>OY821518.1:127228581-127828581 GCA_963682025.1 Cordilura impudica | reverse complement strand
TTATAAAATTGTTATACTTCTGAGATTTTAGCACTTGCTTCTGTCCAACTAATCAATGAAAGACAAATTTTGAATTGATCAACAACTTGATTTGAAATTAATGACAATATAAAATGAAACTGTTAAAAACTAATGTTAGCTAGTAATATTCTAATTTTCTTATACGAGCTGTATACAATTTTTGTCTAAAATAAGGAAACTGCTTAATAGAAAATTGCTGCATATTTTTTATATGAAATCAAAAATGTCTCACATGCGTTTGCTTTTTTTTTTCAATTTTAATTGGAATTTAAGATTTTGTGGCAACATTTACAATTTTGCCCTGATTCAAACAATTTGCATAAAAATTTGTTCAATAATTGCCATCTGACTTTTACGAATATTTATTGAATGACTGGCAATAATTGTTTTAAACTTAAACACACATTCCAAAGTATAATTTCAATACCATTTAAATGAATTTTAATTTACTCAAAATACAAATGAAATCAATTGTTGTTTCAAACATGCAGGTGACACTATCAATTCGATGAATTAATGAGGTTGACCAGTTATAGTTTGCAAAGTTGCTGGGGATTTTTTCCATATATTTTTAATATATTTATTTTTTTTTATATGGTAATGACCATAATTGTTAAAAAATAAAAAATATTGCATAGATTATGTTTTTTTTTTCTGTTATAAAATTTAAGCCAATTAAAATGTTTCTAGCTTGTTTGATATAATTATAATTTAAAAAATAGTATAAGAAATAGTTGTTAGAAAAATTACTCTAGTGCACATTGCGGTAAAGGCATAGTCCAGATAAAAGTATTTATACTTACCGTAGCATTTACGATACAAAAAATTTGGTTTTATTATAAAATTTAAAACGATATTTTGTCTAGGTCATGCGATTAAAACGAAAATTGGTATGTAGGGGGTCTGAAGGCCGCTGAATTTCAACACAATGCTTTTAGAAGAGAACTCAAAATTTGTCAATAAGGAGAGTTTACTTTTCTTCTTTTTTATTGCTTATCGGTTTTGGCCGACAATACGATACCCTATACCATGCGTTCAGAGACCCTATATCATAGGTCCAACTAATTAGATATAGAAAATAAGCATTTCCAAATTTGACTGGCATTGTTATTAATTTTCTTTCGGATATGAACACGTTCACATTGGTTGCTATATTTATATGGGGACTAGGTCAAAAAATTAATCCATCCTGACCGTATTTGGTTACATCACTTATTTTTTGCAAAAACATATAGAAACCAAAATTTGAGAGAAATCTGTGCAGTAGTTTTGTTTTTTGATAGATATAAAAGAAGGTCGGGAATCAGCTTCATATGGGGGCAATGACTAAGAGTTGTCCTATAGGGTTTATTTTTAGGCTACTGATAAACGGATATAAAGAATACATACAAACCCAATTTGACCGAGATCTGTATGATAATTTGCATATTATGACAATTTAAGTCACATAGGGGACTAGGTCTGAACATGAACCTATTTTCACCAATTTCAATAGCGTTCAGACGGACATAGCTAAATCGACTCAGAAAGGATTCTGAGTCAATCTGTATTATAAAAGATGAGTCTGAGTCAAATATTTCTGGTAGTTACAAACATCAGCACAGACTCATTATACCCTGACCACACAGTGGTATATCACACGCTCTGTATTGAATTGAAAGAAACAATTTAATGAAATATAATATTTCGTAGAATTTTCACTCGAATTTCGAGTGCTGGGCTATACTAGTCATTTATGATTTATCATTTATTCTTCAGCAAAATTTTAGCTAAGGCCTAAATAAATACGTTTATTAATACATATATCCATGTAAAAAAGTTGGACTATTTTAATATAATGAAATATTAAAAAAATAACTCAAAATTTCTGGTCATCAACGACTGAAAAAATAGAGCCAAAGAAAACTCAAAATATTTTAGAGCGCATAGCAATGGAATATGAAATTTTTATTTCAAAAATAACATCGTTAATCGAATTCTGCGAATTTTTCTACGAACTAAAATATTTAAATAGAATGTTTATACCAGAAAATCTAAGCAAACAAACATCAAGATAAGGAAAATATGCTGAAGGCCATAAAAAAGTTGGGCCTGAGAACGCCAAACCAATTAGAGTTTTTACGTTACAAGCCTAAAACTTTCACCTTGACTTGGAAATGCTCACCGTCCAGATAATGACTCCAAAAATGTTTCACAGAAATAGGAACCCATATTTTCTGGCTGTATTATCGATATATTAATAGTGAAGAAAAATATTTTTAATTTTTTTATATTTTTGGAGCAAAATACGGGCACGGAGTAGTGTGAAAATTGGCACAGTTATAGTTCATATGGAGGAGAAGTTTCGAATGATAACATTTATGGATAATATGTGAATAATTTTATAAGACCCTAAAGGTATGCTAATCAATTTTAGCCAATTCAAAATCCATCGAATTTAATTATAATTTTGAGTGGGCGGTGTTGTGGATAATTGCCTTAAGGGATTTCGTGTTGAATTGTGAATTGCCTAAAATTGATTAGCACACCTTTATGCTCTTTTAAAATTATTTATTATCATTAATTTTTTAATATAGGTATGAATAAAAAAACACTGAAAGAAAAAAATTTAAAGAAAAAATAAAATTTCCTAGAATTTGCACTTGAATTGCGAGTGCTGGGTTAAGCTAGTTAATATTAAAAACGAACCGCTTGAGTGAGTATATGTGCTATCAATTCATATACCTACAATTTATTTATTTTGAGGCCTCAACTGTTGTTGTAAGTATTTACTGCATTTAAAAATTGTTGCGGGCCAATTGACCATTAGAATGCAGTGGCAGGACATCGCACAGATACGTGCGGATAGCGCCAAATCTGCTCCAGGTGTCCAGAGACGAAAACATAAACCATGGCTAAGTGATCAAAATTGGTAATAGATAAAAATACGCAGACAAGTAAAGCGTAAAGTCGATCACTCAAAAACAAATGAAGAAAAACAAGGGCACAAAATAGATTATCGCTTAGTCGCTCGTAGAGTGAAATACATGGTGAAGATAGACTGTGAAAGCTACTACAACAATATTGCAATATTGTGTATAGTGCAATAAAACAATTAAAAGGTAAGAAAGCTAGTACAACTGCTGCACTAAAAGATGAAAACAACACTGTTCTTACTACTATAGACCTACAGCTTAATAGATGGCATAGCTTCTTCTTTTCTGAACCCACCTCCACCCAAATATCGCCATATTTCCCAACAGAACCTCGACGAAATCCCTTAAGGCAATTATCCACAACACCGCCCACTCAAAATTAAATAGTTAAGATCCTCAAAAGTCTGAAGAACCAAAAATCCCCCGGTCCTGATAACATTCCCGCAGAGCTATTAAAGTACGGAGCCAGAATAATTGCCCATCCCTTACAGCGATTATAAGAACAGCTTGGATCACCAATCTGATACCTAAATCATGGAAAGAAGGAGTGATTGTAACTGTACCCAAAAAAGGTGACTTATCCCAGTGCAAAAACTGGAGGGGAATCACACTCCTAAACACCATCTGCAAGATAATGCCACTCATAATATTGAGAAGAATCAATATTTAGACCAAACCGCTCATGCGCAGATCATATTAATACACTCCGCATAATAATCGGACAATCTATTGAATACAACTCACAACTATATCTTCTTTTTATTTATTTCGAACGAGCTTTCGCCACAATTTCTCGACAGCCTTTATGGGATGCACTCGTTGTTAAGGGTACACCAACAACAATTATAAACCTCATCAAAGAGCTCTACACAGATTCTGTCTCAGTCGTACGTTTTAATGGCCAGGAGAGTAAACTACTCCAAACTACACATGGTGTCAAACAAGGCTGTGTCCTGTCACCCACGCTCTTCCTAATCCTGCTTGACTCGGTTATGCAACAAACCAATATCGATTCCCCTCGTGGAATACGCTGGAATTTAAGCAAATTCCTAAATGACGTTGATTATGCGGATGATCTTTGTCCAATTGCTCATCGCTTCTGCGATATTGAGGATAAACTGCACAAACTCGCTGCAAATGCAAATGCAGTAGGACTAAAAATTACTATAAAAAAAACCAAATTACTTCGTATTGGTTCAATTACCCCCACTCCCCTCACACTATATTGTGTAGCCATCGAAGACGTTGAATCCTTCAGTTACCACGGAAGTATCTTAACCAAAGACGGAGGGTCAGATGATGATATAACCAACAGAATAAACAAAGCTAGAGTAGCATTCCACAGTCTACATAAAGTATGACGATCAAACCATATTTCTAAAAAAAATGGAATTACGCATATTCAACTGCAGTGTGATGTCAATCCCTCTGTATTCTTGCACAAACTGGGGTACAACACAACATCAAACTGCCAAGATGCAAGTTTTCGTCAACCGATGCCTAAGGCAAATAAATAAAATTTTTTGGCCAAATGGGTGACGACTGAACAGTTGCTATCAATCTCGAAGATGACCCCTATCCCGACGGAGATATTAAACCTAAAATGGACCTGGATAGGTCATATTCAACGCAGACCAAGAAATGACATTGCTAGAGTTGCCTTAGAAAGGAATCCCCAAGGTCATCGCAGACCCGGCCGCCCACGTAACACCTGCCAACGAACTATTCTAAAATAATGTCAAAAAGCAAATACATCATGGAACCAAATCAAATTCCTCGCCGCTGATCGTGTAAACTGGAGAATATTTGGTGATGCCCTATGTTCTACTATGTGAACTTTCTTCTAATTATTGCGAATAAATACATAATTATTATGAATAAATGCAAAAAAAAAAAATAACCATTAGCCATTAACTTTATTTTCAATATTAATTTGACCCAATGCTTCTTGGATAGATTTAAATTCGTTAAAATCGAAATAGGTTATGATTCGAACTGCTAGAAATTTCATTAAAAAATTTAATGAAAAATATTCAGCAACCCCTTAAAATTATGTTTAGTTTACACTTCAATGAAGAAAACTAATTGTTGACAAATGAAAGGCAAATCCAAAGCGATCAGTTCATTTTATTGCAAAAGACACGCAAATGCCATGAAGTAAACTAGATGGTACTCTGGAACGATATTTTGAAATCTCATCTATATCGAAGAAGCAGTGAATAACACCAAAACATAAATGGCAATGTAAAAGTTTAGAAAGTGCATGAAACGAACGTCAGCATTGTTTAAAGATGAATAAAAACTATATCAAGAAAGTTGTATGAACTTTTGCGATAAAAAATTATTCCATTGGATGATGAGACATAAGTCATAGCAGGCTTCAGCAATCGTCCTGGTCTTCCAGATATTAAGGTTAAATGTTTGGTTCGCAATATCCTATCTGTTAGGTTTTTATTAATTTTATTATGCTGATTTTTTGGTTCCCTCCACCTGAGTTTTTAGTTTAGTTTTAGCTGCACTACTTTAAAAATAACAATAATAAAGACATACTCGAAGAATATTAAACACACTTTGAAAGACATAAAGGATTTTTAAAGAAAATGAAGGAATGCCTTCAAAGCCGTAACAAATAATAATGTCAAATTGGCATTCAAAGAAAACCGAGAACTGAGTGGAATTTTAAATGAAATTTTATTGCTTAAATATAATACTATGACTTTGTTTTTTAAAATTAAAACAAAATATCTCACTAACTGGTATTTGGTCCACAGCCTACTTTGAATTGCACAAAATTGAAAGGAAGCGTTCCTTAGGAGGCCATTGCGGTGCTGAGTCAATATCCGTTGCTATAAAATACAAAATGGAAAATATCGACTCCACTATGACGGTGTTGAAGTACAAAATTTATAGTCGGTCTAGACCTACTATGCGATACTTTATACATTTAGAGACCCTATCTGTTATGTCTAACTAATTGAGTGGTATTGTTATTAATTTATTTGCATTCGGATATGGAAAAATTCATATCGGCTACTCTATTTATATGAGGAATGATCATATTTGCTAAGATAGCTTATTTTTTACAAATTCATATACAAACCAAATTTGAAAAAATTCTGTGCGATATTTTTTTTTTATGCACACAGAAAACAGATTCATTGTGGCTACCGAATTTATTACCAACCGAATTGCGATAATGCTAATAACCGATTTTCGGGTTCACGATGATTACAATTCTACTGCGTTAACAGTAAATATTTTATCATAATAGAAAATTAGCGATGATATTAAATTTCTGTTGATATAATCGAAAATACAATTGTTCCAATTTAGAACAATTCGGTTGGCAAATATTTTTTCTGTGTGTGGGTTTAAGTGAAGATCGGGAAGCAGCTTTATAAGGGGACTATGACTAAAAATTGTCCTATGCGGTTTATTTCTGGACTACTAATTAATGGATGTAATAAAGCCACACAAACACTATTTGACAGAGATCTATATGATAATATCGATCTTACGGCAATTTAAGTCGATCTTATAGGGGCCTGAACATGAACCGATTTTCACCAATTGCAATAGGATTCATGCTAAGGCCGATAGAAGCTTACGCACTAAATTTCGTAAAAATATATTCATACTTACGAAGTGATAAATCGATTCAGAAAGTGATTCTGAGTCGATTGGTATCATAAAAGATGGATCTAGGTCAAATATTTTTGATAGTTACAAACATCATCACATAGTCATTACACCCTGACAACATAGTGGTCCATTGTAAATTTTTAGGCAAATCTATAATATTCTTAAACATGGATTGAGTAGAACAATATTTGCTGCACACAGAAAACGGACTTGTCATTGCAACCGAATTTGTTGCCAACCGAATTTTGATAGTCCCGTGTACTATCATATTTTTCTGTTGTGATAACTCTATTTATATACAAACTAGTTAATTGTGTTTTATGAATAAAACAGTTTAAATTTAAATACACGAAAAATTTATAATAAATTATATTTCTTTTAATATAGTAGTAAATTGAAAATTATATTGTTACATATGTACATGTGAAAAAAGATTGTGTCTGTAGAAATTATATACATAAGTATCAAAACAGATAAGAAATATTTGGCAAAAAAGCTTTTCAATTTAGTATCTCTTGAAAAACTATATTTCGTGTGAAATATCGTTGCTCATTTAATAGCTTTCCTTGCTGTGGGTTCGATTGAATACGTATCTTAACTTAGCTTGCAACTTTTGATCGTGATAAAGCCACATACAGTTGGCCGTGCGAAAATACCGCGATCTCCAAATTAATGCCAACGTAATCAAATGACTGGTCTTGAGCCTTGTTTATGGTAATTGCGTATGCAGGAATTACTGGAAACTGGCGGCGTTTTAATATGAAAGGTAATGTGGTGTCGGTTGGGGCGAGATCAATCCTAGGAATTAGAACCGTATCGTATTGGTCAGCGTTACAGAATCAGTCAGTCTCTCAGTAAGTCAGTCAGTCAGTCAGTGAGTCAGGGATCAGCGTAAATATATTAAAGATATTACCCGCCCTTCACACGTTATATTTTTGGCGTTCAGGTTGTAATGCAGTCACACTTTCTTCCTCTTTTTTTACTAAACAATCATACGTTTCAATTCTCTGTTTAAATTTTTCAATGGGACAGTTGCTTAATAATTGTTTGACTTCTGTATGTGTGATCAATTTGACTTGAACATGGGAATGCCGGGTAAAGTGGGGAGATTGGAGATTCCCAAAATTATTAAAATTTAATACAATGGAGTTCGCTTATAACGAACCCTGGTTGTAATAAATTTTTGTTTATAGCGAAAAATTTCTTCGGTCCCAAGAATTTTAATTACATTTTTCATACAAATTGCTTCTCTTATAGCGAACAGTGGTTATATCAAACTTTTGACTTTAACAAACAAATTTTTTTTCCATTTCAGAATTTTCGTATATTTTATATATTTAAAAAAAAATTAATTTCAATTTAATTTAATTTTATTTTCATTTAATTTTAATACAAAACAAAAACTTCGATTTTCAAATGAAGTTTTGTAAAAGGTCCTGCCAATAGCCAACCTTTGCTTTGTACTTTCTGCTTCTATACATAAGGAGTTTTTAAAATTATAGCATTATATTTGAAAAATCTTTGAAAAAAATTTCAATTAAAACTTTTAATATATAAGTCCGTGACAGCGAATCTCCGGAGGCGTTGTTGTTTTGCGGTGACCATCATAACTCGTTACCGGATCGTGTGAAATAAAAAAATCGGAACGCGTTTCAAAGGTGACATCTTTCCTGTGGTAGTGACGAAGAGTTTTTTAAATTTTTGTTTTTGGCAGCATTTTGAAGTGAAAAACGATTTTTGCTATACAATTTCGGGAATTTGTTGCTAAAAAATGAGAAATAAAATGGAATTAAAAAAACCCTTCGCGGTTACCTGATGATTTATGTGTCGATATAGTACCTAAAATAGCAAAAGAATCGGTCAAGTAGATTTTGAGTTATGATGTTGGCGGACTTCGAATTTATATACTATGATTTACATACTATGTATATACCGAACAACACTCTCGATATGTTGTGCATTCAGAAAGAGAAATGAAAAATAGGTTTTAAAAAAAAATATTTCATATGTCATCATAAATGTGAACTGTTAAAAGCGGACATTTTTTCCAGTTATCTATAAATCCAAAAAAAAGGGCGTATTGGTTTAACTTAAAAAACAAAATTATTATTCCGAATCGCCTTTAATTCTTCTATGATAATTTCAATAAATTATTCAAATTATAATCTTAAATATACATACCTATCTACGTAATTTATGTTTGTCTAAAGTTTTTGAAAGCAAATTATGCAAAAATTAATATTATGAGTGAAAAAAAATTATTTTCACACCTCTCTTCTGAATTACTTAATTAATTAAGCAAAGTCAGAGTAATTTAAATTATAAACTTAATTTTGCAATATTTTTTCAAGTGCTTTTCAATACAGAGCTTTAAACGAAATCATACGTTGGACAACAACAAAATCCACATTGAAGATCTCTTTTCTCTGAAATATTTATCAAAAAAGCATACTCTTTGGTAAGTGTTGGCCATCAGAGAACCTGAGCGAAAGCACTCCTAACAATTCAAAACAATTTTGAGATGAAAAACAAAACAGACAAACGGAAAAGTTTAGTTCGATAAAAGAAGTATGTATCCATATCGGACGACGTTAAATGAGAAAAATAAAAATGTTTAAAATTTCCTTTTTACATTACTTTTTTTTGCAGAATTTTTTCATTGACCAACAAAGGGTCAAAACGGAAATACCTTGAATAGCATCTCCATTTAATATTTAAGTTTTAATTAAGTCGATACTTTAAACCTATATTATATGTTACAGCTATAGATACATATCAACAAAATTATTTAGTTGATTGCTGTGTTAAATTTTTTTCGTTAAAATTTCATCACTAATACATTTTTATACATAGAAATAACCAATGATGTAATAATATTCGTAATATAAATGATATAAATAAATTTTATTGCTTCCTTTTGTAATATTTTTTCGAATTTTATAAGCGGTGAAATTTTCTTGACAATTTCTTGTTTTAAAATGACAATTTTGGCGATTTAGTTTCCAAAATTGTAGATTTTCAGAAGATTTTATTAGCAGCACTGGTCGGTAACAAAGATGATAGAAAATTGTGTGTGGGTTTGTATAAAATGAGAAAGATTAAATTTTGTTTGTGTATTTCCCATAGCTTTGTAGGGAGTGCTATGTGTGTGTATTATTTCAGCGTTACAGAATCAGTCAGTCAGTCAGTGAGTCAGGGATCAGCGTAAATATATATAAGAAGATTCGATTGTATGAATTGTGATATTGAGTTGATACAATGGAATACTTTATTTTAATTATTGATTGTCATAACCATTTTTCGGGTTATATACTAATAAATATGAAATAGAAAAGTCAAAAGTTATTATTATTTATTTTATTATTAATAATTAAGTAATTTTACATTAAATTAAACAAAATAATATATTTATTATATGATAAACAAAAGAGGTATCCTTGGCTCCATTATATAAGATCGCATATAATACAATGTTGCACTTTACCATATCCGCACATATTGTCAGATAACATTTCTAAAAAATTAATTTAAAGAGTGTGTCCAGGTCAAGTTTAATTCGTAGTATAAACATCAGCACATTACTTACCCAATCGCATAATCATACCCTTGTCAATTTCAACTTAGCATGTTGATATACAGAAAATAATTTCTTGTTTCAAATGCACGTAGAACTGCTTCTTATCTTCCAGAGTGAATACTTTCTTCTTTACTAGAATATTAATGGTTCAGGCATGCAACAACGATTTCCTTCCATTACAATGCGTGGAGTACTAACCGAAAAAAGCAGTGGTAAGCATCTTGAATACATCAAAGATCTGGTCTGGTCATTAAGTACATCTTGCCTCGTCTAACACAAAGAATTTTATATTATCCGTGCATAGACATTGCAGTTAATAAATATCTGCAAACATCTTGGTGTGCAGATCATAACGGGATAGCCAACTTTCAGGTTATGTACATCCTCATAGACATTTGTTTCACTATATGCTCGTATTGATTGACTGTAATATTGTAATCGAAAACTAAGCACTTTAACATTAACTCGAATATCTTTTGATTATCTCCACATACCTACCTTCGACGCATTGATAGTGAGCTGTTGCATGACAGATTTGTTTCCTATGCTTTCACGAAACACACCAAGAAAACACTCATGCCATGTGGAACAATTACATCTTCGGTTTCTAGATTAACGGAAATTTTTTGTTTATCCATTTTTTTAAAAGTATTTTTGCACTTTTTAACATAAAATAAATTATCACATTACACATATTTTAAAAATTTTCTGTATTATATTTTATTTTATTTAAAAAAAAATGGCAATTAAGTCAGCAAATTTGATGTCTAAAACAGAAATTGATTCACACAATTTCCTTTCACTTAGAAATACCAAAAGAGTTTAAAAGTTTAGGTTGTTTTTGTTATAACCGAAAAATCATTCTAAATAAAAATGTTATGTAGGACTCTAACCAATTATTTGTTACAATATTAGTTTAACTATTTTCTGTTTGAAATATGTTGTTATAATGGAATTAGTAATTGCAGTCGCCAATATTTGAGATTGAGACATGTTATTCTTGGTTTAATTCGGTTGCCTCAAATAAATATGTTTGGTAATTTGTAAAAAGACTTTCGTTGGTAAAAAGAACTAATTTTATTGTTGTAGATACCTTCATTCTTAATGAATTGTATTTATACGATAGTTATAGAAGAATATCTACCATATTTTGATACATTAAATAATCACAATAAAAATTATTATTACTCTAACAAATTTTGCTACTGGTAACCGAATTCCAACCAATCTTTTTTCTGGAAAAAATAAATTAATTACATGCTGTCATCAGAGACTTCTACTTGAAAGGCAAAAATACCTAAAGAAAATCTAAGATGAGTTAAACGAAGTCAGTGGTACAGCGTTTAAGTTTAGTCAAAATTATCTAACTCAATTTAAACATAGCAGTTGTACATCCACAAGTGATGAATTATAGTTCTCGGCATCCAGTTAAGGTAGCTACTTCGGAAATCATCGATAAAATCAACAATATAGTTTTTTGAGATCGCCGAGTGAAAGGTCAATTTTGAATGACAAATATGGTATGAAAAAGCTATCGGCAAAATGGGTGCAGTGAGTTGAGAATACACCCCATCGTGTGACTAATTCAGATGCTGGTTTAGAGATTTTCCGGCGGGTTTTCGCCGATACATTCGAAATGAAAGAACAGTCAAAGCAATGGAATACCTCCGGTGAGTACCCCACCCACCGCTCGGAAGAAAAAAAATTCTGGAATCGGCAGGCTAACTTATGGCCACATTTTTGGAATATGCATAGACTTATCTACATGAACTAAAGAAAAACTATGAAACATGGAAGAAAAGAACAATAATGAATAAAAAAAAATAAGATAAAATAGACAGACAAAGACAGAATAAAACTAAAACGGTTTTTGGAACAATCGTACGTTGGCTTAAGCAAGGATAGAATATGTGATATTTTTGATACAAATAACATCTTTTCTCTCAATTTAAACGAAGGTGGCAGGATTCTAAGCGTATGAAGTCGCGAATTGAACAAAAAAAACAAGTAAGAGTGTTAAATTCGGATCTGCCGAATCTTTGATACCCTCCACCTCGGTTTGAGTATTGATGATAAATGTAAACAAAATATTGGAAAATATGCATGCATTTCCTATATGCATGCGTTTCCGGTTATATGACATAACTTCTCGTTTAATTTAGTTTTTGCTAATTAAATAGCTCGCCTTAACCTCCATTGCAAAGGTAATGGTTGTGTAGGGTGACTATATGCATTAAATCGTGCTTTTTTGGCTTTTAACTGGCCAAATATTTCTTCGTTGCGGCCATATATGAAAAAAGGATTAATTCGTGAATGCACTGAAAAGCTTAATGAGGATCTCAATATAATATTTGAATGGGCTTCTTCAAATGGACTTTACTTAAATCCAAAAAAATCAAAATGTTTAGTTATAACTCAAAGAAATCAAACCATCCCTATAGATATTCCAGTATCATTAGGTAATCAGAATATTGAAATCGTGGAATCTGCAAGGAATCTGGGAATCATTTTTAATAAATCGCTCACGTGGAACAATCAGATTAATTCTGCATCTGGAAAAATATTTGTAATGCTAAGAACGTTGTACCCTATACAACATCTTACACCTTTAAACATTCGTGTGCTTCTCGCGAAAACTTTCATTATGCCGAAGTTACTATATGGTTGTGAGATATTTGCTTTTTGTGATTCAGAAAGTAAAAGGAGATTATTAGTAGCTTACTATGCGATCCTACGTTATGTGTATGGTATAAAGAGATATGATGGAACTTCTCTATATTCTAAGTCTCTGTACGGAGTTGGCCTCGTGGCCTTAATAAAAATAAGATCATTAATTCTACTTCACAAAGTAATATACACCAAAGAACCATCTTATTTATTTGAACGCCTTGAATTTGCACGATCCAATAGAGGAAATAATCTTATACAATTACGATATCGAACATTAGTCTCTAGTTGGCAATTTTTTATAAATACCATATGTCTGTGGAACTCGTTACCCAACAATTTACAAATAACAGACAACGCTTTACAATTTAAAAATTAATTGTTTAAAAATGATTTGGTCTCTAATTTTAACTTTCTTAATTATTGTTTCATTTGTGATTATATTATATATTCTATACTCTCCCATTATGTATTAATTTTTTACTTATATATTTATACTTTTGTAATTTAAAATTATTTTTATTTTTATATTTTTCTTGTTTCTTAAAAGTAGTGTAACTACTATCACAAATTGATTGTATCATTATAAGATCACATACTTTAATTAAAAAGATTTATATCTTGTTGTATGTGATATCCACATTTAATAAATAAATAAATATAGGTCGGATGGAGTAACAAAATAATAACCGAAAAAAGCTCTCTCAACTTTTTTTTCAAAAAAATATTGCCATATTTGGAAAACACAGAGAATAAATTTATAATAATAAATAATTAAATTAGGGATGCCAAACGCCAAAAACCAAATATCGCAAAAATTTTAAATAAAATAATTTGTTATCTTTATTTTCTGAAGAACTTCAAATATTCATCCAAAAAAAATTGTGAAAATTTATATATAAACAACATTCTCATCAAATTGCGTTTATTTATGTAACAATTTTTATGTTCGCAATTCTTAAATATCATTTGAGGTTTTCTAAAATTCATTGAATTTAAATTAATGTTTTCTGTAGTCCGATTCTGTGAATTTCAACGAGCCGACAATCGCAAAATATATCGACAGCTATTGTTGTTTTCACTAAGGATTAAGTGATTCACTAAGTACATACGTCTTAACGACAGTCGACACATCTATTTTTCTATTAATTTAAATTGTAAATGAGTGGCATCTCTGTCATAATAAGCGAAGAACACAAAGAAGAATAGAAAAAACAAATTACTTCGTGTTTGACAGGATGATTTTATGTTTATGTTTAATATCTCTATTTTTTTACTAATATTTGTGTTTATTTATTTGAAAATGAAATAATGAATTGAATATGCTATTTAGTTTTTTTATTTATATAAAAAAGTTTTTTTAATTAAAGCAAAATATTTTCACTATTTTATGATTTTTATTTATGTATGACGACATTTCAATAACATTGAATAAACAACACAAAAATGGCTGTCGTTTAGATAACAACAACAGCTGACTTTAACAATAGCGAATATCGTTTAAAAATTTTACTAATAATTTTGCTTTTCTTTTTTTTAACGATTCGACTATCGTTAAAAGAAGTTACTGAAAAGCTATTAATTTCTCCTGAATGCCAATATTTTTTTTAATGTAAAAATTTTTTAAATGTAAACATATTTGGTGTTTTTTTTTTTTGGAATTTGATACAATTGATGTCTTCTAAATTTAAAATTATTATTTCCGACGTTTTGATATGATTTTCTGAAATTCAGTTAATATTTTCTAATTTATAATTGGAATTTTTAATTCCAGTTTTTAGAATAGATATTTTCTTAGATTTGAATGGAAAATTTAAAAAGTGCAATTTTGTATTTATGTGAATAATAATGCTTTAGTAATTATAAACAATTTTAAAAAAATTAGATGTAATCGCAATCAGATATTTTGTAGGTAAAGCAGAATAATAATTCCATACAACTATGTAGAACTGTTTTGAAAGCAAAAAACTCATTGATGAACTCGGTAGCTCTATTTTGTAAAGACAACAAAAAGTTAACATGCCAAACTTATGTTCATATTTGTAAAAGAATAGTGAAAAAACGTATGTTGAAATAGAAATAACTATGTATTGCAAAGCTAATTAGAACAAAAATTGTGGCGCCACCTACTGTGGCATAGTCACGCTGAGCAAAATGAAGTGACACTCTGTTAATGCAAAAGAAACGTATTTTCCCCATAACAAAATATTGCAGAATTTTTGTAAATAAAATAATATACCGATTTATTTCTAATATGCAGTTATTATGGATATACATACATAGAATATATGTATATTATATGTATTATTTAATATGTGTATGTATGTATATGTAAATATTACACACAAAAAATACAACATCAAACGTTATTTTTGTGTTTTCCTCTTTAAATAAATTAATATATAAAATTTTTTTTGCTAAATTTACATTGTTTTTTTTTATAAGCAACTAGGTACATATTTTAGCATTATTGGCTTTAGATGCTATTGAATTTTTACTCCCTTTATATTAATTCATAGTGTCTGCTTGTCGAAAAAATTTTGGATCGATTTTAACCCCTTTCCCGTGACCCAATCGATCTGAAACTTTGCAGGCAAGCTCGCGGCAATGACAGAAATGATCTAGTAAATTTTTTTAGTGATGCCAAAACAATGGAAACTTTTAAATTTTTCTACCAGAGTTGATAAAAAAAATTTATAAAGGGTTAGGTTTTATTACATTATTACTACAACGACCACAAAATCAACAAGTCCAGCTATGACAACAATACAACATTTAGAACAACAACAAGAACAATATAGAAACATCATATTTTTAATTTTTTTTTTTTTTTAATTTTCAGAGATTTGCCTGGACCTGTTCCACCGATTTTAATGATTTTTGAAACAGAAATCTTTCCATGAATTTGGTGAATCATTCTCACTAAAAATGATCACCTTAGCTATCCTCTTGAGGACGTGATCGTGACAAGAACAACATGGAAAATTATATTTTTTGAAGACTTTTTTTAGTTCTTTATTCAAATCTCAAGCCCTGCTCGACCGATTTGGACGATTTCAAACAGCAAACTTCTCAGGATGTTAGTGAATCATTTTTTATGTCAACGAGCACCCTATCTGCCCGATTGATGCCGTCATCGTGATTTCCACAGACGGACAGACGGATATTGCTATATCAACTCCGGTTGTTATAAGGATCACAAATATATATATTTTATGGGGTCCAAATATTTTTCCTTCTAATTATTACAAACGGAATGACAAACTTATATATACCCTCTGCACACTCTGCACACAAAGTGAAGGGTATAACATACTTTTACCATACAAAGCACTTACGAAAGAAAAAAGTAACAGCTATCCTCAAGGAATTGCTATCAGGTAGTGTACTTCTGCAAAATCTGTTGGGCCAAGTCAGTTAAGGTATAAATGGAATTGAAAGCGGAAATCTAACAATGCACTGCAAATCGGGTTGTGATGGTTCATCTGGCCAAAGTGAGTATCAACAGAGGTTTTCAGAGGATATGTCAAAGAGACACCTGAAGTTATACGAAAAAAAAGACAAGGGTCGATGAGGAATTATCATAACTATGAAAATCTGAGTTGACAATAAATAATCGTAACTTTAAAGTAAAACATATATTATGTTATACAATGATTGATGGAAAGACAGAACAGTCAGTAACGGAAACACCAGCAGCATCTTCTTATTTTATTTGTGGAAGAAGATGAATCAAATCGAAGAAGTTCAAGCTAGGCCAGTAAATAAAAA
The DNA here is from genome assembly GCA_963682025.1 of Cordilura impudica. Classification (NCBI taxonomy): domain Eukaryota; kingdom Metazoa; phylum Arthropoda; class Insecta; order Diptera; family Scathophagidae; genus Cordilura; species Cordilura impudica. The sequence continues at coordinate 127,811,988 of OY821518.1, read as the reverse complement.
GGTACTGCAATTTGGTATGCCACCACTTCATGCACGTATTAAGCCGATGGAGTGTCTTTTGCATGTAGCTTATAATATTGAATTTAAACGTGGGAGAATCGACTGAAATTCTCGTCCGATAAAGGAAGCCCGAAAGGAATTGATAAAACGTGAACTTAAAGATAAAATTGGTATACGGTTGTTACTGTCAAGCACAAGGGTCTGGTGCGACAAGTGCAGTAAATTCGTAACGAAGATTATTTGCTAATCCAACTTTAATTTCCGAAATCTTGGGTACAGACGATGACATAGTTAAGAGGTTTTAAATTATTCTCGAAGTTATAACCAGTTGATACAAGAAAATTTGGTGATTTTTGTCTGGAGACGGGAAAAAAGTTTATTGGACTGTACGAGTGATACAATATTCCACCTACACTCCAGAAAATTCTTATTCACGAAAAAGATATCTACATAGACTATTTGAAAAAAGGAAAAACAACAAATGAAGAATATGAAATAAAAAAGACAGTGATTTTTCCATTTAGGTTAGGCACCCGTTTGCAGTTTCGATGTTAAAAATTCACGAGTATAGGTTCGAATTATTGTAACATACACCTTCTTCTCCATATTTGGCTTCCAATGAGATTATCCTGTTTCCAAATTTAAAGAAATAGCTCGACGGAAAACGATCTAAGTTGAGTTAGATGGCCATTCCTGCAATAGAAGTCTGTTTTGAAGACCATTAAAAATTTTAATTGCCGATAGGCTTAAAAACGTTGGAGAATCGCTAGATGAAGTTTATCGAACAAAAACCAACCGAAAAAATGTATTTTTCTGTATGCAAATTTTTTGAAAATTCAAAAAAAGTGATTTTTGAATGCAAAATAACTTCTGTGTCCCAATGTGCAGGGCATTGATATAACTTTCAGTTGAATTTGTTTATTTGCAAAAGCTTTAAAAGTTAAAATTAAAACTTTATCTGAATATGGCTACGTTTACATTCTTAAGTCGGTGTTTATGCTAATGTTGTTGTTTTCCTTTTAAAGCTGTCAATCAAAATGCAAATGACAATTGTGTCACCAGTAAATCAACATCCCAAGTAGCAGCATTCAAGCGCAAATAACATTTAAATAATTTTTTTTTTCGAATTGCAAGGTATACGAGAAAAACAATCAATTCCACACAACTTTATAGGAATGTAAAATTCTTCTTTATTTTCGTATTATTTTTGAGTAAATTAATTTTTTTCAGTTAAAGTACATTATTTATTCAATTTTTTTTTATAAAATTATTTACATTTGAAACTCATCAAATCTTGTTAGTGTTGAAAAAACACTTTGTAACTTTTTGTCAAAATGACATTTATGGTGAAAATGTCACAATGACAGACATGTGTCATTGTAACGTGCTGCAAAATATACAACAAATCTTTATGACTATAGAAACAAAACATATTAGGTGTTTTTTTTCAGATTTTTTATCTCAATAAATTACGAGGTTAAAAAATGTTTTTTTCTTCTTTTTAATATTATTCAGTGAATAATTTTAATTTTCATATAAACATGTTTGTATTGAAAAACGATTTAAATGGAAATTTTAGTTATGAAGCAAATAATTTATTGGGTGAATTATTTACATAATAAAACTAATGACTCATTCTGAAATTAGAAAAAAAGTCAAATTGAATATCACCAATAAATCAATCTTAAAACAAAAATAAAAATATATCATGTCCTATTTAAAAATAAAGCCACTGGATAAATAATTTTGACCAACTTCTAACTGGCAACCCTAATTATGATGAATTAAATTAAATGTTTCTTATACAGTTAAAGTGATTAAATTGGGACTGTTCCATTCATTATTAAATGTTTTTTTTTTTGTTTTAAATATGATCAAGCCAAAATTATAGCAAGTTCTTTTCAAAAGTTGTGGTTTATGCTCCACAAAGAAATACAACTCTGTATTACCAACTTGCTTATAGGTGGCTACTCCCTGGTTAAAAGAAAACATATTTTTTAATTTTAGTCGAAAAAACTTACCCCTTTCTTCACTTATTTAAATACTAAAAAATCTTCCAGTTCTAAAAAATAGAAAAGGGTTAAATACTAAAAAAAATTAAAGGGGTTGTTACGCTTCCATCACAGTTTTTTAGCCACACCACACAACTGTTTTTTTTTTTTAATATTTTAATATTCCCTTTAAAGAAAAACTTTATGAAATTGCTGCGCATATTCAAATTTTAAAATCTTGGAAATCATTGGAAACCACCTTCCACACATTTGCATAAATAAAATGGTATAAAAGGGAAGTTCATTTTAATGATTGTTACCATTACCGTTAAGAGCGCGTACAAACTCGAACGCGTGAAAATTCACATCGTGTCGCCTGAAGATTCTGCATTACTTGGATATTTAAAATTTTTTGGATTACACATCATGGACTGTTGCTTTTGCATTACTTTATTTGGATTATTAATTTACGACAACTGATTATGGATTACGCTTACTGAGAATCACTTAAAGTGGATGTTGTCTAATTTTACGTAGAAGAAATATTTTGTTGTTATTAAAAAAAATTAAAAGAAATCAGAAATTGAAAGCTTTAAAACCTTAACTATATTTTTATCTGTAAAAAAAAATAATATTCTCAGAAAAAGTACTCAAAAGTACGGAAAAAAATTATCGCGAAAATATTTATTTAATCCCATTAAATAATTTGAAACAATTTTTTTATAGACATTATAAAAATTTAATTTTGTTCTATAATAGAAAACACTTAAACATAATTTTCCTATGTTTCAAATCTTCAAAACTACAAAAAGCAATTTGACAAAAAAATATTATAAAAAAAAAAAATTCCAACAATTATAACTGACAATATTTACTTTTATTACAAAAAAAGAAGGAAGTTTACTGATAAGGGTGACTTAACCCGAAATAGTGTTGAAGTACCTGTCTTTCAAAATATATGGGTCAATTTCAAAAAAAAATCGTACACAACGATATTTTATTTGCTTATTTTTAAAGTTTTTTCAATTCGCCTGTAAGAGTGGCCAATTTATGTAGAAATTGATGAAGAATAATCCGGTGGTAATTTTAGGCTCTCAAAAAAATCAATATTTTTTGATTTTTTTTAGGTTTTCTATGATTTCTATCTTGAGCGTCACACACCAAATATGTATAAAAAATCGCTAAAAATGCAGAAATATTTGAAATTCTAGCATACTACGATGTTCTTTTGTTTCTCAAGATTGACTTTTGCGAAAATCACCTTTTCGATTATAAACACAAAATCACGATTCACCTTGATTTTTCATTTTTTTTTTTTAAGTGACTATTTATTTTAAAATTTTAAGATGAAAATATGTTAATTTTTGTTAAGAAAAGACTTGAACTTGGATGTTACTTGCAAAATAATAGGCTTGTAACAATGTATTTAAAAAAAACTGCAATTATAAGCGTTTTAAGGGAAAAAAAACTAAGTGTGACGGTCAAGATATTTTGTGACGATCAAGAGATTTTGTTGCACGTAAACAAGAAACAATGCCAAATTTAAAGTTTAACGAAAAAAATTTATTCTTTTACAAAAAATAAATAAAAACAAACAAAAAAATCTTCACAAAATAATAATTTTCATACAAAACTAAACATGTACATATTCCTTGATGTCTTTAACAAAAATGGAAAAAAGGAAGAAATTCTTGAAGAAAGTTATACACATATGTAAATATTAGACGCAAAACAATAACTTAACTTAATTTGATTTATAAATTTCCATTCGAATTCTTATTCTGAATCTGTATAAACTTCAAGCGGCTTTGTTTTTTTTCATTCTCATAAATTTTTACTACTTTCGAATTAAGTTTGTGGCAGTTGCATAAATTTCCGGGCCCCCAGAGGTTTAAGTTGCAGAAGCACGAGAGAGATCTGTAAATCAATTCACCTCTGGATTTTGTAATTATTTGGTGAATATCTCACGTGCCTTTAACTGTCTTTAAATTTGTGGGCAATGTTTTGTTGATGTTGAAAATTTGATTTGGGCTTACGTAAAACAATTTCACATCAATTTTGCCTAAAAGCGAGTGGTACAATTCTTCTACTTCTAATATGTCTGCTCCGTGAGCAACAAGCGAATCTGCTGTTCGCTTCACGACAGCACCTTCTCCATCTGCTGCACCTTTTCCATGAGATTTCTCAAAAAATGCGCATGTAAATTTTTTGTCAAATATTCGATTGCAGAAAAAGAAAAAATTGTTTTTCTGGGCCCAAATAGCACCGGGTCCATGATTTAAATCCGAAGAAATCGTGCAGAAGCTCACGGGCTTTTCAAATTTTTTTAAATAAATTAAGCCGGTATGGATGGATGCTTGGTTTCGCGAAGCACCAAAGTGAAATGATTGCACTTCTTCTGAAAGTTTGCACATGTAGTTTTCGGAGAAGTCTATATGAATCAAAACTTCTGTTTCGCTCAAATTATCCTTGCAAAAACGATATGCACTGTACTGATTTTGAACATTAAAGTAATGTTTTTTAAACTTCAGCATGTCTTTCTGAAACTCACTCACCAAGTTAGGTACTGTTGAAACTTTTTCAACCTTTTTCATGACCTTAAAATCATATTTATCTTGGGAAATACTCTTCTTATTTAATCTTTTTTCCGTAACAGACTCCCATTGAAACCATTTGCATTCATCTGAACTGTTAGTTGAGCCTATAAAATTTTTTTTCGACATAAAGCCGACTCACATCGCACATAATTTTTTTAACTAACTGAGCAGGATTTCTTTCAACAAGAGCTTTTTGTAGAAATAGTTTCGAGGCCTTTAAATCAATATTGGCGTGATCCATACAAGCACAGGTATTTCTGTCAGAAATAGAAGGACTTTTTATAAAAAAAGGTTTTTGCCGCGTAAAAGTTACGTAGGACATATTAATATTACTGTTCTCGGATTTAAACATTTTGTACAGATTTTTCATCGTATTAGACAGATATCGTTTTTGCTTTTTTATTTTATTTTTATTTTCTTTCTTTCCAGCGCAAGCTCTACTAACGTCGCACAGTGGGTTCGATTTCCCCAAAATGGAGATTAATTCAACGAAGGGTCTAATTGATTAGGTAGTATTTTTTTTGGATTAGTTATACATAAGTTATAAAAAAAACAAAAATATTGTATACTTTTGAAGAGAACTTTTTTTATTTATTTAATTTAACTAATATTATATTAAAGAATTTGCATTAATATTTCTCAAATCAAGCAACTGGAGAGCCTTACGACATCCGATTTTGATGAAATTTGCTATGAGTGTTGTACCTTACACCACCAAGTGAAAATGACAATTTTGGAACTTTAACCCATTTTGTCCCACACTTGTCTAGTCATTGAATCATTTTGTTGATGTTATTCTTGGTTTTTATACTGTTTTCCTATATTATTCGAGAAATGAAAATTATATTTATATCCTTTTATCGAAAAAGTAGCAAAAATATATACATTTTATTTTGTAAAGTGTTTCTAACCTGTTTTTTTAGAATATATGTCCAAACTCTTCAGATTCCCATCCATCGACACCGTCACCCTCATCATCGTCATCTATATAATAAGCGATTTCTGTTTCTGTCGGCAAAATTGACGGCGAAATTAATAGCTGCACTGCTGGTTTTGGGAGGTGTTTTATTTTATTTTTATTTAACTTCATTTTTCCAGAAATAATTGGATCTGAGGTTAATAGAAACCTATTTAGTATATCCCGATTCGATTCCTCCCGGCTACATTTACGCGAAAAGTTTTCTCTGTAGTTTTTAAAATCCTTATTTCGAGCTTCTTGTGCTTCTTCTGACAGTTGGCCATGGACCATGTATTAAAAACTTATGCAGAGTAGGAGGCATGTTAAACCACGGATATTTCTCTATAAAAAGACGAGCTGTATTATATGAAAATTGCCTGAATTTTTCAACATCGATTTCATGACCAGAAGATACAACAATTAAAATTGTGTGCATCTTTTCAATTAGTTCAAAATCAATTTTCGTTATATCTGCTGATATACTAGCGTTTTCAAAAAATCTTCTAGCCGTGTTGCCATCATTCGAATTGCCGAAGCCGGGTTTTGGTTGGTCTATAATAAGACCAGTTTTATTTCTAAATTCCGTTTGAATTCGTCTCTTGTTTTCAGCAACTATTGTTTTATCGGAATCAGTTCTAGCTTGCCATTTTTTTATTGGTAATTTATACGACACGTGTAAAAGACATTCATAAACGAATCCAACCATGTAATATAGATAGACCAAAATCCAACGTATCTGTTTTTACCTCCTTGGCGATCATTCTTTCCACATTATTAAAATCTTTACTGGATGACCCACATAAATAACACCTCTGGGTTGATTTTGTGTCTGTGAGTGCATTGCAAACTTTTCCATCTACCATTACTAACATAAGCTTATGAGCTACGCTTACAGATCTGTCTTCTGTGAATACTAGAGAATTTTCAAGCTCATTTATCTCTTCATCCACCCTTTTTTTTCTTGTGTGGAGACACTCAAACATTCTTTAACAAATTCAATTTTTAATGGCCTACAAAATCTTGTTGATGATGGGCGAGGATTTTGCCAGATAACTTTTTTTTGACACACCATTCTAAGTGGACCAAGGCACGTTATGAAAACCGCTGCGTCACTTGCACCATGACCATGGAAAGCTTGTTTGTATGAGCTGCGTCCGGAGCTTCCATCAAATCCCCACTTTGTGTATAAGATAATTTTTGACAATTCGTAATCAGATAAGGTGGCAATAACATCTTTTTGCAGTAAAACTAAACGCTCAACAGTGTGATTAAGAAGAGCTTGCAGACTTATTTGAGCTGTTGTTTCGGTTACTCGTATTGCGTCTTCCATTGGGTAACAATCTTTTTTCGCTTGTTGGACGGTTGTGTAAGAAGGAAACTTCTCCGGACCAGCTTTTCTAATCACATTATACTTGCTACGAGTAAGCTTTGCTTCTGCCAGCACTATAAGCGCAGATTCTGCACTTAGTTGTTTTGCACGTTCTTGTGATGTCAAACTTGCCTTATATTTTGCAGCTCTAGATGGGGAAGAAGTAACATCTTTCAATATTTTAGATGCTTCTATATGGCCAGAAGCTCGTAAACTCATTTGAGTGGCATAGCTTAACACAGACAGCGATGACTTATCTCTTATATCCTTGCATTTCTTTGTTTTTGTTTTTGATGAACATTCATCAAACTCCATTTCTTTGCGGCCTCTTTTATTTGTGTGCACTACAAATGAGATGGAAGAATCTAACCAGTTTTTATTATCTCTACAAAAACGGCCATCATGTCTATTTGATTTAGACCATCGACTCTTAAAATCAAAAACGTAACTATTAAATTTAGTTTGAAAATCTTTCATATCAACAGGGTTTGTACGTTTTATTATTTCTTCTTTCAAAATATTAATTTTTTCTTTAAATAGCAAAGAGTCTGCATTCCGAAAAATATCGTAAAGACTCTGACGAGAGAAAAATACTGTTTTGGAGCTTGTTCCTAAAAAGTTTAGACAGTAGCATATTATAAATCAGAAGCTTAAAGTATTTGTTTGTACCAATTACCCAATAACAAACTTTACAGCACTTTCAGTACATTTGACGTTTTCACAAACACAAAAATAACGAATAACTAGTAACCAGGCTTGCCATTTTTACACCTTGGGTGCTAGATCTAGCACAATCTAGCAACCAACATTTTTAAAATTTGCTATATTTATGTTTAGCTCTTTTTAAAACTTTTTTTTATTGTTTCTAAATTAAATAATTTCATTTTTTGCGTATTTAGTAATTTTACTAGTTTTTTTTCTGCAGGGCCTTTAATTAATTTTTAAGAGCTGTTTAGCAACTTTTTTTAAATGCCCTAGCACTATTTCATATTTATCTTATGGCAACACTGCTACCAACAAACAAAAAAATTGTAGTATAAAAATAACAACAATAACAATCATAACAACGAAAACGAGAACAAAACAAATTAAAGACAACAAGAACCGCTTTTTTATGAGTGGCTATTTTTTTAATTTATTAAATATATTTAATTGGCGCAAAAACGCGCAACATTTTTTTTATAAATATGAAAGCTTACATACTACAGTTTAATACACAATTTACACTTTTACCCAATTTTAGCCTATTCCCATTTAAAACTCCACATATATTTTAAAAATAGCCCAAATTTAAGCATATTTAAAAAAAAAAAGTTAAAAATATTTCTACATATTTTTTGTTAAATTTTTTTTTTTTTTAATTACGTTAAAATACCTGACGTTGAAGATTCCATAATAAAAGTATCACTTTTGACTGTTAAAAATAAAAATATTTAGCTTTAAAGTATGACAAATTTCAATTTTCACAACTATTAGAAAAAAACTTAAAAATTTCTTAACTTTAAGGCGACGTAGCAAGAAAAGTAAAAAACATATGACATTGAAATTTTCGGTAGTGATGTAGAATTTAGTACTCTTTAATCGAGTAATAAGTATTTTTTAAAAAACTTCATTTTCATTATTCAATTAATCTCCATTTTTTGCGATTTCAACCCAATGTGCGTCGTCCCTCATAAGAAAATCATTTACTGTTGTGTTTCTTCTGGGCAGTGGTTGCAGCAAATTTTTTTTTTCATTGTCCAGTATTTTTTTTAGTCTGTAACGTTTTAAAATTTTAGAAGCCATAACTGAGCAAATGTTTTTTTTTTTTCCTGAGTATACTTCTGTTTTAAAAGACTCAAAGTTTCCTTTGAATCCCGAACAATCGAACTTAAGCTTTTGGTATCTTTAATATGTTTTTTAGATCTTTGTAATTTTTTTTTTTGTACTTTTGGTTCTTTGTTTCAGCAACTTTAAGTTTAGCATTTAAACGGTCAACTAGTAATTGTAATTCGCGATTTTTGTTTTTAGCTGCTTATTATACCTTTATAATCTTTTGTTTTCAGAAGTATTCTCATTAAATTTAGTTGGTATTGCTGGCAATTCTTCCTTTTTATTGCTTATAAATTCCGGTAATCCATGGGCTTGAGTAATTGTACTACTTAAAGTATCGGTCATTTAACGTTTGACAGCTTTTTTTAACTTCGTCGCACGTACATATTCTCTATTTTTAGCTCGCTCACGCTGAACCATTTTTTTCGGCATGTCCCCTCTTTGCATCCGTTTCTCGTTGCTATTCAAAAACAGAATCAGTCAGTAACAATAAAAATTAAACTCAAATATACCACGATTATACCTTTCTTTCTTCTTTCTTTTATATTCGTCATTACGCGCTTTATCGAGCTTTATTTTCTCTCGTTGTTGTTTTACTCTTGAAAATTAAAAAATAAAATCAAAATGAAGCATTTTAAGCTATGAAGCAATATATATCAAAAGTGATGCTTATGAAATTTTTGACTATTTTGGTTTTTTTCGTAGGCAATTTATTTCTCAAATTCACAAATTATAAAAAAATGAGTTGAAACCATGTAAACAATGATTGTCAACTTCAATTTTAATATATTCACTTTTAAAAAAATTTGCGTGACGCTCATGAAATTTTATCGCGCCCTTACCATGGTGTTCACAAAAACTACGCAAATGCATACTTTTTTTAATAGATTTTTTTTTTCGCTTCTTCACTTTTGTAATAATTAAACTTTGTACTTTCCCTATGTTATTTATTTTATTTAAATGCAAATTGAAAACTAGTAATATTACTTGAATTATAAAAAAGTGACGCTCAATGCAAATTGTGGGGACAACCTTTCTTTGCAACGCCAAATTCGCACTAATTAAGTTTTGACGACTACAACAAATCAAAACACAAGAAAGAAACGCAATAATTCGAAAACTGTTATTAAATGCTGCATATTTACTTTTTTCTTGATATTATTTTATTTTGTTTACTAAAAATTCTAACGGAGGACACATGCTTTTGTATGTTCCTGGCTGATCACTCTCACATTTTTAATTGAATCAAGCCAGAAAGCAAAATTAATCATTTAATTAATATTTTGATCAACAACACTGTGCAACAGCAATTCTGGGGGTATAGGGAGGGTGAAAAACTCCAAGTCGGGGTGAAAGTATCAGTACTAAAACTTCCAAAACGTTTGGCGCTCTCAGGCTAAACTTTTATAACTTTTTTTTTTATTTAGTTTTTCAGCTATAAGTCAAGAACCTTTGATGATTTCTTATTTGAATACTGAGCAAATTTGGAGCTAAGACTTATATAAATAATATTTATTAATATATCCATGAAAAAAAAACGAGTTGGTCTAATTTTGTGGAATGAAATCACAAAGAATGATAATTTTTTCCCTTTTTTAAAATAATTTTCGCCAATAACTTGACACTAACGCAAAGTGTCTGGCTGAAAAAATAAAGTTAAAAACAATTCAAAATATTTTAGTACATGTAGCAATGAAATACGCAAAAATGCAAGTTCTCTTTTCAACATAATGTCTTTCCTCGAGTTCTACGAATTATAACTTTAAAAAGGTATACACAACACATTTCTAGTTCAGTTAACTAATTTTAAATAGTTCCGAGTGCATCATATGTTTCTTTCGTTTCTGTTCTATACGCGATGGGAACCGAAGGTTTTTCATTTGCTTAAGCAGTTAATCAGCTTTCAAATTGCACACTACCATGTTTCGCTTTAAATTTAATGTTTTTACCTGAAAAACTAAGCAAACAACCATCAAGATAAGGGGCAAAAATATAAAAGGTCATACAATAAAGTTTGGCCTGAGAACTTCAAAGCCTGAGCGGTTTTACTATACTGGTCAGATACTTTCACCTTGGCTTGGAATTGCTTACCACCCCAGATATTGATCCCGATAATGTTTCACAGTATAATTTAAAGAAGACGGACAACATTTCGGGCCCAAGTTACTTTTTCCGTAATAGAATAAGTAAAAAGAAATTCGAACGAATGATCCGATTAATTTATGACTTAATTTAGGAAATATTTAAAACAAAATATTATAAGAGTTTTGTTAAGTTTTCTATATAAAATTAGTATCTATGTTTTTGAGATTTTTTTTTGTAGCACTATTGAGAAATATCTTAAAATTTTTTTTTTAAATACAAGATTTTGTCTATGCAAATACCTATTCATTGTACTGAAATTTCCAGGAGTTTCATTTTTTCTTACAAAAAACTTCTTTTGAAGGGCTGTGGCAAATCTTTGATACCCTCCACATTACAACCAATTTTGTGTTCGACTTCCACTTTAAAACCAATTCGTATACCAATTAAATTTTCAATTAAGTGCTTTTGTCTTCGGTCAGTTTCTATTATAATTTTTCGTTATAAAAACAATTATCGTGTCTTATATAGAAAGAATTAAGTCCTGTCTGAAAAATTTAATTAGTTCTGTCTTACTAGACTAGAAAATCTGTAAGTTCATAGAACAGAAATGAAATTCACTATTTAACGTAGCCGCCGCACAGTGGACCATTTGACGAGAAGGCGGTGAAAAATCTGTAACTTTTGATTGGATTGGTATTTTGATATGCGGTTTTTTTTGTTTGCTAGGTGAGACTTTATTTAGCCTTCAAGTTTTGCTACAAAACGTAATTCTCGACCGAAAATAAAAAAATTACGGAGTGTTTAAAATACATTTTCATTTGTAGTTGAATTTTAGTACAAAAGTGAAGTGTTAAGAGGTAAAAATAGGTTTTTTTAATATAATGTCTTATTTTTTCAGTTAATTTTACAACTAATACTTTTTAACAATTTTTTAAGTTAATTTTTTCAGAAAATGCCAAGCTTTGGCCCCCGTAAACTTTTTAGTCCTAATGTGCACAAGGGCCAAAGGTTAAGCAGCGTACGTAAAAGTTACCTTTTGGTTCAAGATAGAGAAGTTTCAATGAAAAACTCGCATGTTTTTGCTTTAGTTAAATTTTTTTTATTGTCTTTTTAAATATTTCTATATCAATTTTTATGGTAAATTTATGAAATATAACAATTTTTATTGTAAATTTACAAAATATATAAATTTTTAAATCAAGAAAATTTTTTAACTATATAAAAAAAGTGTAACTTATTGTTAGTGTAACGAAAAAGTACTTTAAATCAACCAATTTTAGTAAAAATTTCTTCTAAATAGCCTTGATTTTCATCTTCTAGAAGTTGTTTAGCTTCTTCGTCTAATTCAATAGAGGTAATTTTCCATTTTTGACGAATGTTGGACATATATGGATCTGAAGTGCACAACAAAATAGCGATAAGGTCTTCATTAGTACAACATCTGGACATTTTCTTGTTGTTGTGGTCGCGAAAGAATCTGTTGCCTTTGTTCCTTTTTTCTTGCGCTTCTTCAGATAAATCTCCTATTGGTAGCATATTGTTTTGAATTATTTGTTCCCCATGGTACAAAATTTTATAAACTGTGGATGGCATATATCTCCAAGAGTATTTTTCATTATAAAGTATAGCTGTTTTATTGGCGTACTCTCCAAATTTTTTTGCATTTATCTCTCTGCTGCATGCTAGAACTTGTAATATGATTTTGAATCGTCTTATTAATTCATGATCTACACCTGTGATAGATGCTGCAGTTTCCGGATCGGAAAAAAATCTCCTTGCAGTATTTCCATCATTTGTAGATATTTTTGTTGAATTTGTTTTTTTTTTGCCTTCTTTTTTCTTCACTTTCTTTGTTTTTTCTCACTTTTTCGCCTAACGGACCAAATTCCAAATCATAACCCAATTTAAGAATATGCTCCATGAAACGTATTCTAGCATGAAGGGGGGACATTCCAAATTCGTGGGCTTCCTTAAAACTATCGTCTTCTGGTGGGGGTTGGCTTAATTGACTTGATGTCTTTTGGCATATAATGCAGCTTGACGTTGACTTTGTTCCAGTTAAAGCTTGTGCAACTTTTCCATCAATCATTGTGAGACACATTTTAAAATGTACTTCAATGTCTTGGTCATCAAATTTAAATATTACTGATTGAAGTTCCATAATTTGATCTTTTATTTTTTAAACTTCTTCAGTTATAACATCTTTCGTTTCCTATTTGAATTCAAATTTATTGGTCAGCAATACTTTGTTGATAAGACGCTATACCTTTTTGTTAAGCGCAATGGAACGAAAAATACCATAAATAAAATAGCATCTGATGAATTTTCGGCATTAAATTGCTTGTACTGTTTCAGACCAGAGGAGCCATCATATCCCCATTTAGAAATTAAAGTAATGCTGCCATTACCAATTTTTTTTAAATGATCAGTCTCAAGCGTATTTAGCAATCGTTCTGCTGTATGTTCAAGGAGATCTTGCAATTTTATTTCTGTTGATGTTGAAGTGACACTAATAGCAGATTGTGAAGGTAAGCATTCTTTTTTGGAAGAAACTAAATCTCGATACTCTGGAAAAATCCCACAATTCTTTTCATTGGTTCGCTTCCGCAATTCCTTATATTGATTTTTGGTCAATTTCAAATCCAAAAATAGGGCGAACGCTTCTTCCGGCGTAAGTTTCTTATCTTCAATTGGTGTAGGAATGCTTTTCAAAATCCTCTTTGTGCGCCTTGGGCTCGCTTCTACTATTTTTTCAATTATTTCAATTTTATTTTTTTATTTTGGGGTGGTTGAATTTGGTGCAAAAATTAATCCTTAATAATTCTTTGAGAAATTTCTTCATTGATATTCTCCAGCTTGCGCCTTCGAGATCTTTCACTACATCTGCCAATTAATTTTGCTGGTCCACCCTTTTTTCCACTTTCGTTGGCAGTTGTAGATGCACTCTCAAAAATAAGTTCCTTTATTAACCATTCTTGGTAACGTTTGTACATCTTTGCCTTGCTTTGAAAGCATTCAATGTACCGTCTTTTCAAATTCGATGCAAAATTAGTAACTTTTCCTTTGTGCATTTCAATGTCTTCTAGGTTACAATTCTTAAAGAAGTCGTTGCTCACTATGTGCAAAATTACATAGTCTACATCATTTCGTTGAAAATAAATATCAGCCAGATCTCTGTAACAGTACTTAGCCCTTGCACAAATTGTAATGAATAATAATTGTGGAAACATTATTATAAATACTTTTTCTTGCAATTATGTAAAATAAAAATTTTTATCTTTTATTCCCACTTTTAGAAGCATAAAAAACCCACACCCTAACCCCTTTTAAAAGGTGAAGCATACCTGCTCATATCTTAAAGGGCTATGTCGCAATAGTTTTTTTTTTACCATTTACCTGTTATTTAAATTGTTTCCCATTTTGTCAGGTATTTAAACTATACAACTCTAATTCAGACTATTAATGTTTTTGAAAGATACCTATGTAAATGTACCTGTAACAATTAAGCGCATTATATCTCAACCCTTTTTTATAAGTATTTAACAACTCCTGACAACACTACCGACACACAAAAAAATACACCGCGGTGCACCGGTACGACCAACTTTTGTATTCATAACACTCAGACGGACGGACGGACGGACATCGTTTAATCGACTCAGAAAGTGTTTTTAAGTCGATCCGTATAATAAAAGATGGATAAAAGTCCAATATTTTTGGCAGTTACAAACATCACCTCAAACTTAATATATCCTAACCACATAGTAGACAACTTTTGTATTCATAAACTTTGCAGAAAATATCTAACCTTGGGTCAGAAAAATTCTTCTGGTGCACACGGACAGAAACTGGCGGGTATATAATGGGATATAGGAGTATAGGGGAGGGTTCGTACTATAGAAGAGTGCAAGATTTTTTCTGACTGCTTTTGACTGGCAGGAGTTATGCTCTATTAAGTAGGAGATTTTCGGAAAATTTGGACCTTTTTTAAAAAATTTGTTTTTTTTAATTCGGAATAACTCAGTGATTTTACATTTTTAATTTACAAAATTTATTTTACCTCAAAATCTTTTAAATTAAAAAAGTTACAGTCATTCAAAAATAAAAATTTACAAAGAAATTGTTAATTTTAGCAAAATACTGAGAAAGCCCATTTTCGAAGACCCTGTTCGCTGTAGTTGAGATAGAGTCGCAAGTTTTTGGCTCCCGAGGTTTACTAGTATTTACTTTCAAATGAATGACATAACTTTAAAATCGGTAACAAAAAAAAAATGATTTTTGGCCGCCTTCTCAAAGTATGGTCTACTGTGCCCCGCACAGTGGGGTATTCGACCTCATTTATGTGCCAAATAGAAAATTTTTTTTAGATATTGCAATTAATTTTGGTACCCGGTAAAAATAGATAAAATTCTGCATCTTTGTGTGATAAAAATACATCTCTAGGATTAACGGAGCCCTCGCAATGCGTCCTGCAAGTTGCGTTTTCATTCGTTATTCGCTTGCGCTCGGTGATTGTATGAAGTTTTTACGTTTTTCAAAGTGTTATTTCTACAAAAAAATCGAAGCAGAGTTTATATTTTAGCATGGAGCCATCAACTTCAGGTATTTAACTAGCTTTAGGAAAAAAAATTTTTTTTTTTTAATTAAATTAAAAGAAGCTAGAAGACCCCTGCTGCTCCGCAGCATTATATTATATTATATTATATTAATTTTTATAATATAATACCAAAATTTGCCAAGAGAATTTAACGTACAGTAATGCCAAAATATGCCAAGAGAAGTTAGCGTACAGTAAAAGTAAAGTTGGAGGTCCACGCATAACTTTCCTCAAACCCAACGAATTTGCCAAGAGAAGTTAACGTACAGTAATGCCAAAATATGCCAAGATAAGTTAACGTACAGTAAAAGTAAAGTTGATTCTCCACGCATAACTTTCCTCAAACCCAACGAATTTAAGCAGTTTATAGCTCAAAAGAAGGAGCTTGATCCACTGCGTGTTCTTAGACTTAGTCAACAGCCTATGTTAATTAGAACTCTAGTTATAGAGGTTTGAGAGAAGAAAAATATTGAAAAAAATCTTGAATGCAAATTTTATTCATAAATTCTTTTAATATATAAGATTTTTTTCTTGGAGTCCAAGAAATTAGCATAATTTTACATAAATTTAGACATATCGCTATAAGTTCTGCTTAGTTGAGATCTAATTCTTTATTTATTTGGTTAAATATGCCTTTCGCAAGATTGCTGCAAAAAATTGGGGTGCCCTTTTTCGCCTTTTTTGAAATATTCAAGTTTTTGTTTACGAACTTTAGGCGAAAAAAATGCTCATTTTCTTTTATAAATTATCTTCTGTTTGTGTTTGATGTTGTGGTTCTCTTTGTTTTAGAATTTGTACTTACTGCTGTTGCTATTGCGGTTTTATTGTCACATTTTGCTTAAAAAATGTTTAATGTTGTGGCATGTATATGCATACATTAGAGTGGGTCAAATTTTTTGCCGACCAAGCGTATAGCGAAAAAATAATCTGCTGAAAAGTTGTGCTTTTCAAAAATGGAATTTACTTAGTTTTTCAAATTTGTATACCTCGTAAAAAGTGCTCATGGCAAGTCGGAAATTCCCTTAACACATTCATGAAATGTGTGTCTTATGCTGGTTTACTGATCAATCATAAGTTCCTTTAAGTGTTTAGGATTCAGTCAACAGGAACAAGGATTTATTTTTAAAAAATACTGGTATTTGATTTAAGAACTATGGTTACTTAGGTCATCAATAAATATTTTAACAAATCGACGAAATGGTAAAAAATGGCGAAAACCGAGAATCCAATTTTGAATATCAATCTTACATGGTTGGATCAGGTTTTTTGAATGTCTTCTTCACCTTTCATACAAACTTCCCATAAAAAAATTGCAAGCTAGATCGGTAAGTGAAAAGGAAATTGTTGCCGTATCCAAGAAGCGTATCCGGGAAAAGGTAGGATTGATTACCGATCAACCAAAACCGGGATTTGGTAACTCCAAAGATGGGAATACGGCCAGACATTTCTTTGATAATGCAGAACTATCGGCTGATATTACTGACATTAAGTTGAACTTGAAAAAAAAATGCATATAATAATGATTGTGGTTTGTTGTGGTGATGAAGTGGATGCAACAAAATTTTAAGGATTTGCTCACCACACAGCCAGATATTTTGTACAAAATAATCCGTGGTATTACATGCCTCCTACTTTGCATAAAGTTTTATACCCTATACCACTATGTGGTTTGGGTATAATGACTTTGTGCTGCTGTTTGTAACTACAAAAATATTTGACCTAAACCCATCTTTTATTATACCGATCGGCTCAGAATCACTGAGTCGTTTTAGCCATGTCCGTCCGTCCGTCTGTGTGGCCATGTAAACTTTGTAATCAAACTACAGGTCGCAAATATGAATATATTGTGATGAAATTTGGCATGTAAGCTTCTATCGGTCATATGATGAACTCTACTGAAATTGGTGAAAATCGGTTTATGTTCAGACCTAGTCCCCATGCAAATGACTCTTATGAAATCGACATAAATTGCCATAAGATCCAAATTATGATATAGATATTAGTAAAATTGGGTTTATTGTGTTTATTGTATCCATTAATCAATAGTCCAAAAATAATCCCTATTGGACAATTCTAAGTCATAGACTCCATATAGAGTTGCTTCCCAATCTTCACTTAAATCTATCAAAAAACAGAAATATTGGACAGATTTTTCTCAAATTTGGTTTGTGTATATTTTTTCAAAATATAAGTGACTTTCCCAAATATGGTCAGGATCGGTCCATTTTTTGACCTAGTCCACATATAAATATAGCACCCGATATGAACTTTTTCATATCTGCAGCCAAAAAAATTAATAACAATGCCACTCAAGTTTGGTTTTTGCTCATTTTCTATATCCAGTTAGTTGGACCGAAGAGATAGGGTTTCTAAACCATGGTATGGGTATCGTGTGGTCGGTCTAGATCGGCTATAATTTTCTTAATTGTTTATTCATGGGCCAGAAATAATAACAAACGCTTTGTTACCCATTGGTCAGCTGTCAGAAGAAGCACAGGAAGCGCGTAACAATGATTTTAAAAAATATAGAGAGAAATTTTAGCGAAAGGTCAGCCGAGAGCAATTGAATAGAGACATTTTGAATATGTGTTTCATTACTTCTGATCCTTTGATTTTAAGCAAGAGAAAGTTTCTTAAAAAAATCTCAGAGCTTACCAAAAATGGCATTGGAGCTATTAAAAGCCCCAATATTGCAGAAGGTAAATCCTGACTATGACAAGGTAGGTGAAGATGATGATGTACATGATGAAGATAGTGATGGCGATGAATATGAAGATTAATATGAACATTGTAATTAATGCGATTTTTTAACTGAGAGATCGAGTTTTATGATTAGAATAGTATAAATGCAAAAAGCTCACTTTAAATTGTGTTTTTTGAGGTTAGGGCCGATCCAAGATACATTGATTCTGGCTGTGTAAATAATACATTAAAGGGCTGTGTAATTTCATAGCATGTACATATAAAGTCAATATTGTTTTTCTTAAAAAAATCATTAAAAAAATTTTTTCTGCTAAAACGTATCTACAAAACGTGTTTTTTTTTTCTTGTTTCAAAGTATTTTATGAGAAAAAGCCATAATATCGTCAATTATAGGCTTGTACAAATTATGGCTCAAAAACAAGATCTAATCCCCACTGTGCGCTGTTTAGTACCCAAAGTTTGATCTCTTGAGAATGTTTTGAGGCCAGAGAAGTCGATTATTCAAAAAAATGTCAAATGATTTTTAGCTAAAAATGCCCAAAATGTTTAAAAAGAAATAGCAAATTTTTAAATATTTTTATCATAATTTGCTAATAATATGTTAATTTAAGGATATATTTAATGCAAAGAAAACAAAAACAGACAGAAACAAGTAAGACTGTTAAATTCGGCTATGCCGAGTCTTTGATACCCTCCATCAAGTTTTGCCTTTACATTAATATCTGGACTTCTTCCACTATTTGTAACAAATGGAAATAAAATATTTGAAAATTTAAACAATTTGATAAACTTAATACATATTTTAGTTCATATATTGGCACAATGTTGCCCAATTAAATACCAACCTGATCCAGATAATTACAAACAAGTTTAATCAGGGACTTTTTTTTAATTTTAGTAAATCTTATGAAGAAGCCTAGAATTAAGAATAAAAATGATGTACACAATTTTTGGATAGCTTCTATAATTTTTGACCTTGAGATTAATCGTACACCGGGTTTGATTTAATTATATATAGTTCGCTATTTTCCTTTAATTGTTTTGGTATTTATTTCTGCAACAAATTTTTTTTCGTAAAAACATCTTATAAAATGTTCACTTAAGTGATGAAACTGTTTAGGTGCCTGCAAATTCATCTCGGCATATAAAAATTCATATTATTTTTTACATTCCTATTTAATTTTTCAAAACTATTTGTATAGGGCACATTTATGACACCGCATAGACCAACTTTCAACTCGTACTTGTTTTTATTGTATCAAATCTATGTTTGTATCATTAAATTAATTCGGATAAAATTATCTAACAAATTTTTTTTTTTTTTAATTAATATCTGAACTTTTTACTGATATAAAGCAAAACTAAAACTGCAAAAAATTTTAGTCAAAACCATTTTGAATATATTTGCTAAATATCGCATTATATGTATAAAATATGATCCTTAACTTAATATCAAAATTTCGAATAACAATATAGAAAAACATCATATATTTTTTTATTTTTTTTTTTAATTTTTCAGCGATTTCTCGGGACCTATGACACCGATTGTCATGATTTAAAAAATAGAATCCTTCTGATGATGTTAGTGAATCTTTCTCTCTTATCTGTCCTATTGAGGGCGTAATCGTGATAAGAAGAACATAGACAAATCATTTTTTTTTAAAAACTTTTTTACATCTTCGCTAAACTCTCAACCCATTTGGATGATTTTAAACAGCAAACTTCTCATGATGTTAATGAATCATTTTTAATGCAAACGAGCACCCTATCTGTCCGATTGAAGGCGTGACCGGTATTCCACAAACGGACAGACCGACAATCGGAAAAGTCGGAAGGCGAAAAAAGGCGTATTTTCATATTTTTTTTGAAGATATCAATAACGTAGGATTATTTATTTCATATACATGTTATAGCATAACATTTGAAGAATCTTTGAAAAAATTTTCAATTAAAAAGTTTAATAAATAAATCCGTGACAGCGGATCTCCGGACTCGTTGTTGATTTGCTGCGACCATCATAACTCGTTACCGGATCATGATATATAAAAAAAAATCGAAATGCGTCTAAAAGGTGAAATGTTTCCCGAGGTAATCCGAAGAGTTCTTAAATTTTTTTTTGCTGCATTTTGAAGTGAAAAACACGATTTTTGCCATAAAATTTCGGTGAATTTGTAGTTAAGAAATGAGGAAGAAACTGGAATGGAATAAAAAAAGCACTTCGTGGTTACCTGGTGATTTATGTGTAGAAATAGTCTGTAAAATTTCAAAAGATTCGGTCTAGCAGATTTAGAGTTATGATGTCGCGGACTTCGATCATGTTATTTGCGAGAAAATCGATTTAATGTTTTCTAAAAACTGATTTATATACCGTATGAGGCCGGTCGCTGGAAAAGATGTATCTTCTTTAGTTTTGCTCCGATTTACTTGAAATTTTGAAAAAACACTCTCGACATCTTGTACATTAAAAAGTGCAGAAAAAGGTTTTAAAACAATACCAACCCCCGACTTACTTTTTTTAAAAAAAAATTTTTTTTGTAAGAAAAGATAATTTCTAAGAAAAGGTACTTTTTAAAGAGGGGTAATTTAAACTTAAAACTTTATTAAGAATACGTACTTTCTTATAAAATGTACTTTTTTAATAAAGAGTACTTTTTTAAGAAAAGATTATTTCTTAAGAAAAATTACTTTTTAAGATTTGTGTATTTTTTTAAACAAGGTAGTTATTTAAGAAAATTAATTTTTTAAAACAGAAATTTTTTTTTAAAGTATGTTTTGAAAAGTAAGTTTTTAGAAATTTTAATTCTTATAAAGGTACTTTAAAAAAGGAAAAATAGAAAATATATTTTTGTTTTTAAAAAGGGTGATTTTTTAAGGTTACTTTTTTAAAAAAGGGTATGTGAAATAAGGCCACTTTTTAAGAAATACTGAAATTTTTTAAAAAAGGGTATTGTTCTAAAGAACTGTAATTTTTGAATAAAGGATTCTTTTTTTTTTAAAAAGGCATTTCTTTAGAGTTATTAAGAAGAAGTACTTTTTAAAAAGCAATTTTGGAAAAAAAAGGTACTTTTTAAGGAAAGACGCTTAAAGGAAATACTTTTTTTATATCATGATAACGATAAAAAAAAAATATGTGGCAGTAGTTGCTTAAGCTAATGTAACACGTGGAGTATAACAATACACGCACCCTCATGTAGCAGATGCCGCAGGTACAATGAATACAGCAATAAGAACAATTACAACATATATATATCTTAAGAAAAGCGTCAAAACATTGAACATTTCATTTCATTTCATTTCAAGAGTTTTTCTTTGGACCCATTTTCTTGATTTTAAATAGATACTCCTTTGTGATATTACTAAGCGATTCTATGGGAAAACGAAAAGCCCAGCTTAGTTATTAAGGATGTGATCGTGACAGACGGCCAGACGGATAGACGTTTATCGCTAAGAAGAAAATATATGGTTTTGGGGTCTCCAATAAATACCCTCTGAACAGCGGTGTGGAGGGGATAAAAATATAAACATCCAATAAAATAGCATCAGCTATTTCAGATTTAAATTTCCAATCTTTTTAATAACTTTTATCCAGAATATTAATTATAGCCATTGTAGAGGGTAATAAATTCCGAGTCAGGATTAAAGTACTAGGCCAGTATAGTAAAACATCGAAAGGTTTGATTTCTCAGGCCGATGTTATGATGTTCCACAGTGTTATTTTTCACTACTAGCTACTTATATTCGGCCTAATATAAATCTATAATATTAATAGGCTAGGAGATTTTTTGTTATCGATGTAAATTTAAAAGTTTTACCCCGATTTTGCCAAAAAATTTACCACTTGAAAGGTATTTCTTTTTAGCTGTTACCCAGATTTACAGATTTTCATCGTCTGCAATATTTTTTGGAGTTATGATCGTTTAAAGTTGCTACTAACACATACATAAAATTATAAAATGCTATATGTGTGTTTATTAAATTTTTAATGTGTTTGTGTTAATGTGTTGAGTTTTTTTGCTTCATTTAAAATGAGTTGAATTGTGAAGCATATCTTTAGGGTCTTTATTAAATGAAAAAATAAAATTTCCTAGAATTTGCACTTGAATTTCGAGTGCTGGAATCTGCTAAGCACAATGTAATGTATTCTCACTAATTCAGGCCATAATATTGGCGAAGTCGTAAACAACAATTATTTATTAAAGGATAAGAAGCATTTTTAAAGGCAATTCATTTTATATAATCTATAATATTAATAGGCTAGGCGATTTCTTGTGACCGATGTTTTGTTCTACTGTTTTATCCCATTATTTTTGATATATAAAATATATACTCGTATCTAATTCTGTATATTACGAAGTAAATGTCGACGAAAGATTTCGTTACTTTCGTAGAATTTCGAGAGGGCTTAGCTAAAGATATTTTCGTGTAATAAAATAAACTTTCGTATATCCTACGAAAAAATTGGAGGGAATGTTGCATGGTAAACTTTCGGTGTACAGTTGCGACAACAAGTGTAATAATAATATAATTCCAAATACATATTGTTGTTGTTGTAGGAAAATGTATGTTTAGGAACAATAAGAATTAAAGGGAAATTGTTAATTTTTTATTTGTTAGCATAGCAGTTAGTTCTGATACAATTAGTGACCAATTACGGCAGCTAAAGGAAGCATTTTACTGCTAAAAAGATTCGTATAGTTTTATTTATTTTTTTTTAATTTAGAATTATTCATCAACAAATACTACAAAAAAGTGAAATAAGACCCGTTAAAAATGATAAAATTATAGAATATTTAAAGAGTAGCAATTCCTACTGATCAAAGCTTATGTAAATTAATTATTTATTTCAGTTTAATATTCACAGCTCTAAAGCAGCAAAACATTTTCATTGCATCTAAAAATTACGATAGTTCATTTATTAGGTAACCGTTAACCATTATTTTATAAGACTCTAACTTTTTGACTTTTATAAGTTTTTCTTATTTTTTTTTAACAAAATATAGTTATTAATATTTTAAAACAATTTAAATAAAGCTACCAATAACCTGAAATTTTAATTATAGTTTTGTTTTGACTTACATTAGATATTTATTAATAGGGGAATTTTCACATATTTACAAAGGTATTAGTTAAGGCTTGTGTGTATTTTTTTCTTTCTTTTGTACACTTATAATATGTGCATTATTTCCTAACCTAATTTATAATGTAAAAATTATAGTGCAATTTAAAACAAGTAAGAAAATTATAGTCGGTCTAGACCGACTATACGATACCCTATACCATGCGTTTAGAGACCCTATCTCTCAGGCCCAACTAACTGGATATAGTAAATTAGCATAAACCAAATTCGAGTGGGAATTTTATTAATTTTTTCGGCTGCAGATATGAAAAAGTTCATATCGGATGCTATATTTATATGGGGACTAGGCCCAAAAATGGACCGAGCCTGGCCATGTTTGGTAAAGTCTCTTGTATTTTGCAAAAATTTGCAGCTCTATATGGGGCCTATGACTAAGAGTTGTCCAATAGGGATCATTTTTAGACTACTGATTAATGGATATAATACATACATACAAACCCAATTTGACTAAGATTTGTGTGATAATTTGGATCTTATGGCAATATATGTTGATTTCATAGGGGTCATTTGTATGGGGGCTAGGTCTGAACATGGACCGATTCTCACCAATTTCAACAGCGTTCATCCCATGGCCGATATAGGATAAAATACCAAATTTCATCAAAACATATTCATATTTGCGACCTGCAGTTTGATTGCAAGCTTTACATGGACACACAGACGGACGGACGGACATCTTAAATCGAATCATATGGTGATTCTGATTCGATCGGTATAATTAAAGATGGGTGCAGGTCAAATATTTTTGGTTGTTACAAACAGCAGCACAAAATCATTATACCCAAACCACATAGTGTTATAGGGTATAATGAGCGTATATAAATTAGCTACAGATTTAAAAACTCAAATCTTGATAATAGTTAAACATGGGAAACTAAAAGCAATTCATAAAATCCACAACATTCTAAATTTAAATGTTTGGTTTTCTAAGAAATTTGTAGTGGCAGCTTGTATATTGTGATTTTGTAGCGGTATAAGTAACACTACTGCACAGAAGGACATATATAAGTTTTTAAATCCGTTTGTTACTTATAGAATTCCTTACAGCACACGGAGTCCAGTAATGATACCATAATTACATAAGTAAATACTAGATAGGTGGTGTCAATTTAAATTAGACTTCTAAGTTACATATTATATATTACTAGCTGTTTTTACCCGGTCTTGTCCGGGATTCAAAGGCCTTTGACTTGAAAAATGTTTCACTAAGCTTACCAGGTGCTCATTACTTATTCCCCAATGAACAAATTCCCCAAAAAAATGAACTTTCTCCCCAAAAATTTGTATGGGATTGGGGAATTTGTTCATTATGTAAAAATTCCCCAATGTTTACATTTTTTGTGGAGTAAATTCATTTTTTATTTCAATTTAAAATTTTTTGTTTTTTTAATATAGAAGTTTTTTAAAAGACGCTACAGCAAAAATTCTTCAAAAATAAGCTGCAAATTTATTTATTTTGTAAACATCAAATATAGTGGAAAAAAAAACATAATTAGATAAGATGCCTAAAAGTATGCAAAAAATTGATGCGTCAACCAGCAGCACAGTGGGCCAAGTTGTGCAAACACCGAAAAGAAAATTAATTGAAACATCCCCGGAAACTGATGAATCAACTGGCACTGTGGGTAACATGTCTACATCAAACCTCATGAGCCTGATGCAAAAATCAATGTCAACATTACTTGATGAGAAACTGAAGAATTTACCGACAAAAAATGTTTTTGATGAAGTTAAACAACATATCAATGATGTTAACACTGAAGTACATAAACTAAAAATCGAAAAAAAAGAGTTGAGGCAAGAAGTTGAAAAGCTAAAGGAGAACTATGAGAACGATCAACGCAGAATGAGGCAAACGGAGGAAGACTTGGGAAGGAAAAAGCTTATCATTCGAGGCTTAGATGGTACTAAATCAGTTTATGGGGCCGTCAAAAAAGTCTCCAAAGACAAACTGAAGTTAAATAGAGATGTCGAAATTGACCACGTTTCAAAGCTTTACGAAAAAGAGAACAAAATGTCAGTAATGGTGGAAATGAGATCTTCTCAAATGGTAACAGAAGTGTTTAAGAGAACCAAAAATCTTGCGAGAACTTCAATTTATATTGACCGTAGTTTGGGTACTGAACATCAGAAAGATAAGAAAGTTATGTTAATGTTGCGTAAAGATTTAATTGCATATAACAAAGATAAGAAAGTAAGCGTCAGAGGGTTCAAACTGGTGGTAGATGGCAACCTGATGTATTGGGACAATAATAAAGTACTCATGTGTGGAGAAAAAACAGGCGGAGAGATAGATGTTGGTAAATATTTATGGTACAGAAAATATCAATATATGCTTAGATTACGAATAAATTTTAACTAAAATCATTTCAAAAAACTAAATAAATCGGTAAAAGAAAATAAAAAAAATTGTAATATTAGTTTAAGTAGCATTTAACATATATTAAAAACAAATAAAGAACCGACGTATATAAACATCTTGTCATATAATATCCATGGATTGGAAAATAAACTGGCGCAAAGTGACTTTTTTAAATATATAAGCACGTACGATATAGTGATTTTACTGGAAACCCATACAGAGGAAAATAAAATCGATAATCTTAAAAAATATTTTGGCAATTTTTATACACATTGGAAACCAGCTAAGCGAATAAGCGTTTTTGGTAGAGGTATAGGTGGGTGCATGTTCGGTGTGAAGAAAAGTTTAATACAATCGGGTCTACAATACAGCTTTTCAGAGCTAGATGGGGTTAACATAATTAAGTTGCAAACAAGACAAGTATCTTGGTCCCTTATTCCATTGTATTTAAGAAGCGCTGATTGGAGAAATGAGTTCGGAGATCTTAAAGGATTATTAGAAAACAATAACATAGAAAATCCGCTAATTATAGGCGATTTAAATATACGAATAGGCGAAATACAACAAATGTACGATTCTAATTGCTACAGTTCGTTCACGCATGGTTACACTTTTAGAAGATCAGAAGATAAGAAGGTAGATGGTAAAGGCAATCAGTTTATGGATCTGTGTAACGACTATGGTTTAATGGTTCTTAACGGTGTAACCAAAGGCGACGAAATGGGAAATTTTACATTTGCAAACGCAGTCGGTCAGTCGGTTAACGACATTTGTGCAGTTTCTATGGAAATTCTTAAGTATGTAAACAATTTCTCAGTTGAAAATCGAATATGGTCTGATCACTTTCCCATTCATCTTGTTTTTGAAATTGATATGGAACTAAGCGAAACAAATACCTGTAATTTACTGCCAAAGTTAAAATGGAATGAAAGAGAGAAGTCAAACTATCAACAAAAAATGGAACAAAATCTTCAGGTGTTAATGCAGCAAAGTGAGGAAATAGAATTGAAAGATTTGACTAAACTAGTGTTTACCTCATCAAGTGGCTTAAGTTACAATATTAATTCAAATGTGAGAGTTTTTAAAGAAAAATGGTTTAACAGAACATGCTCGAAAGCAAGGGATGAATCTTTTCAATTACTCAAATCTTACCGAAAGTCACCTGGAGAAGTAGAGAGGATGGCATATCTTAGTGCAAATCGAAGACATCAAAATATATGTGAAGAAAGTAAATTACTATACTATACAACCCTTGAATCAAAAATATGTAAAATCAGCAATAGTAAAGAATGGTGGAATATAGCAAGAGAGATAAGAGAAGAAACGTTTAACATATGCCCAAATATCACTGCTACAAGGTTCAAAAATTACTTTGATGATCTATTAAACCCACCGCAGATATCTAATGATATATCATATGCTGCAGCTTGGAAAATGGATGCTGGCTTGGATTCAGAAATTATGGTGAATGAAATTAAAAAAACACTTCTAAAAGCAAAGGACAATAAAGCAGCAGGTATTGATAGAGTGCCTTATGAATTCTTTAAAAATGCACCCTTAAATTTTTTACAAGAGCTTACCGAATTATGGAAAATGGTTTAACGGATGAAACTTTTAGTGTGTAATGTTTCCAATATATAAAAAGGGTGAAAGCAACTTGACAAACAATTATCGTGGGATATCTTTTATGAATTGTATGGCTAAAATTATGATGGGTGTACTCAATGAAAGGTTGTATGATTGGACAGAGAAACATAATATATTGTTGGAATACCAGGCTGGGTTCAGAAGAAATTACAATCGACAACATATATAACTTATCGGCTATAATTCACCTCAAGTTTCAGGAAAAAAAGAAAGTCTATGCATTTTTTGTTGACTTTAAAGCAGCGTTCGATAAAGTGTCTAGTAGATTGCTTATATATAAGCTACACGAAATGGAAGTGTCATCAAAGTTTGTTAACTGTTTAGAAGCAATATATAAAACCATAAAGTCAGTTGTATGGACTGGAAAGGAATTGTCAGAAGAGTTCACTACTAACTCAGGCGTCAAGCAGGGTTGCCTCATGTCCCCGCTTCTTTTTGCGCTTTATATTAATGATCTTCACAATGCCCTAAGAGGAGGTCTTTATATCGATGGAGTTAATATAAGAATACTACTTTATACAGATGATATAGTCATATTGGCTGATGATGTACGTACACTGCAGACTATAATAACAAGACTAGAAAAGTATTGTAGGGATTGGAACCTTGAAGTTAATCTCAGTAAATCTGAGATTATGGCATTTAGGAATGGTGGTAGAATATCAAGGAAAGAAAAATGGACTTTTAACGGCAATGCTATTAATATTGTTACTAGTTTTGATTATCTGGGAATGACATTGACACCTAAAATGATATTTAAACAACACGTCGAGAAAAGAAATACTGCAGCCAAAAATAATATAAACGCAACCTGGAACACTTTCCCAAGCAAAAAACATATTTCCATAAGGGTAAAATGGCAACTCTTTCAAGCGGTATGCAGATCAATCCAAACTTATGGAGCTCAAATATGGGGGTACTCACTTTTTGAAGAAGTGGACAAACTTCAACGTTATTTTGTAAAAAAGATTTTAAACCTTCCTTCGTTCACGCCATTTTATATACTCATGCTGGAGAGAAGCATGCAATATTCCCACCTATATACGCTGGACTTGCACCTGCGATATATTGGGCGAACTTTATTCGAGTATAATACTAATAGACTGCCATATAAGTTAACACACAAACTAATACAAAAAAACCTATTATGGGTTACTAAACTGAAGAATTTATGTGAACAATTTAATATAAATCTTGTTTTTGAGAACGTTACAAAAAATTATTGGAACAGCATATGCAACCAATTATTAGAGAAAATGCGAATATCGGCCAAACAAATATATATTCAACAGTATTTAGATACATCGAGATTTTATAAAAATCTTGAATTAACAAAAGGTCACGATTATATGATAGATGACCACGACCAAACCAAGATTATGTGGATTTTTAAAGCAAGAGGTGACCTTATCAAGTTAAATGGCACAAGATTCTCAAACGGTTCAAAAACATGCTCTTTGTGCAATCTCAACGAAGTTGAAAATATACAGCACTTCATAGGGCGTTGCCCAATATTGAAAACATTTAGATACCAATACTTTGGATATATATGGGGGATTTCATGTCAAGTGCACCAACTTTTGAAACCGATGTCTTCCGATTAGTCCTAGTGGTTAGTAGTTTAGACACAATTTTTCAATAAGATCGGTCCAGATCTCTCTGAGTTAGAGGGGATCAAAATTTGACATTTTGGCCAAACAGGTGTTTCTTCTCATCCATGTAACTTATTACCTATTGTTCTTAGAAAATTTTCTCCTAAAGAGTTTAGATAGCTATTTATTCAATATTTCGGAAAAAAATACTTTAAAAAAAAAAAAATTTGTAGACTTTTTTTGCAACATTAAAGCATTTTTTGCCTTTTTTTTCAAAAAGGGCATTTTTTTTTTTTTTTTTCATAAGAAAGCTTAGGATTTTTCCTTTAAGAGCTTTTTGGTCGCTTAGTGGGATGGGAGTGGGATATCTATCAAAATAAATGTTTTGTAACTCAAGACAACGGTTTTTCAATTTTTCACAAATGCACTATTTTGAATTTTTTCCTATTTTTGTGTAAAACCTTACAAATAAAACTTATACTGAGAAACTAGACAAATTAACCTTTCCGAAGGTATGTAACATACCATCATAACATAAGAGAAGAGAATGGTTATCTGTAACCTGATAGAGTTATTTGCACATTTCAATCTGAACACGAGGATGTTAGAATTGGCTTCACGAAATTAACCCAAATGAGGCCAAAACATTGCGTTTTGGCAGAAAGCAGCGGAACTCATACAGTATGCGTTTGCATTTACCATGAAAATCTTAAACTGATGTTGAACGAAATCTACTTAAAGTATTTAATAGATGATTCGGCAGAAGATTTACACGATTACCGCGATTGTCTTAAATTGACTATGTGTCTTAATGAAACAACTTCTTGCCACTTAGGTGAATGTACCACATTCATCAAAGAAAATTTAATCAACTCTTTAGATCGAGAATATATAGAGGAGGTCAAATTTGATTCTTGGATTCAGACTGACAGATGCACATTGAAAACAATCATTTTAAATGTGGATGATTTTGTGGAAGAAATGTGTACAGGATTGCTAAACTTGAGAAAACATGACTTTTTAGTCAAAGTGCAATGGTCATTCTTCAAGGATTTGAAGATACATTTGAAGTCTGGTGAATTCGTTATTTCATGTGATTTCGCAGAAAACTATAAATATGTTCTTCAGGGTGCCATACAAGCATTCCACTTCAATAACGACCAAGCAACTATATTCACAGTAGTTATTTACTACATGAAAGATGAAAAACTGGAACACAAAAGTATGGCAATCATATCCGACGATTTACAACATGATACCGTTGCAGTTTATGAGTACCAGAAGAGAATACTAAAATTTCTAAAATCTAAATTTACAGTAAAGAAGGTATACTACGTTTCGGACGGAGCTCGTCAACATTTTAAAAACAAAAGTAAAGGTAAAGGAGCATGTGCTAGTATTGGAGCAAACCTTAAAAGAAATGCAGCGAAGTATAGCCTCCAGTTCTCTCATCAAGATCGTATCTTAGATGCGACTGCTTTATTCCATTGGGCAAAAAGTTATTGTAAAGAAACTAAAATAGTTTTTAGTAGCAAAGAGGATCATCAGGAAACATTGAAAACACTGAAGAGCAGATTCGATGCTGCGGTAACAATCGATGGCACCGCTCAATACCATGCTTTTATACCGCTTGTCGATGGAAGTTCAAGTTGAAAAAGTTTTCTGCCTCTATTTAATGCGATTTCTTTCCAAAGACAACAAATAAACCAGCAGCGAAATCAACAGCTGAACCTAGTAACGCCAAGAAAGGATTGACAAAAAAAAGCAGTAAATAAAGGCGACAAAAAAGCTGGATGAAAGACTGGGTATATAAAAATTTACAAGACTTAAATACTTCATCAGCTACATTAAATTAAGTATAAAAATAGTTATGATATAAATGGATCTAATGCAATTAAAATTAAATTTTAATAAATTATTTATCTTTTTATTTTTAATATTATTATTATACATTAATTTAATTATTATTAAAAATAAATAAAAAAATAATAATTTTTCAACATTTCTATAGAAAAAAAGCGATTTTTTTCCTGAGGTTAACATATTCTGGGTATTACAGTATCGAGGGTATAAAATTTTGATTAGGTATGTTATATACCTTCGGAAAGGTTAATTTGTCCAGTTTCTCAGTATAAGTTTTATTTGTAAGGTTTTACACACAAATAGGAAAAAATTCAAAATACTGCATTTGTGAAAAATTGAAAAACCGTTGTCTTGAGTTACAAAACATTTATTTTGACAGATATCCTACTCCCATCCCACTAAGCGAGCAAAAAGCTCTTAAAGGAAAAATCCTAAGCTTTCTTATGAAAACAAAAAAAAAAATGCCCTTTTTGAAAAAAAAGGCAAAAAATGCTTTAATTTGGCAAAAAAAAAAAGTCTACAAATATTTTTTTTTTAAGTGTTTTTTTCCGAAATATTGAAGAAATAGCTATCTAAACTCTTTAGGAGAAAATTTTCTAAGAACAATAGGTAATAAGTTACATGGATGAGAAAAAACACCTGTTTGGCCAAAATGTCAAATTTTGATCCCCTCTAACTCAGAGAGATCTGGACCGATCTTGTTGAAAAATTGTGTCTAAACTACTATCCAATAGGAATAACCTTGGTGCAAATTTCATCCCGATCGGAAGATATCGGTTTCAAAAGTTGGTGCACTTGACATGAAATCCCCCATATGCTTATCAGATGAGCTCGTCATAGCAATCTTAAATGGCGAATATACAGATTGGAATAATTTGGTACAATATATAATCAATGCACTTAATTATAGAAAAACTTTAATCGAAGAATTTAACTATTAATAATGTGTACAAATTATTTAATACTCTTTTTAAGAAAAATCACTCATCCGACTAACGACAGCTGTCAAAGTCGTAAGTTCCTTTATTTTTTTTTTTATGTATACATAGTAACACTTAAATATAAGAAAAACAAATATTGTAATATTATATAAGTGTTTTCTGAAAATAAAGAACTACTACTACCACTATTACTATAGTGGAATCGTTTGAAAATTAAAGGAATCCGAACTTTTAAAATTGAATTACTTCATCCAATAATTGATCATCATTGAGCAGAGACGTCAGATTTATATAAGTTTCAAAAATGGAAAATGAATGCGACGTTTAAAATTGTGCTGCAAGGTTGCTTTAACCAACTGCTTATAGTATATGTGTGGCCTATTTGGATCAACAGATACTTATTGCACATACATAGATAAAATTTATCATAAGACTTTTCACTAAGCTGTGTTCCGCGAGCGAGTCGCGTCGGCATCCCCGCGTTTGGAAGCACACCCGTGTTGCCACGCAGTTGTCGTTAACTTATTTTGATCGCCAAAATATATATTTCAGATTATTCCGATATTTTAGCTGAGCTGTGTTCCGGGAGCGCGTCGCGTCCACGCGCCGCTTCCGCGCATTCGGCAGCTGCACCCGTGCTGCCGCGTAATTGTCGTCAACTTATTTTAATCGCCAAAATATATTTTTCAGATCATACCGATATTTTAGCTAAGCTGTGTTCCGCGAGCGCGTCGCGTCGCGACCACGTCCGCGCACCGAAATGATGCTATTGAAAAGAATACAGATTTTAAATACGTTTATTGTAGGGCAGATATCGGAATTTGTTCAATCATTTGGGGGAGCTTTTTTAAAAATTTGGGGTCAGAAAAACAGGGAGATTCTAAGTTGATACTTGCTACCGTGAGAGATTGTCCTCTAATGTACGTTATGTTAAAAAAAAAAAATTTGTACTATCTCTTGCAATGAAGGGACCAACTTAAAAAAGTTTTCTGGTAGGGATATTTGAGTTTCACATTCCCTAGAGTCAGCTTTTTACCGTCGGGTCTCAAGACGTTTTTATCGCGTTTCAGGAGTTTCATATTCCCTGGAGTCAGCTTGTCTTATCCATTGGGCCAGAAGACGTTGTTGAGTCGTTGAAAAGTTGAAAAGTTGAAAAGTTAAAATTTGTGAAGCGAACAAATATACCAAAAAACAGAAAAAGTGGGCGTAAAAGTAAGCGTATCCGGTAAGAAGCATGTGATGACCTTACCTAGAGTAAAAAGATCGTGTGAACCAAATTTTAGAGAAATCCGTTAACAAATAAAAAAACAAGAAAGGAATTTTATATAAAAAGTGGGCGTAAAAGTAGGCGTGGCCGGTAAGAAGAATGTGGTGACCTTCGCTGGAGAACTGAGATTATATATACTAAATTTCAGAGAAATCCGTTTTCAAATAAAACTATATACCGACCAAATATACCAATAAAACAAAAAAAAAGGAATTGTATATAAAAAGTGTGCGTAAAAGTATGCGTGGCCTGTAAGAAGCATATGTCGACCTTTCCTGTGGTACAGCTATCGTGTGTACTAAATTTTAGTCCCCAATTAACAAATTCCCCAATAAAATTAACTTTCTCCCCAAAAATTTGTATGGGCAGTAAATTCGTTTTTTATTTCAATTAAAAATTTTTTGATTTTTTAATTTAGAAGTTTTTTATAAGATGCTGAATTACTTCATTCAATAAGTGATCATCATTGAGCAGAGACGTTAAATTCAAGTTTCAGAAATCAAAGAGTAATGCGACGTTTAATATTGTGTCGCAAGGTTTCTTTAAGCAACTGCTTATAGTATATGTGTGGCCTATTTTGATCAATAGGTAATTATTTCACGTATGTAGATAAAATTTATCATACGATATTTCACTAAGCTGTGTTCCGCGAGCGAGTCGCGTCCGCTTCCGCGCGTTTGGCAGCCACACCCGTGCTGCCGCGCAGTTGTTGTCAACTTATTTTAATCGCCAAAATATATTTTTCAGATCATTGCGATATTTTAGCTGAGCTATGTTCCGCGAGCGTGTCGCGTCCGCGATCCGCGCGCCTCGCGCCTCTTCCTCGCAGCTACTACCCGTGCTGCCGCTTAGTTCTCGTTAACCTATTTTAATTCCTAAAACATATTTTTTAGGGCATTGCGATATTTTAGATGAGAGCGCGTCCCGTCCGCATCCGTCGAAATGATGCTATTGGAAAGAATACTCATTTTAAATGCATTTATTGTTGGACATATATTGAGAGCAGTATGCAAATGTTTACTAAAATAAATATTTAACAAAATTCGTTAAATAAAAATATGTAAAAATATAAGAATGAATTTGGGGAGTAAGTTCATTTTTTATTGCGATTTAAAAAAAATGGGGAATTTGTTAATTTCTTTTGGGTACCTTTTTTTAAGTTTGGGGAATTTGTTCACCGTGTAGTTATTTCCGTGTAAACCAAATTTCAGAGAAATCCGTTGAAAAGTATAAATTTGTATAGGGAAGAAATATACCACACAACAAAATATGAATTTTATATGAAAATTGGGGGTAAAAGTAGGTGTGGTCGATAAAAATCATATGGCGACCTTCCCAGGAATATGTACTAAATTTCGGAGAAGGCCATTGAAAAATAAAAGTTTGTATAGCAATCAAATAGAGAAACAAATGAAAGGAAAAAAAATAAGTTTTATATATATAGAAGTTGGCGCAAAGTAGGCGTGGACTGTAAGAAGCATATGGTGACCTTCCCTGTAGTATAGAGATCGTGTGACCAAATTTTAGACATCGCTTGAAAAATAAAAATTTCTATACTGAACAAATATACCAAAAAATAGAAAATTATTTTTGTATAAAAAGTGGGCGTAGAAGTAGGCGTGGCCGGCAAGAATCATATGGCGACCTAACTGGAGTACAGAAATCGTGTGTAGCAAATTTTAGAGAAATCCAAAAAACAGAATATGAATTGTATACAAAAAGTGGGCGTAACAGTAGGCGTGACAGGTACGAAGAATATGTCGACCGTCCATGGAGCAGAGAGATCGTGTGTACCAAATTTCAGAGAAATCGGTTGAAAAATAAAAATTTGTATAGCGAACAAATATACCGAAAACAAAAAATGAATTGTATACAAAAAGTGGGTGTAAAAGTGGGCGTGGTCAATGAAAAGTACATGGGGACCTTAGCTGGAGTACAGGGGTCGTGTGTACCGAATTTCAGAGAAATCTGTTAACAAATAAAAATTTGTATAGTGAACAAATATGAATAAAACAGAAAATGAATTTTACATAAAAAGTGGGCGTAAAAGTAGGCGTGGCAGGTAAAAAGTAAATGGCGGCCTTTCCTGGGGTATACAGATCGTGTGTACAAAATTTCAGGAAAATCCGTTGAAAAATAAATATTTGTATAGCGGTCAAACAAACAAACAAACAAACAGAAAACAAGTAAGAAAAATATAGTCGGTCTAGACCGACTATATGATCCCTATACCATGCGTCTAGAGACCCTATTTCATTGGCCTAATTAACTGGACATAGACATTAAGCATAAACCAAATTTGAGTGATATTTTTATTTTATTAATTTTTTTGGTTGTAGATATGAAAAAGTTCATATCGCATGCTATATTTATATGGGGACTAGGTCCAAAAATGGACCAATCCTGACCATGGTTCGTAAAGTCTCTTGTATTTAGCAAAAATATATACAAACAAAATTTGAGATGAATCAGTGCAATATTTTTGTTTTTTTTATAGATTTAATGAAGATCGGGAAGCAGCTCTGTATGGGGCCTATGACTAAGAGTTGTCCCATAGGGATCGTTTTTGGGCTACTCATTAATGGATGTAATAAACACATGCATACCCAATTTGACTAAGATCTATACGACAATTTGGATCTTATGGCAATTTATGTCGATTTCATAGGGGTCATTTGTATGGGGGCTAGGTCTGAACATAGGCCGATTCTCACCAATTTCAGTAGCGTTCATCCCATGGCCGACGAAAGCTTATATACCAAACTTGATCAAAATATATTCATATTTGCGACCTGCAGTTGGATTACAAGCTTTACATGGACACACAGACGGACGG
Source organism: Cordilura impudica (assembly GCA_963682025.1). Taxonomy (NCBI): domain Eukaryota; kingdom Metazoa; phylum Arthropoda; class Insecta; order Diptera; family Scathophagidae; genus Cordilura; species Cordilura impudica. The sequence goes on along the minus strand of OY821518.1, from coordinate 127,776,231 downwards.
ACGGACGGACGGACATCATTAAATCGAATCAGAAAGTGATTCTGATTCGATCGGTATAATAAAAGATGGGTCTAGGTCAAATATTTTTGGTAGTTACAAACAGCAGCACAAAGTCATTATACCCAAACCACATAGTGGTATAGGGTATAATGAATTTTATATATATATTTATATAGCGAAAGTCATTCGATTTAATTTGTAATAGCATGTGGTAAAAAGATACGATCGTTATAGTATTTTTCCAAGATGTCACACAGTGGTATAGCTTCATAAATTTATTGGCAAACGAAATGTTGAAATGTTGTTTTAATACTTTTTCTGCGAAAAAATATTGTAAGTGTAAGTTTTTAAGATGTTAATATGCTAAAATATGATATGTTTTTTTTTAGAGCTGATATAAAAAAAAAAAATGAAACAAAAGGATTACATGGCCGAATTTATGGTCGAACATATAATATGGCAAAAATTATAATTCCGAATTGTGGCCAGGTATAGCTACGTCAAACAGACTGTGGGAGCAACTTATAGTTACATTATGGAACACCAATTAAGGACACTAAGTCATAGTGAAAGGTAAGAATAAAATTCATATTTTGAATGGTTTCGTTAACATTTTTTTTTAAGGTATTTTTTGATCAAAAATTTATCTCAAAAAGAAAATTTCTTTTAATAAAGTTTCCAAGAAAAGAATCGGCGGTGCTTCGTATGAGGAAATGTCAAATCACTCAGGCCAGTGGCATAGGTGTAGCTGTAGAAGATCTTTTGTCCGTTACTACTTTTGGAACACCAAAACCTTCAGATGAAAATAGAATTTTGCAGTCAAGTTGAAAGCGATAAAGGAAGCGATTATGTAATGAATAAATCTTCATAGAAAGAGAAGCCATTGCAAAAATTAAAAATGAAAAAAAAAACCGAGTCTAAATTAACAATACTAAAGTTACATATCCAAGCAACTGAAAAATGTCACCATGATAAAAATTCTGATCATGGCTGTATAGTAAGCCAGACGAAAAGATCTCTTAAAATAAAAGAAGAGAAATATGATGCCAACATCGCTATTAAAAAAGTTGACCTACGAATAAAAAGGATCGACTGTTTCATCGAATTATTTTTTAAACTCCTCCTTTCATACTCTTTGTCTTTCTGCCTGCCATCGGTGGACCCCATTCCCCCTTATCCAATTGATCTGAAACTTGGCCCATAGTCTTGTCGTGGCTACAGATTAATTTTGAGGTAGTCAGGCACAGTCACGCGTGGTCACGCACAGTCACGGAATGAACTAAATGTCATTTGCACTCATCAGATCGATCTGAAATTTGGTCCATACACTTGCTGTGAACAAAAGGTGAACTTTGACTTAGTCACGCACAGTCACGCATCGTCGCGCACAGTGACGGAGTGATCTAAATGTCATTTACCCTCATCCGACCGTTCTGGAACTTGGTCGATATACTTGCTGTAAAGAAAGATCGACTTCGACATAGTCACGCGCAGTCACGCATAGTCACGCACATTCACGGAGTGATTTAAAACCCATTTTCCCATTTTCCGATTGTTCTAAAACTTGATCGATAGACTTGCTGTGAAAAAGATTAACTTTGACATAGTCACGCACAGTCACGGAGAGATTAAAACGCCATTTCCCCTCATCCGATGGATCTGAAACTTTGTCCATAGACTTGTTGTGGCCAAAAATTTATTTTAGGATAGTCACACACAGTTGCGCAGAGTCACGGAGATATTCAAACCTCATATGCATAGGAAAGAAAGAGTTTTAATAAAAACTTTGTTTTTATGGGTTATATTATTTATTTTTTATTCACGTATTTTTTTTTTTTGTTTTTTATATACAAATTTTTGTTTGTTACATTTAAATTAAATTTCCTGCTAATTACACTGTGCTAGTTGCAAATTGTAACAAGCTGGGCACCCTACTGGTAAAGCTAATTCGCGTACGCTGAATTCAATGGCGATAGCACTCATATTCGCGATATTCGTGATTTAAATCTAAATTATGTCCGCCAGTGTATTCTCTGTCATTATGTTTGTGTGATCATCATAATTTTGTTTGCTAATGCTCATAAGCCCTTAAATTTTTACATTTGAAATTTAGTTGGCGATTCTCTTTGCGTCGCATTTGCTTTCGACTTACCGCAGTCCCCCTTTGCATCTTCATTCTGCCTGTTGAAGTGAAATAGTTTATTGTTATCTTATATATATTTACCCTGATCCCTGACTCACTGACTGACTGACTGATTATGTAACGCTGAAATAATACACACACATAGCACTCCGTACAAAGCTATGCGAAATACACAAACAAAATTTGATCTGTCTCATTTTATACAAACCCAAACACAATTTTCTCTCTTCTTTGTTACCGACCAGTGCTGCAAATAAAATCTTCGAAAATCTATAATTTTGGAAACTAAATTGTCATTTTTAAAACAAGAAATTGTCAAGAAAATTTTACCGCTCATAAAACTCGAAAAAATATTACAAAAGGAAGCAATAAAATTTATTTATATCATTCATATTACGAATATTATTACAGCATTGGTTATTTCTATATATAAAAATGTATTAGTGGTGAAATTTCAACGACAAAAATTTAACACAGCAATCAACTAATTAAAACTTAAATCTTAAATGGAGATGCTATTCAAGGTGTTTCCGTTTTAAAACGACTTGACCCAGAATTAAATCTATACATATTTTGTAATTTACATTTACACTGAACAAAAAACTATCAATTTTCGATTTACAACACATTAATTGTTAACCCTTGAAATCGTAATTTTTATACTACTGAAAATTTTAAATCTTCAATCATCATTTTAAAAAATTTAACAAATCATTTTAACAAATTGAAAAATCGTCGAAATTACAATAAGTTGTCAAAATTGGCAACACTGCTAACGACAATAGCATATGCAGATTTCGTGTTACATATGGAAAAAGTTGAGCGCAAAAAATGCATCAAAAACTAAAATCTATTCAAATTCTTCTTTAAATTCCCTTTGTTGGTCAATGAAAAAATTCTGCAAAAAAAGTAATGAAGGAAATTTTAAACATTTTTATTTTTCTCATTTAACGTCGTCCGATACGCATACATACTTTTTTTTATCAAACTGAACTTTACCGTTTGTCTGTTTTGTTTTTCATCTCAAAATTGTTTTGAATTGTTAGGAGTGCTTTCGCTGAGGTTCTCTGATGGCCAGCACTTACCAAGAGTTTTATTTTTTTGATAAATATTTGAGAAAAAAGAGATCTTCAATGTTTATTTTGTTGTTGTCCAACGTATGATTTCGTTTATAGCTCTGTATTGAAAAGCCCTTGAAAAAATAGTGCAATATTAAGTTTAAAATTTAAATTATTCTGACTTTGCTTAATTAAATTACATTGTAATTTCGGAAGAGAGGTGGGAAAATATTTTTTTCTTCACTCATAATATTAATTTTTGCATAATTTGCTTTCAAAAAATTTAGACAAACATAAATTACGTAAATAGGTATCTTGAAGATTTTAATTTAAATAATTTATTGAAATTATCATGGAAGAATTAAAGGCGATTTGGAATAATAATTTTGTTTTTTAAGTAAAACTAATACACCCTTATTTTTTATTTATTTATTTTTTTTTTTTTTTTGGATTTATAGATAATTTAAAAAAATTTTCGCTTTTTACAGTTCACATTTATGATGACATATGAAATATTTTTCTCTCTTTGTTGTAGGTGTATTGGTGTTTGCACTTCCTTAAGGGGTGGTAGGTTTTAAAACCTTTTTTTGCATTTCTCTTTCTGAATGCACAACATATCGAGAGTGTTATATCAAAATTTTATGTAAATCAGAGCAAAACTTAAGAAGATACAGTGTTTCCAGCGACCGGCCTCATACGGCATATACTATATAAATCATAGTATATAAATTAGAAGTCCAACATCATAACTCAAAATCTACTTGACCGATTCTTTTGCAATTTTAGACACTATATCTATACATAAATTATCACGTAACCACGAAGGGTTATTGTAATTCCATTTTCTTTCCCATTTTTTAACAACAAATTCCCGGAATTGTATAGCAAAAATCGTTTTTCACTTCAAAATGCTGCCAAAAAAAAAAAAAAATAAATGAAAAACTCTTCGTCACTGCCACAGGAAACATGTCACCTTTGAAACGCGTTTCGATTTTTTTATTTCCCATGATCCGGTAACGAGTTATGATGTTCACCGCAAAACAACAACGCCTCCGGAGATTCGCTGTCACGGACTTATTTATTAAAATTTTTAATTTAAATTTTTTTCAAAGATTCTTCAAATATAATTCTATAATGAAATAAATAATCCAACTTTATTCACATCTTCAAAAAAGAATTATGAAAATACCACTTTTTTTAACTTTTAAAACCTTACCCCCCCTTAAGAAACTTTTAGTAACCTTGCTCTAAAACGTTTTTTTTTTCTATGCTATTCTATTTTTCTACAAAAAAATGGAGTTAGGTTATAGCGAACTCGGCGGGACCGGCTAAATTAGTTCCTTATAGACTAAGTATTTTTTTGATTTGTCCGAAAGGTTTAAAAAGTTTTTTTAGTTGAATAAGTTTATTTATTTTGGTGCATTTTAAAAAGTTATAAAACAAATTAAATTACTAAAAAGATACATATGAATTGTTTGTCTTAATAAGACTAAAATTACCGAGTTTCTATCAAAATAAAATATTTTTTTAAAATCATATAATATGAAAAACTCCTTATGTATAGAAGCAGAAAGTACAAAGCAAAGGTTGACTATTGGCAAACTTTTGCGAAAATATACATAAAAGGACCTTTTACAAAACTTTGAAAATCGAAGTTTTTGTTTTGTATTAAAATTAAATGAAAATAAAATTAAATTAAATTGAAATTATTTTTTTTTAAATATATAAAATATACGAAAATACTGAAATGAAAAAAAAAATTTGTTTGTTGAAGTCAAAAGTTTGATGTAACCACTGTTCGCTATAAGAGAAGCAATTTATATGAAAAATGTGATTAAAACCCTTGGGAACGAATAAATTCTTCGCTATAAACAAAAATTTATTACAACCAGCGTTCGTTATAAGCGAACTCCATTGTATTAAATTTTAATAATTTTGGGAATTTCCAATCTCCTCACTTTACCCGGCCTTCCCATGTTCAAGTCAAATTGATCACACATCCAATAGTCAAAAAATTGTTAAGCAACTGTCGCATTGAAAAATTGAAAGGGAGAATTGAAACGTACGATTGTTTAGTAAAAAAGAGTAAAAAAGTGTGAGTGCATTACAACCTGAAAGCCAAAAATATAACGTGTGAAGGCCGGGTATTATCTTAAATATATTTACGCTGATCCCTGACTCACTGACTGACTGACTGACTGAGAGACTGACTGATTCTGTAACGCTGACCAAAATGATACGGTTCTAATTCCTAAGATTGATCTCGCCCCAACCGACACCACATTACCTTTCATATTAAAACGCCGCCAGTTTCCAGTAATTCCTGCATACGCAATTACCATAAACAAGGCTCAAGGCCAGTCAATTGATTTGGAATTAATTTGGAGACCGCGGTATTTTCACACGGCCAACTGTATGTGGCTTTGTCACGATCAAAAGTTGCAAGCCAAGTTAAGATACGTATTCAGTCGGACCCACAGCAAGGAAAACTATTAAATGACCAACGATATTTCACACGAAATATAGTTTTTCAAGAGATTCTAAATTGAAAAACTTTTTTGCCAAATATTTCTTATCAGTTTTGATACTTATGTATATAATTTCTACAGACACCATCTTTTTTCACATGTACATATGTAACAATATAATTTTCAATTTACTACTATATTAAAAGAAATATAATTTATTATAAATTTTTTGTGTATTTAAATTTAAACTGTTTTATTCATAATTTTTAAACGGGCGCCTAGGCGCCATACAATCAACTAGTTGGAAATAAACTGTTACACTTGTATACAGGCAGAATGTAGGCAAAGGGTCGAGTTGCGTTATTGAAATTAGTTTGCTGGAGATAAAGACTGCGGTAAGTAGTCATTTGGCATTTGTTGGTTCTCTTTACTTTAACTTGTATTTTTTTAGAAATAAACACTACATTAAATCAATAAACACTACATAAACATAGTTAAGTGTTATTAAAATGGAACAACATGTTGATTTTGATAACTTTTGCTACGTTTGTGGAAAACGTACTATTACAGACTCTCGTCAGAAAATCGGTAATGACTTTGCGGAATTATATAACCAATACTTTAATCAGGTAGTTTTTCGTAATGCGGAGTGGGCCCCGTCTGTCGTTTGCACTGTATGCTTGTCTATATTAAATAGATGGAAAAAAGTAAGATTGGTTCTATGTCCTCTGGTGTTCCATTGATTTGGTCGGATCCACAAGTTCATACTTCAGATGAGTGCTATGCGTGCTTAAATTTTGTTTCTGGAACAAATAGAAACAAATTACGTACATTTCAATATACAGAAACAAAATATACCCAATTACCGTTGCCACACTCGGAAAATATTCCAATTCCCAGAAGACCAAGCATAACAGAGGAATGTACGTCACTAACAATACAAACTGAAGGAGAGTCATTAGTATCACAATACCAACCATCCCACGTCACTAACAACTGCAATCATTTAGAAATTACACAAAACCGTTTGGACATTATGGTACGTCGCCTTAAACTATCTCAGCGGCAGTCTAATCTTTTAGCTAAGGAACTGAAACAAGCTAATATTCTAGCGCCTGATGTTAAGGTATATGGATCAATCGGTCGCCATCGTCAATTTACAAATTTTTTTAAATCAATTGATAACAAGTCGTTGGCATTTTGCATTGACATTCGCGGTTTAATTTTAACAATGTATCATGAATATAAACCCGAAGATTGGCGATTGTTCATCGAGTCATCAAAAAGCAGTTTAAAGGCAGTTCTTCTTCACATGACAAATACCAAAAATTCTGTTCCGATTGCACTAAGTACCAACAAAAAATAGACTTATTTATCTTTGTAAAAAATCCTCGATGTAGTGAAATACAACGATCATAATTGGGAAATTTGTGCTGACTTAAAAATGATAGCTCTTTTAAGAGTTATGCAAACGGGTTACACTAAAAATATGTGCTTCATGTGTTTATGGGATACCCAATATAGAGGTGATCAGTACGAAAAGCAAGACTGGCCTCAACGTGAAACAGCTAAATTACGAGTGAATAACATTGTTGAAAATCCACTTATATCAATTGAAAAAGTATTGTTACCGCCACTACATATCAAACTAGGGATTGTGAAAAACTTCATTAAGGTGCTTAATCCGACTGAAAAGGCGTTTAATGAGCTAAGTGGCATTTTTCCAAGATTAATGCCCTTTTCTCAATAGGCGATTATCTTTTGTCCCAACGAGAAACTGCCAATTAAAGAAATTTTTTTTTCTCAATGTCTGGTTTGCTTCTATTTTGTCGCAAAGCTAACCGGCACTCATCTGGTAATTATTTATTTATCGTACAGATAAATTATTCTCCCAACTTTCATATCAATTTTGAGAGGCATTGCCAACTGAAAATAATACTGCCAACGTACGTTGGCATACGTATTTTTAGAGGCATTGCCAAGTGAAAATAATGTTTTTGTCGGTACATTGAGAAAACCAAAATTGTTAACCGGCAGTTTATCGTTCCAATAAATTTATGTACTGGTTAAGTAACAGGCAGTTTGACGATACATTGAGAAAACCGGCATAAGTAATATGAAAATTAAAGAAGGTTTGTGTTAGATTATTCCATACTAATATGTTACAAATTTTAATTTATTTTGCGTTTTTTAAAGGAATACTTAATGGACTGGACATCCGTCGCTTGATGAAGGACAAGTTATTTGAAGATGCACTTAGTGTTGAAGAGCTTGAGGCATGGAACTCTGTAAAAGCGGTTATTGACAATGTTTTAGGTGTTAATCGAGCTGATGATTGGCGTATTTATATAGAAAAAATGATTTCCGCTTTTCACCGTATTAATGTAAAAATGTCTCTTAAAGTCCATTTTTTGCATTCTCATGTCAACAAGTTTGCTGAACAATCACCAGCTGAGTCTGATGAGCATGGAGAGAGATTCCATCAAGTGACGGCTAGACTTGAACACTAGTACAGTGGTAAAAAGTTGGATTCTCTGTTAGGTGATATTTGCTGGAACTTACAAGAAGAAATGCTTGAAAATGATGAATAAATAATGAATAAAATAAAGAAAAATCTGGGAAAAAATTTGTCCCGCGAAAACAATTGACAGAAAATGTATTTAACAAAGTTGGATTGATTAAAATTCAGAAATGATCCCAAAAATATAAAAAATATAGTTTTTTGGTACTTTATTATTGAAATTTTAAATCGCGAATATCGCGAATACGAGCGCTAACATTGAAAAAGCGCTATCACCATTGAATTCAGCGTACGCGAATTTGCTTTACCAGTAGGGTGGCTAGCTTGTTACAAAAAAAAGATGTCAAATTCGAGCACACTGTTATTAGCGCCAAAACCTTTATTTTTTTTCTTTTTTTTCAAAACATGTTTTTATTCTATTACGCCAGAAAAAATCTTGTACTTTTGTTTATTAATTTCGATACGTAACTTATCGAATGTCATAATATGTCCATCCGATACGTTGCAAAATTTTACACGATACAAAAGCTCTCTCGATCACGAATACCGTAATTCGGCCCATGATCTCAAAATCGGTGTAGCTAGCTCTGAGAGGGTTAATATATTTCTGCATTTTTATACCCTGTTTGTAACCACCAAAAATATTTGACCTAGACCAATCTTTTATTGTACCGATCGACTCGGAATCACTTTCTGAGTCGATTTAGCGATGTACGTCCCTCTGTCCGTCCTTCCGCCTTTCCGTCTGTCCGCCTGTGTATCCATGTAAACTTTGTAATCAAACTACAGGTCGCAAATATAAATATATTTTGATGTAATTTGGTGTATAAGCTTTCATCGGGCATAGGATGAACGATATTGAAATCGGTGAAATTCAGTCCATGTTCAGACCTAGTACCCGTACAAATAACCCCTATGAAATCGACATCAACTGCCATAGGATCCAAATTATCATATAGATCTCAGTCAAATTGGGTTTGTATGTATTTATTATATTCATTAATTAGTAGTCCAAACCTATTGCCTATAGGACAATTCTTAGTCAAAGGCCCCATAGAGGGCTGCTTCCCGACCTTCACTTAAATCTATCAAAAAACAGAAATATTGCACAGATTTTTCTCAAATTTGGTTTGTGTATGTTTTTTCAAGATATAAGTGACTTTACCAGATATGGTCAGGATCGGTCCATTTTTCGACCTAGTCCCCATATAAATATAACACCCGATATGAGCTTTTTCATATCTGCAGCCAAAAAAAATCAATAACAATGCCACTTAAATTATTCTTATTTTCTATATCCAATTGGTTGGGCCGAAGAGATAGGGTCTCTAAACCATGGTATAGGGTATCGCATAATCGGTCTAGGCCGACTGTAATTTTCGTACTTGTTAAATATGTGTGTATGTATTACGAACAGCCAAATTACATCTAACAATTGACATGAGTTACTATTGATTCCTGTCCTATATATATATGAGACATTCTTTTGTACAGGAAAGAAAATAAATAAATTAAAATTTCATTCCATACTGGAATATGCGCTTCCGAAAAGAAACAAGAAGTGTTAAATTCGACTGTGCCAAATCTTTGATACCGTTCACATGGAATTATTTATAGCAAATTTTAAAAAGTAGATAATTTCGTCAAATTAATACTGCATTATTACAACAAACAAACTGAATTTTAAGAATTTTTTAGAGGTGTCTCCATATTCGAAGTATTGTAAAACAAATGGTATAGATGATATTTTGATTATATTTTCACCAGACGTCATGAACTTTATTTTTTTGTAAATTTTTCCTTAAAATTTGTTATAACTCAATATTTTTTTAACTTCTAAATTCCTTTACAGCCAATTGATTTTGCCGCAGTTGAAGAGCATTAATGTTTAAGTACAGCGAACTTGAAAACTCCCAATCTTTCTAGGTTGTTAGTTATTTAATATTCTCTCTTCTAATGATTTATTGTATTAAGTTAAAATTTTATAATAAATTAAATTTTATTATCGTTGCATCTTTCTTCTTGAAATATTGTTTACCTTTTAAGATTTCTTTTTTCAGCAAAATTTTTTGCCGATTTGATAAAACAATTTTGTAAATTTTATCGTATATTTATTGGACTTTTATTAATGTTTTGCCTAAAATTATTTATTTGGCTTACCTTAGAAGTTTACAAAAATATACGATTTGTTATTCAATTTGTTAGTAAACTAAACTTTTGTGGCCATAAAATTACGCTCAATAAATTTTAGAACTACTTACTTCCATAATATACAGTGGTGTGAATTGAAATAAGATCACACCTTGCAGAAAATTGTGACAATTTTGAAATAAATTTTTTAAGGAGAAGAATTACATTTCCCATGTATTTTTGATTTAAAATATTTTCATTAAACATTTTTATTAAGATTTACTTTTCAATATCCATAATATTGCTTTTAAAAGACAGAAGTGACATATGTAGCCCATCTCTCTCAAATAACTGTCACTTTCGGCTTTTTACCACAAGTTTCTTTTTTAATGGATTTTCCTAAAGTTCTGTTTCATCAATTTGTCTGTAGTTAAGCTTTTTGTAATATTTCCCGATAATTATAACTACAATTTACAATTATGATAATAAGAAGTAAAATTTGTATTTCAATTCGAATGTCACTATAACTATTTGCAGGAATGTAGGCTCTACTTAAATTCACAGTAATGTAAATTTAAAAATACAAGCAAAAACTATTTAATAAAATTATAAATTAAATTACACCCACGCACGATACTTTTTGAAATAAAAAAAAAAAAAAAACAATTTCAATGAGTGCAAGAAGTTTTTTTTAGTTAAGTTAATTACTATACAACGATGTGATATCAGAGCGTTTCTTTTTATTGTATAATAAGTATTCAACCCACAAAATTGTAATATGTATGTATAACCAAGAAATGGCATGAAAACTGCCAGTCTTGTTAACGAGTTTAATAGGTTTTTTGTTGTTTTTTTTTTTGCATATTTTCTTGAAGTAGACAAATTTGAGCACACTTTCAAATTATGAATTCAGTTGCAGAGATGTCCAAACTGTGGCACTTGACAAATTTTCGAGGATGTTATATCGATTTCATTCAATTTAAGTCAAACAATCGTTTTTTTATATTCATTCAAAGAGTAAATAAAAAAAACGAATTTTTTTATATATGTAGGTCGTATATGGGTATTCCACATAATTTTCAGCGCTGAATACTTTGGGCTTTTTTAAATAAGGGAACACCAAAGATTCGTCGATTTGTGCAATAATTTCGTCAATTTTCCCCAAAAAAGTGAAAAAAAATCCTCAAAAATGCACGAAAACGCCCGTGGCGGCTGTTAAAATAAAAATGAATGTGAAAAATGAATTTCCCGACCCAAAACACCGGTATACACATTTTCCATAATTTTTTATACCCTATACCACTATGTGGTTTGGGTATAATGACTTTGTGCTGCTGTTTGTAACTACCAAACCCACTATCTAGACCCATCTTTTATCATACCGATCGAAACAGAATCACTATCTGATTCGATTTAACGATGTCCGTCCGCCCGTCCGTCCGTCCGTCTGTGTGTCCATGTAAAGCTTGTAATCAAACTGCAGGTCGCAAATACGAATATATTTTGATGAAATTTGTCGGCCATAGGATGAACGCTGTTGAAATTGGTGAGAATCGGTCCATGTTCAGACCTAGCCCCCATACAAATGACCACTATAAAATCAACATAAATTGATATAAGATCCAAATTATCACATAAATCTTAGTCAAATTGACTTTGTATGTGTTTATTACATCCATTAATCAGTAGGTTAAAAATGATCCCTCTGTAACAACTCCTAGTCATAGGCCCCATATAGAGCTGCTTCCCGATCTTCACCTAAATCTATCAAAAAATAAAAATATTGCACTGATTCTTCTCAAATTTTTTGTTTTATTTATTTTTGCAAAATACAAGAGACTTTACCAAACATGGTCAGAATCGGTCCATTTTGGGCCTAGTTCCCATATAGATATATCATTCGATATGAACTTTTTCATATTTGCAGCCAAAAAAATTAATAAAAATCCCACTCAAATTTGATTTATGCTTATTTTCTATATCCAGTTAGTTGGGCCTAAGAGATAGGGTCTCTAAACGCATGGTATAGGGTATCGTATAGTCGGTCTAGACCGACTATAATTTTCTTACTTGTTTTACATTTGAATGAGTATTATGGAAAATATTTTAGAGGTATTGTTCCTTGGGCAAATATACTTGGTATGGCCCATAGTACCAGATTCGCGATGAACCCATGGCGATTTTTTCGGCTCCATACAATTTGACCCACCCTAATATATATATATATATATAGTTTCTTATAGAAACATAGGACATAAGTTTCTATAAGAAACTAAGGGCCTCAAAAATATTTCTCCATTAGGATTTACTTGATGATAAATTTTTGATCTCTCTCTAGCTAATACCACTTCCGTTGACTTCGGAGTCAAATTGACGCCGCCAAGTACGCGAAGCTCGTTCTGCGATTCGAGTATTGTCCTGGGGATTCTGGTCGATATCAGTTTTAGCAATGTCACCTTGTGGTCTGCGCAGCATGTGATCAATCCAGCACCATTTTCGGTTAAGGCTCAGGTTTGATCCTACAGAAACAGCGGTTAACGAATAGTCAGATCAAGTTCAAGTCACGAGGTGTTGTGTTTCAAGTTTTACAAGCGTAAAGGAGCATTGATTTAAAGCAGGAGTTAAATTTGCTTATTTTGATTGATTTCGATAGTTTACATTACCACTGGGGCCGCCGGTATAAGTTAAAATCTGCCAAGATAGCAAAAGGATTTAACTTCTTCCATTTTAACATCCTGTATCTTGACTTTGGATTTGTGTTTTGCAGCGCATCACTTTGCTCTTGCCTGTATGTGTCTTCAATCCGGCTTTTGATGCTTCGGTCTCGAGGGACTTAAGTTTAGCTAACATATGGCAATATTTGTTAGATAAAAGCAGATATCGTCTGCGTATTCCAGGCTCTCGAATTGCTGGTTGAGTATCCATCTTATACCTCAGTTAACACGAGTAGCATTGTGTACTGCAACATCTAGAACGATGTTGAAAAGTAAGGGAGATAGCATGCATCACTATGGACTCCAGTTAACACGCGATATTTAACATCCCTATACTGTGCTTGGACTAATGTAGTAATTTTGGATGGAATGCCCTTGTAGGCTAGAGCGATCCATTGTGCATTGTGGTTGAGGGTGCCGAACGCCTTTTTGAAGTCTATGAAGATCATATAGCTGGGGAATTGCCACTCTGCAGACTGTTCTGCAATTCTCCGAAGACTATTAATATGGTCAACGCATGATTTCTGTTGGCGAAAGCAAGCCGGCTCTGGTCTTAAGTCATTGATAACAGCATCCGACATTCTTCTGTTGATAATATGGGCTATTATTTTATTTACTGCACTAAAGAGTGTAATACCTCTCCAGTTTCCGTACCCATAAGATAGCCTTTTTTTGGGAATATGACGATAATACCTTCTTTTATATGCAAATCGAGTTCGAGAGTGAGCCAAAAGTGCACGATAAGAGGTAGCGGTAAATTTTCTGTTCTATGACAGACGGCTTTGAGCATCTCAGGGACTTACCGTCAACTCCAGGAACTTTATTTGCCTTAAGGGACATGACAGCACTTAGAACTTGTGGAAAATCAGGAACCTATGTGTAGACATCTGGTCTCGCTGTATGGGCTGTATATGACCAGGGATGGTTTGAAAGCGTGTTGGAGTAATGTTTTCTCCATGTCTCCACTTGTGCGTGAGTGAATGTTGTCAAAGCGCTTTCACTATTTTTCAGTAGTTTACAATTTGCAAAGTTTTTGCCCGTAATCTTTTTCGTACTTACATATAAATCTTTGGATCTTTTTGAGCATCGGTAGCGATTTTTTGGTGCCATCTAATTTTTCATTTCTGGCACTGCGCTTCACTTGTTTTTGTGCTGTGTGTATGACGCTCCAAGTGTTGCTTTTTCTCCACTGGTTCTTGCTGTGTTCATTTTTGCCTTTATCTCCTTTCTCTCCATAATTAGTTTACAAATGTCATCAGACATCTAGTGATTTCTGTTGAACATTTTGAAACCCATGTATTCTCTGGCAGCGTCATTATAGTTATTTCTTATATCTGTCCACTCTTTCACTGGATGGGCGTTGTATAGCTAAGCTTCCTTTCAACTCTTTAACGTAATTGTGAAGGGTTAGATGCTTTTTTAGCATATGCACATCGTATTTCGAAGGCTACCAACTACAAGGTGATGATCTGAGGAGCAGGTCCACTCCACCCTTAGACCGCACATCAAGGAGACTTCTGCGCCATGACCTACTTATTGCAATATGATCAATTTGATTCTCGGTCACTCTGTACGGTGAAACCCACGTAACTTTTTGAGAAATTTTATGGGGAAATAAATACCTCCAATAACTAGGTTGCAATGGAGCATACTTGAGTGCCATGCTATCCCATTATTTCCTCTTGCCCAGTGTTATCTGGACCTACATGTGCATTGAAATCTCCCATAAGTATAACGACATCACCACAAGGTACCAATAACAGTACTCTCTTTAGTCCCAGTCCCTATATAAAGCTACTTCTTTATATGCACTTAAATCTGACAAAAAACAAAAAAGTTCCGTAAATTTTTGCTCAAATTTTTGAAAATATGTGTCCTTCATCGGCCCATTTTACGACCGATAATAACCTTTTCATTTCTGCAGGCAATTTATTTTGTATATGTCAGTTGGACCCAAAAAATTTGGTCTAGGCTTCAAATATTCGGTCTAGGATAACTATGTTTCTTTAATTTTATAAATTTTATTAACAGAATGACGTTTGTCAAAAATGAAATGTAATTACAATAAACGAGTTTCAGTTATAACAACCTTGATACTGTATAGGCAATAGGTAGTTATATACCTCGACATTAAAACTAGCGAATAAAGAACTCTTGATATAACAAAATTGCTTCGTTCTAGAAACATGGGAAGAGCGCAAAGACTTACATGTTGTCAATGGCGTTGCCGAAAGAGGCATAAAACTAAAACTATTGCAACGAGGAGGAAAAAATTGTTTTGCTTCAGGTCGTAGCGAAAATCGGATTCTTGATTTTATAAAAAAATCACATTTTGTATGGGAGTATCTTAAGAAATGGGGATAGCATGTTGGGGCATCCTAGGAGCTGTAGGGGCCAGATTTAATAATTTCAGAAAGCCACCATATCTGTATGGGACCGCCTTAATTGACGGAGATAAGTATGAAGTAAGAAAGATAAGTAAGAAAGTCTTGGGGACAAAAAACTAATGGAGGTCGGTTATACTTGTTACCCCTAAGGGGACTCCTAGACAGTTATGGACTTTTTCTTTTATATATTTCTAGTCTGGAATATGCATTTACAATTACATTTTTACGTTTATTTATTTATTTGTTAGCCTGTGTAACAAGACTTAAGTCTTAAAACAACACAGGGGTACAATAAGGACAAATATGATAATTTGACATTGCTTTTGATGAAAATAATAACAACACTGTTAATAAGAGTCTCAGAAATTAAAAATTAAAAATAAAAAATAAAAAAATAAAAAAAAATAACAATTAAAAATTTAAAATTTAAAAATTAAGAATTAAAAACTAAAAATTAAAAATCAAAAATTAAACAATTAAAAATCAAAAATTAAAAAGCAAAAGTTAAAGATTAAAAATTAGAAATAAAAATTAAAAACCAAAAATTAAAAATTAATAATTAAGAATTAAAAATAAAAAATAAAAAATATAATATAAAATGCATTAATTAAAATTTGTATCAATAAGTTTAGTTAAATAAACAAAAACAGTATTGAAATTTTAAATAATAATAATAAATATTTTAATAATACAAAAAATAGAAAAAAAGACAAAGCATGTTCCAAAGACGAATAGCATTAATATAAAATTGCCATTCTGATATTAATCTATGATGCCTGATTTGAATTATATTTTTGGTTCTATTAAATATACTGAATTTTAATCTATTAAATAGATAGTCAGGCTCTCGAGCGATAATAATTTTATGTAAAAAGATTAAAATACGTATTTTCAATAGGTTCTCAAATTGTACACCATATAGTTTCTTCGAATACGATGAAATGCTGTCAAATCTCCGCAGTCCAAATGTAATGTTATTGTAAACAACGTTTAATCTTCGTTTACTTTCTGAGTCGCAACAGGAGAAAACCTCACATCCATACATCAGAATCGGTAACAAATATGTTTTCGCGAGTAAAATTCTAATTTTTATAGGTGTATAGCATTGTGTGGGCCAGAGTGTTGTAAGCATAGAATAAGTTATGCCACATGCTGCATTTACATGATCAGACCAAGTAAGCGTATTATTGATGATAACTCCTAAATTCTTTGCGCTTTCAAAAATTTCAATCGGCTGATTATTTATAAGTATGTTTGGCCTAATTAAAATTTTGCTATTCCTTTTGCGTATAACAATACATTTAGATTTTCGTGGATTTAAACTTAATCCATTTGCTTAAGCCCAAAGAAAAACTCTGTTAAGATCCTCTCTGACGCCCTCTTTTACGCGGCCTGAACATTAGGTGTCGCTTATGCTAAAATGACTACAATGGAGTTCAGTTAACCATTTTTTAACCATTGAAGTTAATGGTACAGGTTCCGCGAAGTATGTATCATGCCAAGATTTGTGCCAAATTTTATCAAATTAAAGAAGAGCGTTTTTTTTTTTCTAAATAGAAGTTACCGATTGGGAAATGAGTAGTTCAGATTAAAATAGGAAGGACTGATATAAAGTTAGTGAAAGTTCATTTTTGTAAACCAAAAATTTGTATTCAAGTTTAGAAGTCTAAATTGATTGAAGTGCCATAAAATACTTTTAAAAAATTATACATATTCAGAATAATTAATTTATCGTGACATCCAACTGCTGTCCTATAATAAGTTCGTCTTAACTATATTGTTGATGAAGAAAGTTTTCACCACATCCAGATACAGTTTAAATTATTTGTGAGTAATTCCAATTAGAAACTATGAGTTGAAATGATTAAGGGGTAAAAAGAAAATATGTGGCCCTTACACACAGACACATTTTTCACCACTCTGAGTAACAACACTCGGTACACACATATATCAGTATAAAATTATGATAATGCTATAGTAATTCCTTAGATTGTTTATATGAATTCACGAAAAAAAATGTATGTATAATTATTTTTCCTAGAAATTTGGATTTTCTTGTATTTTTTTTTTAAACTCAACAAAATTTGCGTGTCAATCGTGTGTATTCAGATATCGTAGAGATTGTACGATATAAACAGAGTGGCAAATGCATGTATCAAAAACAGAAATTTAACACAACAATAACAAAGGAAAAAATGTAAATAAATTGCATATAAAAATTTGTAGAAGTAAATAAGTATGTGCATATGCATTTTGTGCAATGATTGCAACAAAACTTAATTGCAATTGTTTTGCCGGAACGTCGCCACATGCGGATTTAACTGGCACTGTTATAACTGCAACTTTAGATTCTACGCTCTGCCATGATTATTTATACATATGAATCTAAATGAAATGAAATACAATTAAAACGACAGGCTGAAAACCACACAAGTTGTTATAGAAATTGTAAAGTTGAAAGCATATTTAAGATTTTTCTATCTTTCAAAATAAAAATATTTTCTAAAAAAAATATATTTCTTTTATTTAGAATTGTTAAACATTGCTTGTAAAAAAATTATTTAATACAATTTATATACATTAACAAAAATTGTAAGCTAATTCCAATAGCTGTTGTTGTCGGCCGCGGTCGTTGCAATTTAAACTTGCCTCCTAGACAAACAAAAATATCATTACTATTATTATTAAAGCCATTATAATTAAATAAGTTAGAAAAAATAGTTTTTAAATTAACATTTTGTTTGCAATTTAGTGAAAAGTTTTTCACTTAGCAAATATTTTTTATTTATTTATTATTTTTTTTCTTCTCTTTTTTAAATAACAAAGCGTATACGAAGCTTATTAATGTAATTAATATCATTAGTATAAGTGGCTGAAAAATACAGACGAAACAAAAAAAAAAAAAAAAAAAAACAAAATTTATGATTTTTGGTAATACAATCTAATTACTGACTAATGATACTGCTACTAGTTATTCCTCTTATTTGGATTTGTACGCAAAATGCAACGAACCAAATTGAGTTTAATAATTTTTTTTTTTATTTTTTTTTATAACTTGAGTGCAAATTTTAATGCATTAATTTATTAAAAACATAAAATATGACTTCAAAAATTTATATAATTTAATGGAAAATTTCTTTATTTATTTAATAATATAAAAACCTAAATATAATACAAAAAAGAGATATACAAAAAAAAAACAGAGTTCGTTGTTTAAGTCTTTTGAAGAAGCATTAATAAATTGAATTCGTTAAGCTTTATTTATTTCATGAATAGTTTAGAAATCCGTTCTTTTGAGAGAAGGCTGCATATTTTAATTATTTTTAAATTTATGATAATTTATATAGCGTTTGGCCTACAGCTCTTAAACTACTCAAAACAATATAAGAACCGTGAAAGTTGGAAAATCTTGTATCAATATTTAGTTATTCGTATACCAAGTTTGAAACTTAGCAGAATTTTGTTTAAAACTTAAATACTAAAATCTTTATTGAAATGATTAAGGAATTAATAATTTTTTTTTTCGTTATATATGTACTACTTAGACTTTAATTTCAGCTTTCAATTAACCTTAGGACTTATAAGGATGAATATACACAGCATATTTCGTGTTAGAAAATATTCTTAATTTTTATTTAAAAAAAAAAAAAAACAACAACAATGCAATTTAACAAAAAAAAATTTTTGGATTTTATTCCTTGTTCTCCTTTTTGTGTAACAAGACAAAAACAAAATTCAAAAATGTTATCACAGAAGAAAAAGTATAGCAACAACAAAACCACTTTCAAAATCGACGTCACAGCTAATTTCGTGTTTGAATTAACCGCTATTTGAAAGTAATATATGACTCCAATTGACTCATAATATGTTTTGTACCTGCTTAGTATGCTATTAGAAATTATATCAGTTATTATTTTGGTGGCTATCAGGATGGGTCGACGCACTTCAATTGAATGTCATGGAATCGTGATTAAACACTTTAAAGAGGGCAAAACCCAAAAGGAAATCTCTGAAATTGTTGAGTTGAGCCCATTAACAGTCCAATATATTATACAGCGCTTCGTATGCGAGAAAAACATTGCAGATAAGGTCAGAAATGTTCCTAATAAGATATTTAATAAAGCTGATGAAAGGTGGGTTGTAAGAAAAGTTAAGCAGGATTCAAAAATAAGTGCACCCTATTAAGGTACGGAAACGGAAAATTACATTGGAAAAAAGAGCAACCCTGATATCATCCGCAGAATTCTTCGTAGCAATGATTTTCACTGTCGAACGGCTCGAAATTAGCCTTTTATAAGCGCAAAGAAAAAAAGGTTCGAATACAGTTCGCAACGGAGTAGCTTGGAAAGCCAGACATATTCTGGGGTACCGTTATTTTCTTTGATGAAAGTAAATATAACCTATTTGGGTCTGATGGAAAGGTTTGCGTGTCGAGAAACCAAATGCGGAGCTCCAACCTCAAAATTTACGTGGTACCGTAAAACATGGCGGTGGTCATGTGATGGTCCCGAGGTGCTTGTCGGCATCAGGAGTTGGAAGTTTGCACTTCATTGAAGTAATTATGGAAAAAATTCAATACCTAAATATTTTGAAGGCAAATTTCATCAGAGTGCGAAAAAATTGGGCATAAGGGAGAATTTCAGCTTCTATTAAGGCAGCGACCCAAAGCACAATTCGGGTTTAGTTCAAACGCCACTCCAATCACCAGACATTAATGTAATTTAAAATTTTTGGCAACTGCTTGAAACAAAAATCAGATTTTATAACATTCCAACGTAAGACCCGAAAACTGAATTGGTTTCTTCAATGAATTCTCGTTTTAGAAGTGTTAAAAAACAAAAAGGTTACCCCACCAAATAATAATTCACCATTTTTTTTCATTTTTAAATAGGTAAGAATAGTTTTTAAGTTTAGTATATACGCGAAATAAGCTGTGACTTTGATTTTGCATGAATTTTTGTTTTTGTTATATTTTTGCTTTTCTTGAAACACATTTTTCAAATATTGGTTTTGTCCGGTCACCCGAACAAGAGAACAAAGAATAAAATATAAAAAAATTTTTTTTTTGTTAAATCGCATGGCTGTTGCTTTTTTTTTCCACAAGAAGTACAAATATTGTCCAAACGCAGTGGTGCCATAATTTGAAATTGAAAATATACTAAATTGCAAAAAAAAAAAAAAAAATGCTAAAACGTACTGGAATCAAAATAAAAGATGCTAAATGTTTTTTTTTTTTAATTTCATTACCTTTTGCTTGAAAAATTAAGTACTTATTAATTAATTCTTTGGCTTTTAAATGGAAAAATTAATATAAAACATAAGTTTCGATTTATATTTTAAAAATTTTACATAAAATTATTTTGAATTTCATCTGTAATTTTTTTAAACATCACACTGAGTTTTTTTAATTTTAAATTAAATATTTTTAACTTTAGAGAGATTTGTTTTTAATTTCACATATAACAAAATTTTCATTATCAAGAGATACGAGTATATTACAGTAATTGGTTTATGGAAACTAATATTTCTGTGATGTCTTCATCTTCAAGTTCTTCTTGGCTCTGAAATTTTTCTGACGATCGACTTTTTTCAACGACATCGCTCGGTATATTGTAAGTGTAACAGCACCCATTTTTGAATTTCAAACCTTCTTTTATGCGTATTACAGAACATAACAACTCGGATTTTAATTTTAAGCCATTAAACTAAACGAACGTTGAACTCCTCGCCAATAGAATTTTTGTTAACTTCAATCCATAAAGAGGTTGTATTCATCCCAATATTGTTTTGTGATATAATATTGTTTTGTGATATAACTCAATTGGATTTGAATTTTTTCTGTTTCAGATGATCCAAATTTAAACTCTTCTAATATATTGGTTATCGGTTTTTTTACTCGGTTTAATGTATTTTGTATTGACAATTTTGGCATTTTTTTAATGCAATTATATTTTTTTGGCAATCGGCTTTTTATACCCTATAATGGGTATAATGATTTTCTGCTGCTGTTTGTAACTACCAAAAATATTTGACCTAGACGCATCTTTAATTATACCGATCGACTCAGAATCACTAACTGATTCGATTTAACGATGTCCGTCCGTGTGTCCGTCCGTCCGTCCGTCCGTCCGTCTGTGTGTCCATGTAAACCTTGTAATCAAACTGCAGGTCGCAAATATGAATATATATTGATGAAATTTGGTATGTAAGCTTTCATTGGCCATAGAATAAACGCTATTGAAATTGGTGGGAAGCAATCCATGTTCAGACCTAGCCCCCATACAAATGACCCCTATGAAATCGACATAAATTGCCATAAGATCCAAATTGTCATATAGATCTTACTCGAATTGGGTTTGTATGCGTTTATTACATCCATTAATGAGTAGTCTAAAAATGATACCTGGGACAACTCTTAGTCATAGGCCCCATATAGAGCTGCTTCCCGATCTTCACTTAAATCTATCAAAAAATATTGCACTGATTCTTCTCAAATTTTGTTTGTATATATTTTTTCAAAATACAAGAGACTTTACCAAGCATAGTCAGGATCGTTCCATTTTTGGGCCTGGTCCCCATAAAGATATAGCATCCAACATGAACTTTTTCATATCTGCAGCCAAAAAAATTAATAAAAATCCCACTCAAATTTGGTTTATGCTTATTTTCTATTTCCAGTTAGTTAGGCCCATGAGATGGGGTCTCTAAACGCATGGTATAGGGTATCATATAGTCGGTCTCGACCGACTATAATTTTCTTACTTGTCAATTCATTAAAAACTGTTGGACTTGCTTACATTCTTTTATTTCCAAATGTTTTGTTATATTTGTTGAAAGAAACGAGCAGAGTGGTAAAAAGAGTAGTACACAAATTTCTCGTATTACACTTTGAGAAATTAAAACATATCAATACCATAAAAATTAAAATTATATATTCAAAAATAATGAAAAAAAATTTAAAAAAAAGATGCTAAAAGCAACTTTTTATTAATAAAATATGCTAAGTTAGCATCTAGCATCTTTTGATATATTTTGAATGCTAAGCGACAAAAAAAGTTGCTAAATCTAGCAACTAAAATGCTAAAATGGCAATACTGCTCAAACGAAATAAAGATCTATGGATTCTCGCTTAAAACGCAAAAAATTCGATTGTAAGGACAACAAGTAAGAATGTTAAATTTGACAATGCCTCTACCTGCATCTTAAACGTAATATTACAACCAACGTTGGGTACGGCTATCACTTTAAAGCTGTTACCGATACTAAAACTGTTGCCGATTCGAACACCAAATTAATTTAAAGTTAATTGCTTTCTTTTTGACAGTTTCTATATTAATTCCTTGTTATAAAAATGCAATGCTCGTTACTTCTACAGAATATAAGGGGGAATATATATTCCAAACATTTTTCAGCTCATCTATTTTATTTAAAAAAAATAATAACTTAAGTTTGCAACTAAAATAAATAATATATCAATTTATGGAAAATAGTGATGTATAAAAAATTGAAGCAAACCTGGTTTTCGATTTTTTTCAAAATCAAAATTTACAAAAGCTCTCCAAAAATATGCATTTCCATTTTATTATTATTTATAGGCGTTATAAGGTCAATAAAAGAAAATTTTCAAGATGTTTAAACCATTTTCGAAAATAAAAATCAATTGAAGTTTGATTAATTCCGATTCCGATACGTAGTTTACATCACAGTTAGTATTGTTGTTAATATATTTTGCTTTAAGCTTAGGGTTGAAAATAATGGTGAATTGATATTGTAAAGCGTATAAGAAAAAAATTTGTTAGATTTTCTGTGATTTTATAGGTCACATTAGAATCTGACAAATATTAAAGAATGACATTTATACGTATCCGATAGAAAAAAAAAGTACTTACTCTACATAATCTAAAAGGTCTTCTAAATTCATCAAAATATGATAAATTATGTATACACACAGAAAAAAGATTGGTTGGAATTCAGTTGCAACTAGGAAAATTTGTTAATATAATTAGAACTTTTATTGTAATTCTTGTATATTTAAAAATAAAATAGATGTTCTATTAAAACTATCGTCTAATCACAATACACCTAAAATTAAGATATCTAAAACAACAATATTAGTTACGTATACCAATCAATGTCTTTATGTAAATTTATAAACATTTAATTGAGGCAACCTAATAAAACCAAGAATAACATGTTTTAATACTAATTATTGGCGAATGTAACTACTAATTCAGTTATACCAACATATTTCAAGCCGAAAATGTTTTAGCAGATATTATAACAAATAATTGTTTTTCGGTTGTAATAAAAGAAACCCAAATTTGTACCCTCTTTTGGTATTTCTAACCGAAAGGAAATTTAATATCTGTTGTAAATAACAAAAAAAGAATATAATTCACTAGACCGAATTGTTGATTAAATTTGACATTTGTCAAATAAAATAAAATAACCAAAAAAGTAATAAATATATTGTGATAATTTAATTTTATAATTTATAATCGTAACGTGTCAAAGGTGATAAATTATTGTTAAAAGTAGATGATAGAAGAGTATACAATACTCGTTATTATGGAACGTAATGGTGTTGTCCAATCACCATGGCATGTGTTTTTCCTGGTATTTATGATTATAGTTTTAAAAACTTATCTGCCAATCAAGAGCGTACTATCCTTCCCTGCGTCAAAGATACACATGTACAGATACACAAAACATAGTCAGGCTTTTATTTCTTTGAAGTATATGAAAATTCCTCTAACGCCTGTATTAGCGCTACAAATGTTTGTGAGGACATATGTATATAACCTGAAACCTTGTTATCGAGTTGTCGTCAGCACACCTGCTTTTAAACAGGTATGATTAATCGCAATGTTCTACAAACGAATAAAATCAAATCTTTGTTTTAGACTAGGCACATGAACAGTTCCCAGATATATTGAATGATCTGACCACATCCAGGATGCTTATCACTGTTTCTTTTTTCAGTTAGAATGTCACGAAGGCAGTGGTTGTTGCAAAGTCGATTATCATAGCGAGGAGATTATCATACGATTGTTTAAGCAATGAGTTTTCGAGATACCTTTTAATTTCGACCGACGACACAAAATCACTTTTTTTCACTTGTAATTAAACTATCGTTCGCAAAAACAATTATGCTGACTAAATAACATTTTATGATAGAGCCATATAAATATGTTAAAAAAGTGCATGTGATGGCCTAGATCAAATGCGTTCGAATCGAATGTCTTTAAAATATATAAATAATATTATCTAATAAATGGATACAGCTTTAATAATAATATAAATTTAGTAGTGATAATATTTACTCCTTTAGAAATCTTAGCAGACAATATGCAAATGAGAATAATATATAACTTTAAATTGCCGATTTTAATTCAAAACCGTTTATATAGTGAAGTCAAGGATATATATCAAATTGTTTTTTATCATATGATACATGCTTTATCTCTTTTAATGTAAAATGTATAAATTATTCAAAAATAAATACTGAAAATAAATAATTATAAATTTTGATGTATAACTAGAGGATTGTGTGGCGCCTAGGCGCCCGTTTATTTTGACTTTAACAAACAAATTTTTTTTCCATTTCAGAATTTTCTTATATTTTATATATTTAAAAAAAAATAAATTTAATGTTTTTAAAATTTCTTAAAAAAAAAAGAAAATCGAAAAACAGTTGTAAAAAATACAAACCAAAACTTCGATTTTCAGGTTTTGAAAGTTAATAAAAGTCGTATTTTTCACAATTCTTTTTTGAAGACATGAATACACGTTATAACATAACATTTGAAGAATTTAAAAAATTTTAATAAATAAGTTCGCAACATCCAATATCCGGAGGCGTTGTTGTTTTGCGGTGACCATCATAACCCGTTAGCGGACCATGTGACATGTTTCCTGAAGTAGTGACGAAGAGTTTTTCAATTTTTTTTTTTTTTGCAGAATTTTGAAGTGAAAAACGATTTTTGCTATACAATTTCGGGAATTTGTTGTTAAAAAATGGGGAAGAAAATGGAATTAAAAAAAACATTCGTGGTTACCTAATGATTTATGTGTAGATATAGTGTCTAAAATTACAAAAGAATCGGTCAAGAAGATTTTGAGTTATGATGTTCACGGACTTCGAACATTGTTTGCGAGAAAATTGGTTTAAAGTTTTGTTAAAAACGGATTTATATACTATATACCGTATGAGGCCGGTCGCTGGAAACGTTAAGTTTTGCTCTGATTTACTTAAAATTTGGCACAACACTCTCGACATGTTGTGAATTCAAGAAGAGAAATGCAAAAACAGGTTTTAAAACCTACCACGCCTTGAGGAAATGCAAACACCAATACACCTACACAAAAAAAAAAAAAAAATATTTCATGTTTCATCATACATGTAAATTGAAAAAAGAGAACTACATTTTTTGCAAAGTTATCTATAAATCCAAAAAAGCAAAAATAAAAAATAAGCGCGTATTCCATGATAATTTCAATAAATTATTCAAATTAAAATCTTAAATATAAATACCTATTTACGTAATTTGTGTTTGTCTAAATTTTTTTAAAAGCAAATTATGCAAAAATTAATATTATAAGTGAAAAAAAATTATTTTCCCACCTCTCTCTAAAATTACAATGTAATTTAATTATGCAAAGTTACAATAATTTAAATTTTAAACTCAATATTGCACTATTTTTTCAAGGGCTTTTCATTTTCAATACAGAGCTATAACGAAATCATACGTTGGACAACAACAAAATGCACATTGAAGATCTCTTTTTTCTCAAATATTTATCAAAGAACCTGAGCGAAAGCACTCTTAACAATACAAAACAATTTTGAGAAGAAAAACAAAACAGACAAACGGATAAGTTTAGTTTGATAAAAGAAGTATGTATGCATATCGGACGACGTTAAATGAGAAAAATAAAAATGTTTAAAATTTCCTTCATTACTTTTTTTGCAGAATTTTCTCATTGACCAACAATGGGAATTTAAAGAAGAATTTGAATAGATATTAGTTTTTTTGATGCATTTTTTGGGCTCAACTTATTCCATATGTAACACGGAATCTGCATATGTAGTGCTATTGTCGTTAGCAGTGCTGCTAATTTTGACAACTTATTTTAATTTCGACGATTTTTCAATTTGTTAAAATGATTTGTGAAATTTGTTAAAATGATGATTGAAGATTTTAAATTTTCAGTAGTATAAAAATTGGGTTTTCAAGGGTTAACAATTAATGGGTTGTAAATCGAAAATTGATAGTTTTAGTTCAGTGTAAATGTAAATTACAAAATATGTATAGATTTAATTCTGGGTCAAGTCGTTTCAAAACGGAAATACCTTGAATAACAGCTCCATTTAAGATTTAAGTTTTAATTACGGCGATACTTTAAACCTATATTATATGTTTCAGCTATAGATACATATCAATAAAATTATTTAGTTGATTGCTGTGTTAAATTTTTTCCGTTGAAATTTCACCACTAATACATTTTTATATATAGAAATAACCAATTCTGGATTAATATTCGTAATATGAATTATATAAATAAATTTTATTGTTTCCTTTTGTAATATTTTGTGGAGTTATATTTTTGTTTTTCTTGACAATTTCTTGTTTTAAAAATGACTATTTTGGCGATTTAGTTTCCAAAATTGTCATTTTCAGAAGATTTTATTAGCAGTACTGGTCGGTAACATAGAAGAGAGAAAATTGTGTGTGGGTTTGTATAAAAAGAGAAAGATTAAATTTTGTTTGTGTATTTCGCATTGCTTTGTAGGGAGTGTTGTGTGTGTATTATTTCAGCGTTACAGAATCAGTCAGTCAGTCAGTGAGTCAGGGATCAGCGTAAATATATATAAGAAGATATGTATTAGTAAAAATCACGATGGTTGTAACAACCAATAATTAAAATTAAGAATACCATTGTATCAACTAAATATCATAATTCATACAATCGAATTAATATACAATGTCAATTGCTTTTACCATTGTATGGTAATATGTGTCATATAATTCAGCAATCACTACAGAATATTGTGATAGTATATGCGACTACGAAAATTTGGTTGGCAATAAATTCAGTTGCAACAACGAATCTGTTTTCTGTGTGTATATGTGACCTTCTCCAAGAAAACGGCCTAGCATGTCAAAAAACGGGTTGTGTCAAAAACGGTGGATTCTGGTACCTAAAAAGGTGTAGAAATTTTAAATGCGTTTTTTTCTCAAAACTTAATTTTCACACACTAGGTCTCTTTTCTCGGAGAAGGTCACATATATAAAAATACTAATATGGAAAATTTTGTATAAAAACCATTTAAAAAGTTCTTCTTAACCGAAAGCGTTCATGAACTATTTGTTCTTTTTTACTTATATTTTTTTTTTGTATGTAAGTTTTTCAAAAAATTTAATTTAAAAAAATTACTTAAAAAAAGTACTTTTTCAAAATAAATTTCTTAAGAAAATTTGCTTTTTTTAAAAAAGATACTTTTTTAAAAAAGGGATTTTTTAGAGAGGGAGAGAGAGAGAGAGACCGGGAGATTCAAATTATCATACAGAACTCGGTGAAATTTCGTTTGTGTTGTTTATTACACCCGTAATCAGTAATCTAAAAATAAGAACAATTCTTAGTCATAGTCCCCATTTTAAAATGCTTCCCGATCTTCACACTAGTCTATCAAAAAAAAATTTTTGCACAGATTTTACTTTAAGTTGGTTTGTTTATGTTTTTGAAATAAATAAATGCCTATCACATATGGTAATGATCAGACCATTCATCAACCTAGTCCCCATATAAACATAGTTTCCGTTCTTAACCTTTCCATATCTAACAAACATATCATACAAACAAAAAATGAATAACAATGCCAGTTACATATGGTTTTCGCTAATTTTTTATATTAAATTAAATGAACTTAATACCGGCAATAATAGTGGTTTAAAATGTGTAATTAGCTGTTCTTATCTCAATTAGAATTAAACCTTTTTACAATAAATTCTCACATTTATATATATTTAAAAAAAAACCATTTATGAACTTGAAGCCTCGAACTATTTAATTGTGTTAATGTCAATATTTTTCTGTTTGCATTATTGATTAAATTTAAGTTAAAAATTAATTTTTGAAGACTGAACTACTTACAAGTTTGGCTTTTTTCTTAAGAAAATGAAAAAATATAATTTTTCTCATTGAATTTTAGTATTTAAAAAAAAATATATAAAACCGGTTAATCAAATGAGGCTTTTGAAAAAGACAGACATTCGAAAATATGTTTTTGACAACACAATACAAAGTAGAACAAGTAGGAGTATAAAATTCGGCTGTGCCGACATTTAAGCTTTAAATTTGTATACCATTTAAAATTTCAATTAATTGCTTTTTTAACAGTATTTTCTTTTACTGTTTTAAAAATAATGATGTTTTTTTTTGATAGAATTATTTATCTAATAGTTACAATTCTGTTATCATTAGATAAATATAATCAGAACAAAATCTAATGACACACTATTTTAAAATAAAATTTTAGTTCTCTCCACTATAATATGATTATTTCTTAAATACTGCTAATAACAAACAACATCTAATTCTATTAAACCCAAAATATTTTAAGCGGAAAATATGTTCATATATATTGTAGCAAATTGTTGTAAATAAAATTCAAAAAAAAAATTGTAAATGAATTAT
Source organism: Cordilura impudica (assembly GCA_963682025.1). Classification (NCBI taxonomy): domain Eukaryota; kingdom Metazoa; phylum Arthropoda; class Insecta; order Diptera; family Scathophagidae; genus Cordilura; species Cordilura impudica. Next base: position 127,747,112 of record OY821518.1, on the reverse strand, counting down.
AGAATTCGGTTATAACAAAAGACAACCAAACTTTTAGTAGTAGTAGCTCTAACTGAAGGGAAAGGTCATGAATCAAATTCTGTTGTAAGTACAAAAAAAAAAATATTAGAATGATAGGCACAACCGAATATATAAATTTGTTTGTAATTTTTGAAAAAATTAAAATAAAAAGAATAATTAAAATTCAATTTTAAAATTATAAAGTTTTAAATAAAGACATTTTAAAAATGCGAAACGAAAATTAAAATTATGAAGTCCATTATGAACAACGATCATAATTTCTTCCTTTCCTTCTCGACTTTTGCCAATTCAAGAACTATCTCTACAGCTTTAATATTGAATTTGCATACAGCAACTCTCCACCAAAAACAATAACAACAAAGCTCCAATTTGAATCAGATAAATACGCTAATAGTAACCAACACTCAACAGCACTTGCAATTACACCAAAGACAGACAACAACGAGTTATAATGGTAATCAAAATATAACGTCTCCCGCGTCCTACTCTTTCCATTATTTATTAATTCATCACGATGGTCAATATAGGAAAACATCATAAAGTCAACTAATAAGGCATATTTTATAATCGTAGCAACTCGGTAGTTTTCATTAAATATCTTTAGATAATTCTTATGTTAATTTTGTATCATATAAAATTTCTATACACAAAGAGAAACAAACGAGGACTTATTTATCATATACTGGTACAAAAAGTGCAGCCAGTTATCCGGATCAAGATGTAACATATTTTAGTTTATTTCTTTTTAATTTGTAACAGTAAAATAAATAAATTATATCTGAAATTATTATGCTTATTTTATGCTTTTGAAATGAGCTATACCGAAAAGTGGTTGTAACCATCAGTAAATATATCAATTGTTCTTATTTTTTGTTTCTTTTTTGTAAAATTTATAATTTTTGGTTAAATTTAATATTTTGATATAAATATTAGGTTTAAAAATTGATATCTTTCCAAGTGCATAATTCTATTTTGCAATAAGAGACACTACGGTAAGAATATTCACCAATTTGTCCCCTGTTTTGCAAGGCAATTATCCCAATTATTAGCACTTTTAGATATTTACAATAGTGGATAAAACATGATTGGATTTTACTTCGAATTGATTAAAAAATACACTTTTTTGGAAAAAGCGTCAGAAAAGAAAACGGCATCAGTCTTGTGTGCAGAATTGCAAATAATAAAAAAAAATAAAAATAAAATTATAATAAAGGCTTAATCTCTTCTCTCTTCTCTTAAATATATTTACGCTGATCCCTGACTCACTGACTGACTGACTGATTCTGTGACGCTGAAATAATACACACACAGCACTTCCTACAAAGCTATGCGAAATACACAAACAAAATTTAACCTTTCTCATTTTATACAAACCCACACAATTTTCTCTCTTCTATGTTACCGACCAGTGCTGCTAATAAAATCTTCTGAAAATCGACAATTTTGGAAACTAAATCGCCAAAATCGTCATTTTTAAAACAAGAAATTGTCAAGAAAATAAAAAAAAAACTCGACAAAATATTACAAAAGGAAGCAATAAAATTTATTTATATCATTCATATTACGAATATAATTACATCATTGGTTATTTCTATATATAAAAATGTATTAGTGATGAAATTTAAACGAAAGAAATTTAACACAGCAATCAACTAAATACACACAGAAAACAGATTCATTGTGGCTACCGAATTTATTACCAACCGAATTGCGATAATGCTAATAACCGATTTTCGGGTTCACGATGATAACAACTCTATTGCCTTACCAGTAAATATTTTATCATAATAGAAAATCTACAGATGATATCAAATTTCTGTTGATACAATCGAATATACAGTTGTTCCACTTTAGCCCAATACGGTTGGAAAATATTTTTTCTGTGTGTAATTTTATTGACATGTATATATAGATGAAACATATAATATAGGTTTAAAGTATCGCCGTAATTAAAACTTAAATCTTAAATGGAGATGCTATTCAAGGTATTTCCGTTTTGAAACGACTTGACCCAGAATTAAATCTATACATATTTTGGAATTTACATATACACTGAACTAAAACTATAAATTTTCTATAAACAACCCATTTATTGTTAACCATTGAAATCGTAATTTTTATACTACTGAAAATTTTAAATCTTCAATCATCATTTTAACAAATTTAACATATCATTTTAACAAATTGAAAAATCGTCAAAATTAAAATAAGTTGTCAAAATTGGCAACACTGCTAACGACAATAGCACTACATATGCAGATTCCGTGTTACATATGGAATAAGTTGAGCCCAAAAAATGCATCAAAAAACTAATATCTATTCAAATTCTTCTTTAAATTCCCATTGTTGGTCAATGAAAAATTTCTGCAAAAAAAGTAATGAAGGAAATTTTAAACATTTTTATTTTTCTCATTTAACGTCGTCCGATATGCATACATACTTCCTTTATCAAACTAAACTTATCCGTTTGTCTGTTTTGTTTTTCATCTCAAAATTGTTTTGTATTGTTAAGAGGCTTTCGCTCAGGTTCTCTGATGGCCAGCACTTACCAAAGAGTATACTTTTTTGATAAATATTTGAGAAAAAAGAGATCTTCAATGTAGATTTTGTTGTTGTCCAACGTATGATTTCGTTTATAGCTCTGTATTGAAAAGCCCATGAAAAAATAGTCCAATATTAAGTTTAAAATTTAAATTATTTTAACTTTGCATAATTAAATTACATTGTAATTGCAGAAGAGGTGGGAAAATAATTTTTTTTCACTCATAATATTAATTTTTGCATAATTTGCTTTTAAAAAATTTAGACAAACATAAATTACGTAAATAGGTATATTTAAGATTTTAATTTGAATAATTTATTGAAATTATCATGGAAGAATTAAAGGCGATTTTTTTTTTAAGTAAAACTAATATGCGTTATTTTTCTTTTTTCTTTTTTGGATTTACATATATGTAGATTACTTTGCAAAAAATGTAGTTCTCTTTTTTCAGTTTAATGTATGATGAAATATGAAATATTTTTTCTTTTTTGTGTAGGTGCATTGGAGTTTGCATTTCCTTAAGGGGTGGTTGGTTTTAAAACCTTTTTTTGTATTTCTCTTCCTGAATGCACAACATGTCGAGAGTGTTGTGTCAAAATTTTAAGTAAATCAGAGCAAAACTTAAGAAGATACAACGGTTCCAGCGACCGGCCTCATACGGTATATAATATATAAATCCGTTTTTAAAAAACTTTAAACCGATTTTCTCGCAAATAAATGTTCGAAGTCCGTGAACATCATAACTCAAAACCTTCTTGACCGATTCTTTCGAAATTTTAGACACTATATCTACACGTAAATCATCAGGTAACCACGAAGGTTTTTTTTAATTCCATTTTCTTCCCCATTTTTTTAACAACAAATTCCCGAAATTGTATAGAAAAAATCGTTTTTCACTTCAAAATGCTGCAAAAAAAAAATAAAAAAACTCTTCGTCACTACTTCAGGAAACATGTCACCTTTTAAACGCATTTCGATTATTTTATTTCCCATGGTCCGGTAACGAGTTATGATGTTCGCTGCAAAACAACAACGCCTCCGGATATTGGCTGTCACGGACTTATTTATTAAAATTTTTAGTTGAAAATTTTTAGATTCTTCAAATGTTATGCTATAACGTGTATTCATATCTTCAAAAAAGAATTATGCAAAATACGATTTTTATTAACTTTTAAAACCTTACCCCCCCCACCATAAGAAACTTTTGGGATCCTTGCTCTAAAACGTTTTTTTTTTTCTATGCTATTCCATTTTTTCTACAAGAAAATGGAGTTCGGTTAAAACGAACTCGGCGGTACCGGCCAAATTAGTTCGTTATAGACTAAGTTCGTTATAACCGTAGTACTTTTTTTGTTTTGTCCGAAAGGATTAAAAACTTTTTTTAGTTGAATAAGTTTTTTTATGCATTTTAAAAAGTTATAAACCATAAATTAAATTATTAAAACTGTTTTTCGTTTTTTTTAAGAAAGTTTTGAAACATTAAAGTTCCTTTTTTTAAATATATAAAATATAGGAAAATTCTGAAATGGAAAAAAAAATTTGTTTGTTAAAGTCAAAATAACCCGCGTAGGGGCCACCACAATCCACTAGTTCCATTATATTAACTAAATTTAACAATTCATACAATCAAATTTACTTAAAAAATCAGTTATGTTACACTGCGTACGGTTACTTCGAAATTATAAGTTAGTTGTTATAACTGAATAATTTGATAGTACATGAGACTATCACAATTCCATTGTCAACAAATTCTGTGACCGCAACGAATCCGTTTTCTGTGTGTAGAGTAGTGACAAGATCCCATCCCAAGAGACTACAGAGAAATACTTTTTAACGCAGCTGACGTTTGAATACCCAAAGTCAGAGTAAAGGAGCATAGTTAGCAGTGTTTTGTGATCTTAGAAATTATACGATGTTTCAAAAAAAATATTTTCAAATAAGTCTTGACTAAACATCATGGAAAAATTAGTTTTGCCTTATCTCAGTAAAATGCAATATGAAAATTTTTCGTCACTAACCCATTTTTAGTAAAAAAAAAAAAAACATATTTGTAGCAGAAATAAATATCAAAACAATTAAATAAAATTAGCGATGTATATAAAATTTAAAAAATCGCGTGTCGTTTCTTTTTCCAAATCTAATATTGCAAAATCTAATAAAAAAAAGTTATATATCCATTTTATCGTTATTTCTTGGCTTTATAACGCTTATATATTTCTCTGTAAAAATTTACAATATGTTTAAATAAAAAATAAATATCAATTGATAAACTACGATCCCCAAGTTATCCATCACATAACTGAATCTGTCACTAACAATAACATGAGAGCTAAAGAGTGACAGACCTAATGAATTTTTGTTCTACGGTCATTTTATAGGAGAAATATTAGGATAAGAAAAGTAACCTATGAACGTAGGCAATAGGAAAAATTGTCTGTGAAATATATGTATATCCTAAATTCATTAAATTAATACAATTTTAAATGCATTCCAGTGAAAAAACTTGTAATTTGGAAATTTTCTATAAGTTAAATTTTAGAGTTCTTAAAAGAAAACCTGCTTACATGTGAAGCGGTGCAAAAAAAATTATGAAAGTTGGATTACTTTTTATTGAAATCTATAAATAATTATTTAATGTTTTATTAATTCAGAAAATATTCTTTTTTATTGTATTTACTTTTATATTGGCGATTTTTGTTATTTATTTCGAGATAACATATAAAAAAAAAGTGTAACATAACTAAGCTAATATGACACATGACGAGGCCTAAGTTGGCCGCGGCGGCTGATCTAAAAATTATTGGCGGCGGGTTTAAGCCGGCTGAAGCCGATGTTTTCTAAAATCAAGTTTCATTGTTATTTTTTCAGAAAAATTTGTTTACTTTAAAACAAATAATGTATAAAACATAAATTATTTTTGCAAGAATAGATGTAATTAAATGCTTAAACCATAAATATTGCCATTGGACAACAAATCGTTCTTCAGTTCAAAAAATACCTTCGAAGAAAAATAACGATGTTTTGCACAAACTTGGGTTACTGGTTACAATTGTTGAAATATTGCTAGAAATTTTCAGAAGAAAACACATTGGGTATTTTTCTTGGGACGTACAATGTACATTGTACATACATACCTAAAAAATTAATCTGCCTCTTTGGAGCATGCTTTCATTTGCTGCATAATGCGTAAACGGGAAAGAAAATCGACAAAACCTTCTACAATTAAAAAATAGATTTAATTCTGTGACAATTCGAAGTTGGTTAAGCCATTATTTTATTTTATTTTATTTTATTTTATTTTGTTATTTGCAGAATTCCACTTGTGTTTTTAACCATTTTTTTTTTACTAAAATGTAAAAATTGAAACATTTAATAATATGGCAAATTGTAAGTAAATATTAGGTGAACTTTGTCACTTACTTCGGCGGCGGCTAAAGCACCAAGCCGAACTTAAGCTGCACGACTTTGACCTCTGGATACGTAGAGTATAGCCATTCATACACACTCATAAAACAAAACTGATATTAACAATAATTACAGGACAACATATTTTTGTGAAGAGTTGTTTTTTACATTTTCATTGAAATCTCGGCACCTATTAAACAGATTTCGATGATTTTAAACAGCAACTTGCTCAGGATGTCTCGCATCATTTTCCTTAAAAATAAGCCACTTAGTGGACCTACTGAGGGCGTGATAGTGATTTCCAGATACAGACAGACGGATATCGCTATATCAACTTCGGTTGTTAGAAGGATCAAGAATAAATATTTACTTTATGAGGTCCACATTTTTTTATTTAATTGTTAGAAACAACTAAAATAATTTTTAGTATATTTTTATATAGATATTTCATTTTTTGAAAGTTTTAAAATGTTTAGTGAAATATTGTGTGAATTTTTCTTTTTTAAACTCCTTAGTAGAAGAATTTATACGAAATTTTAATAAGTATAGCAAAAGTACCTCTATGTTTAACCTTAAACAACTAGAAAGAACTAGTACCACAATTTAGTGCAAATTTGTAAACTTTTCATGTGGGTCTTATTAAAATTATCGCCCATATAATCTTCTTCCTTATAAACTTCATGGCTGTGATTTTAACAAATCTGCTAATAACATGTGGTTTTTAATGTTTTGTTTTGATTTTCTAATTTCTTTTTAACTTTTAGCAAACGAAAATAATTTAATTCATCATTTTATTTGTTCAAGTCTATATTATTATTAATGTTTTGTACATCAAATTTCGCACGCAAACTTTGTTAGGATCATCTTTCATATGCATTTTTATTTAGTTAACTAACATTCTTTACACTAAATTAGTTTTGAAAAATAATTTTGTTTATTAACATTCTTTCTTTGAGAAAAAAAAAATGCTTGTAAAATTGTTAATCGTTAACAAAATAAAACTAAAATACTTAAATATTGACGTCCATAAATTTAATATTGTGTCGGTATGTAGTTAGTGGTTTTTCTTTAATTTAATTTATTATAAATTGGCCATTTTGAAAGGCGTTCATTAGGAAAAATGTGTTAAATGGTTGTGTAAATGAATTTGTTTTATAAAACATGTAAAACCATTAAGCGAACCAATATAAATGCAGACATATTTCTGATGCCATTGCCAGCGCACAGTATTGTGTCGCTGGCCACATATATTCAAACCCAATCTCCAGTATTCTAAGAAATCATAAACGTGTCTTGTCTATATACATATATTAAGCAAGTCAAATTATATATATAAATCTCAAGTTAAATTTTTTCAACCATATAATAATATTATATAAAATTTTAAGGGTTAGTTAAATATATTATGTTAATAATGAGAAATATAGTTGTATTAGGATTATATGGATTTTATGTTTTAATTATAGTTTTTTATTTACAAAATTTGTACCATTATAAGAAAGAGAGTAAAAAAAAACAATTTTATTTTCATGTCCAAATTGGAAAAAATATTTCTTTTTATTTAGTCCGTGTCTTTTTGAATAAAGATGTTTCTTCGGCGAAAAAAAGTGTGTTATTGCTCTGCATTTGTTTCAGTGATGACCTCTTTATTCCATCCAAATATCTTACCGCCCAGTCAATTTTCAGATTTGGAAGCAGGAATTATTCACAAGGGAGCTATGCTGTATGGAGTACCAGGTCGTAGCTCAATTTAAAGTTTTTCCAAATGCGGTTTTTTTCTTCAAATCATTGTGGAACCTGTCCAAATGCCGTGAGCATTATTTGCCGGTGATAGTTCTACCCTATTCATATTGTCATGACCTTGTTGGCTGACACCTTGGCCTTCTTTGGTGCACATTTGCCCTGAGTATTCCTTGGACTCTGCTATTTTGTGATACATCCATGTTTTGTCTACGGTTGTTTGAATATCTTCAAACAACTTACACTGTTGCGCTTTACGTCTAGTGTGAGTAATTACGTCACCCATGTAAAATATTACGTTCCCGCTCAGTCTCAACCACCTCAAACACTTTCATTATCCGATCAATCTGGCGTGACGAGCTCTTTTGGGTGACTTTCGGCATCATGTGTGCTGATACGGCCACAAAATTCAGTAAATCATTTCTTAACCATGGGGCGGAACTAATTTTTTTTTATTATTTATTTTTCTAGAAATTCTCGCGGTTACTTGCTTTCAGTGGCTGTAAAACACAAACTAAATGAAGCTGCGTGCCCAAATTTTACAGATGGCTGTCGGCTGTGACAACTTCCAGAGATATTTGGCGTTGTGCCACCACACATGACCAAGCAGCAGCTTAAATAATAGGTTTCTGCGTCGGAACCGGTAAAGCAGAAGGCCAAGGTGAGCTTATCGACCAACAAGTTCATGATAACGGTTCTTTCGGATGTACGCGATATAATCCACATAGATTAGGTTAGGTTAGGTTGAAAAAGAGGAGCCATGTATACACATAGCTCATATCCGTTCTACCCGGATATACACTTAAGGCAGAAAGTCAGCTTGTTGTGCTCATCCTCGTGCTCATCCGGTTATCTACCCCTTATTTAACTATGGAATTCGGCATCGACAGCAAACTTCCTGAGTGTTTTCCAGCGTATCCCTCTAAGAGCCGCTAGGCCTGGTATGATGTCGTAGGATAAATGTCTGACCCTTGTTCCCGCAAATGGAACAACAGTACAGTAACAAAGGCAGTGTTCTAGGGTCTCGTCATCCTCTCCACAAGCTCTGCATGTGGCTGATTCCGCCCGTCCTATACGGTACAGATGAGCCCTCAGTTTAGAGTGCCCAGTGAGGATGCCAATAATTCTACTCAGTTCCCTTCTATTCAGACTAAGGATTTCCCTAGTTTTCGAAGTGCTGGGAGAGCCCCATAGTATCTTCATAACCTTACCCACGTCAGTTTCGTCCCAAATTGAAGTATGTGAACTGGTCGCCTGTTCCGAGAGTTTCAAGTTGAGAGACTGGAAAGGTATTGGGTTTTCCAAATTGACTCCTCCAGGAAAGAACCTTTCCTGGCCAGTTCGTCTGCAATCTCGTTTTCCATTATACCACTGTGTCCTGGGATCCAAACGATTTAAGGTCTACCCCTTGAAGTGAAGTCTGCAAATCTCCTCCTTACATCTGAGGAAAGTTCTTGATCTAGTTTTATCCCAGGATATCGCCCTGATAGCCGCTAGACTGTCCGAAAATATTTTCACGTCTCCGGGACTTGGAATTACCCGTGCGTAAATAGATCTTATGCATTCCGTTATCGCGACCAATTCGGCCTGAAAGACAGAGTTGTGGTCCGGAAAGCGTGGGTATATGCCAGTGGAACGGTTTTGATCATAGAAACCTATGCCAGTCCTACCAGACAGACTAGATCCGTATGTGTAGTAGTGTGACCCTGGAAGGTTTTGTGAAATATTCCCGTTTAACCAGCTTTCCCCGTCAGGTATCCTTATACTGCAGAGTATGTTCGTCGACACTTCCGCGATTCTATCACAGCTAAAATCCACTGTGTTGTCTCCCGGTATCTGGTCCAATATAGATAAGTAAACTAAAATTACTAAGCTAGAATTGTTACTGTCGTTCATTCAAAACGTCACGGACTAAAATGGTACAAAATAAATACAAATAATAAATTCAGATGAAAATAAATGGGAATTAAAAATAAAAAGAAAACCATTTAAAAGAAGAAAAAAAATTATTTTTTATATTCCATATTTACAAATCAATATCAAAATATAAAAAAACACTTATTTTCGAACTTAATCGTATAATGATTGAGTGGAAATTAATCAGGTTCAAGGTTAAATATTTCTATAAAAAAATATATCTATATTCTGCAAGACACAACTGTTTAGAATCGAGTCACCAACCCTGATATGTAATCAAAATACATAAGTACATAGTTTTTTGTTTGTAAAAAGTTAAATTTATACATCTTTGCTGAAACCAATCTAATGAGAATCCAACCAAAGCGTTGCACTGTTAAAGCTTTTTCTAATATACCTAACTAAAATATAAACAATTTTCAAACAAAGGTGCTTGTATATTACACATACAGGTTTTTGTTGTAGTCCTGAAAACGTTAAAAAGGCAATAGCTGTATGACATCTCTTACAAAATATGGCTCAATTTTTGAAACAAATGTATTAAGTATTTTGTATCATCTTATATATTAAAAGAATTTATGAATAAACTTTGCATTCAAGATTTTTTTCAATATTTTTCTTCTCTCAAACCTCTATAACTAGAGTTCTAATTAACGTAGGCTGTTGACATAGGTCTAAGAACACTCAGTGGATCAAGCTCCTTCTGAGCTCTTAACTGCTAAAATTCGTTGGGTTTGAGGAAAGTTATGCGTGGAGAATTTACTTTACTTTTACTGTACGTTAACTTCTCTTGGCATATTTTGGCATTACTGTACGTTAACTTCTCTTGGCAAATTTTGGTATTATATTATAAAAATTAATATAATGTAATATAATGCTGCGGATCAGCAGGGTTCCTCTAGTTAAAATTAGAAACAATTGATTAATTTTAAATTCAATAACAGGAAAATTGTGATGGCAACATTTTTTTATGTTTTTCTATGGAAGATAATTTATTCATTTGTGCAGCTGACATTGGAAAAGTCAAAAGTGGTCATTAGGTTTTTGTAAAGGAGGTACATAAAGACGTCTTATATAAATGTCATTAGTTAGTTATCGCTATGACATCCTACTGATTTGTGGTGCTGACCTATTTACAACTGATTAAACTAGTCAAGCAGTTTCATGAGCTAGTCAGTAGTAGCTCTAACTTGTCACTAATTAATCACTAAGACGCCTTTAGGAAATTTCCAACTGGGCTGGTTAACTTTAATACACTTCGTGCAATTCATCCTGTTAATTTATTTAAGTGTTGAAACTGAAAAAATTCTTTAAATTTTCATATTTAATGGAAAATCATTTGAATGCATGCAGAGTGGTTTGATGCAACAAATTAATAATCATTAGGTTGCCACATATTTGTGTGCTAAAATTTGTAAACGAAATAAAACCAGTTGAATTTTTGTTGTAGATTAACTGGTTATAATGATAAAATATAATTTGTAAGAGGACCGCCATTGTATGCCTCTTGCGGTCCCAAACGTTAACAAATAATTTTACCGATTTGTGGTCTGATTCTCTGACACAAAAGTTTGAAATTTATTTGAAACAATTAAAAAATATTTAAAAAATTTTTCATATTTTGTTTTGACAAATTCGAACTTTTATAATTGCCAACCTAATGCTCACATGTGAAGTTCGTCTGGAATTGTTAAGTACTTTTATATATATATATATCGGTTTTATTTAGACTACGTATAAATTTATATGAACGTAATTAACACTTTTTTTGCTTCCGTTATATACAACTGTTTTCCATTTGCAATAAAAATTTTAGATAAGTGCATTAATGAATAATTAGCAGCAACTTCAGTGATGGGTAGAAATAATTTGCATTATTTCACACAATTTATTTTGACTATAAACAAACTTAATATAACTTAAAAATATTTTAAGTGGAAAACAATACGGAAGAATGAAAACAATAAAAATGATTTAAGTGGAAAGCAATACAAAACAAAGTTGCCCTAATTTCCCTCCACATGGCTGCATTAACAATTTCAAATCAATTGGAGTTTAGAGGCCTTCAAAAATAGTTTGTATAAATACGCCATACTCATTATAAAGATGCAGTCAGATTTTTAGTGTTTTGACCAAACTCTTCTTTTTCATGATTTCAAAACTGCTTCTTTTGAAAGTTTGTATTTCTTGCCAAAAGGTGAAATTTTGATGAAATTCTTATTTAGTTAATTTTTAATCTGACTCACAAGCTTGAACCCTCTAAGTATTTAAGCTATTTACTCAAACAGCTTTAATACTTTCAGTTTCATTTGAAATCATTTCTTTTTTAAGTCAGACAGGGGATACTTTCCATGTTAGTCATAATCAACCCCTGTGAACCCTTGTTATAGTTAAGTATTAATGTAGATGGACGTGTGACAAGTGAATTTCCTGCAGATAAAACAAATATCATCATCAACATAATGCCCCGTTTTTTTTTTTGCCACTAAACGGATGCAAAAATATATAAAAAGCTACGAAAAATGAAACTAAAATGTTGAACACTCGTATATATTTAGACGCATGTCTAATATGTAGATGGTGGACATGAACGAGGAAAAAGTTTTATACACATGTCAGCACAGGGTCTTAAATATCATAAAAAATGTCCTTTTTATGCTGTCACACAAAATACAAACAATCATCATGTATTATGAGACATCATAGAATACAATTTATTTAGCAACAAGAAGACAACAACAAGAAAAAAACGTATAGAAATATTTTGAATATATAAAAAAAGGGAAATAAAATATAGAAAAAACATACAAACACTCTGAAACATTCAAATAGATGAAATAGATGTAATAGACATTAGGATGGCGTTTATAGATCGAATTTGGAAAATCACGGATTGAACGCGTACTTTCAGACTTTAGCTGCATACTGCAACTTTATTTTGATAAAATTCAAGGAGTTTGAAAATATTAATGTTGATATACGAGGGCGGGTTAATAAATGCGGGACTTGCTTTTAACCATAAAAGTTTATTTCTTAATAAAGTATCAATCTACTTTGTCCACCTATTCTAAATTCTTTTTATAAAACAATTTCTTAGAATGTTCAAAATAGGCACTCGCTTGATCAAGACTTAGGACATTATTTTGATAAAATTCAAAGAGTTCGAAAATAATAATATCGATGTAAATCCCTAACTTGTTTTTAGCAATAAAAGTTTTTAATAAAAAAACAAGAAAATTATAGTCAGTCTAGACCGACTATACGATACCCTATACCATGGTTTAGAGACCCTATCTCTTCGGTCCAACTAATTGGATATAGAAAATAAGCATAAACCAAATTTGCGTGCCAGCGCTAGGTCAAAAATGGACGGATCCTGAACATATTTGGTAAAGTCACTTATATTTTGAAAAAATATACACAAACGAAATTTAAGAAAAATCTGTTAAATATTTTCGTTTTTTGATAGATTTAATTGAAGAAGCAGCTCTCTATGGGGCCTATGATTCAGAATTCTCCTATAGCGATTATTTTTGGACTACTGATTAATGGATATAATAAACACATACAAACCCAATTTGATTAAGATCTATGCGATAATTTGGATCTGTGGCAATTTATTTCGATTTCATAGGGGTCATTTGTATGGGGACTAGGTTTGAGCATGGACCGATTTTCACCGATTTCAATAGCTTTCATCCTATGGCTGATAAAATTTTATGTACCAAATTTCATCAAAATATATTCATATTTGCGACTTGTAGTTTGATTACAAGGTTTACATGGACACACAGACGGACAGACGGACGGACGGACAGATAGACGGACAGGCGGACGGACATCGCTAAAACTACTCAGAAAGTAATTCTGAGCTGATCGGTATAATAAAAGATGGGTCTATGTCAAATAGTCAAAGTCAGTTGTGCTCAATAGTTTAAAGTGGTCTATAAATACAGGGTGCGCCATCTTTTATGTCGGTAACATTTCATAAATTTGACATTTCGTCGTTCGTAAAATATTGTGTTCTATATGTTTTTTTTTTTTTTGATTAATCCATGTTTAAGTTCTAATAGTTCTTACTCTTAAAGGCGTTTTCAAAGAGGAATTTTTTTTTAAACAGAAAAAACCACAAACTATAGCACTTTTCTTGGTAGGAAGGTCGAAACAATTTTATCGGTTCAGTTTTTTTTAATTAGCAACTAAACTTTAGCAACTAAACTTTTACAAAAAACATATAAAACACAATGATTTACGAACGACGATTTGTCAACCAACTGAATTAGGAACACATGTTCCTTATCTTCTCTACAATGTATCGCTATACACCAAAACAACGTGCCGTAATAGTGACGCTGTACATTGAAAATAGTCGTCCAGTTGTGTTAACTCAACTGGCATATCGTCGAGAATATCGTGGTCAGTAAATACCGTCTGACAAAAATATTCGTCCATTACTGTCGAATTTTGTTGAGCACGGGACATTGGAAGCTCGTTGACTTGCCACTCATCAACCAAAGGAATTTTGCAATACGACCAAACAGACGCTTGAACGGTGGAAACTGAAACTGTTTTTTGGAAGCAAATTTTGATGACCGACGAGCCCCATTGTGTACTCTATGGCGGCACATTAGCAAGCAAAATTGCCGTATTTGGGGGATGGAGAATTCGCGACGAGAGCCAGGAAACAGCATTGAATGACCAACAAATCACTGCTTTTGTCCTTCGTTTGGCCCAAAAACAATCAATGATCCATTTTTCTTCAGAGAAGGCAAACCTGTCGATGCGAAACGATATCGGGGAAAGTAAGCTAATTTTTCCTGTCCGAAAACTCTTGAAAAAGGTCTGGACGTTTATTGATTTCAACAAGATGGTGCACCATGCCACACTTCTAATAAAAAAATGTAGTTTCTGTAATAAAAACTCCCTGGTCGCGTGACGTCAAAAAAGTTGACAATGACTGGCCACCCAGATCTGAAGACCGGACATCTTCCGACTTTTTTTTGGAGTTATTTGAATAATATGTAATTTGTTGGTGATTTTATTCAGCATAATTTGGAATCTGTTATTGAAAGGTTTAATATGTTTTCCTAAAAAAATTAAATTCACACATGACTTTAAAGCTAAATATAACTTCCCAGCAATTTGTATCGTAACTAATGGGCTTATGGGCTTGTCATAGATTGGAATTAGTCTGTTTAAAATGCGTGAAAAAATTTGTAACTAGTGCTGAAGCAGTCATAATAAGTCATTTCTTTTTATATCCTATACCACTATCAGGTCAGGGAATAATGAGTTTTTGCTGATGTTTAGAACTACCAAAAATATTTGACCTAGACCCAATTTTTATAATACTGATCTAAGCAGATTATTTTTCTGAGTCAATTTAGCGATGTCCGTACGTCCGTCTATCCTTCTGTCTGTGTGTCCATGTAAACATTTTAATCAAACTACAGGCCGCAAATATGAATATATTCTGACGAAAATTTGTACGTAAGCCTTTATCAGCCATAGGACGAACGCTATTGAAATTGGTGAAAGTCAAACCTAGTCCCCATGAGATGGACTACCCTACGAGGGCGGATTGATATTGAACCTACCCAGGTAGGAAAAAGCATTTTTTATTTTCAAAAACCATTTATTTCTCAACATAGTCTCCTTTCACTTCGACACACTTAGTAAGACGGTATTCCAACTTTTTTATACCATCTGAATAATACGATTTCTTTTATTATAGCGATCGGCTCAGAATCACTTTCTGAGTCGATTTAGCGAAGTTCCTCCGTCCGTCCGTCCGTCTATGTGTCCACGTAAACCTTTTAATCAAACTACAGGTCGCAAATATGAATATATTTTGATGAAATTTGGTATATAAGCTTTTATCGGCCATAGGATGAAAGCTATTGAAATCGGTGAAATCGGTCTAAGATCTAAATTATCATATAGATCTTAGTAAAATTGAGTTAGCATGTGTTTATTGTGTCCATTAATCAGTAGTCCAAAAAAAAAAATCCCTATTGGACAATTCGTAGTCGTAGGCCCCATATAGAGTTGCTTTCCGATCTTCACTTAAATCTATCAAAAAACAAAAATATTGCAAAGATTTTTCTCAAATTGGTTTGTGTATATTTTTTCAAAATATGAGTGACTTTACCAAATAGGGTCAGGATCGGTCCATTTTTTGACCTAGGCAACATATAAATATTGCACCCGATATGAACTTTTTCATATCTGCAGCCAAAAAAAATTATTAACAATGCCATTACAATCGGTTATATAAGTCAAGAGATTTCAATGAATATGTAAAAAACTCTTTGAAAAATATCAGTTTTCTATGTTGTTCTTGTTATAAAGGGTCCGCCATCTAACGTTTTTTTTTTTCATCTAGTGCTTATTTCGTGAATGGTAGCACTTAGCTCATGTCTGATTTAACATATAATTAGTCTTATCCTTCCGCTGAATGAATATGGTTGTGTATACACTTGAACAACGCTGGGAAATATTGCGACATTACTTTGAAAATCATGGTAATGTTGCAGAATGTGTGCGAAAATTGCGTACGGATTTTAGAAGAAGAGAAGCACCGTCAGCTCCGTATGTTCGTTATCTTGTGAAAAAAGAGAAAGAAACTGGCATCCTCATCGATAAACCAAAGCGTGAAAAGCCAAAAACAGTGCGTACACCCGAGAATATTGCTGCTGTGGCAGAAAGTGTGCGTGAAGCGCCATCAACATCAATTCACCGTCGTTCTCAAGAATTGAACATTTCGGAGGCATCATTGAGACGAATTTTGCATAAAGACCTTGGTATGAAGCCATACAAAGTCCAATTGGTTCAGGAGTTGAAGCCAACTGACCATCCAATGCGTTTCGCTTCGCTAAGTGGGCCTGCGATTGACTTACTGAAGATGCCGATTTTGCCAAAAAAAAATTATCTTTTCAGATGAAGCTCATTTTGATCTTGGCGGGTATGTAAACAAGCAAAATTGTCGCATTTGGGGCACAGAAAACCCGCACGCATACATTGAAAAGCCGATACATCCAAAACGAGTCACTGTTTGGTGCGGATTTTGGTCCAGAGGCATAATTGGGCCATTTCTCTTCGAAAATGAGCAAGGAGTGGCCGTTATAGTTAATGGCGATCGTTATCGGGACATGTTGAAGGAATTTTTGTTCACAAAAATTGAAGAGGAGGATATTGGCAACATTTGGTTTCAACAGGACGGCGCTACATGCCACACAGCCGAAGCTACACTCGATGTTTTGCGCCCTGTTTTTGAAGATCGCATTATCAGCCGCAGAGCTGATGTCGTTTGGCCACCTTGGAGCTGCGATTTGATACCGTTGGACTATTACTTGTGGGGTGCCCTCAAAAGTAAGTGTTACGCCAACAAGCCAGAGACAATTGACGCTTTAAAGGAAAATATTCGTGAAGCCATTGGTGAAATACAGCTGCACACAATCGATAATGTGCTTAAAAATTGTGCCGATCGTGTAGGCTACTGCATGGCCAGCCGAGGCAGCCGTTTGAATGAAATTATTTTCCGTTATTAACCGGAAGGATTGTACTTTCAAATAAAAAAGGAAGTTTGAGATAATATTCAGTAGTTTTTTTTTATAGCATTTTCAAAAAAAAAAAAAGTTATTTGGCGGACCCTTTAGTAGTTATTCTAAATTTTGTTTCTTGTACGTGATAGCTTTAATTGTTCTTGTTGTTGTGCTTTTACCATTTATTTCATTAGGCGTCTCAAAGCTGGTTTGGCACCGCTGCTGGCGCCAAGAAAAAAATTATTTAAATTAAAGCATTAAAATTAGATACAAGCATACTGCGTTTTTCTTAAGTTTTAATGACTCAACCAACTTAAAATTTTCATAGGCGAATATCTGTTATCAAATTGTAGTAGGGTTTAAACGAGAGCTTTTGTCGTTTTCGCACGACCCAGAAATGGAAAGCCTACTGTAATAACAGAAAAATAATGCAATTTTTCACATAAATGTTTTCATTCTTTCTATGAAAAAACCATCATTATCTTCATAAAAAAAAACAATAAGAAAAATTTACTGAACATTGGTCAAAAAAGAAAAACAATTAACTATAAATTTAAATGTATTAAAATGGTAACCGTACCCAACATTGGTTTAATATTAAGTGTCAAAAATTTAACGCAGCCGAATTAAACGCTCTTACTTACTTAAAATCATTTGTATTTGTATTTATTTATTAAATGCGATTTTCCATTACAACAAGACACAGTATCTTATAAATTACAGTAATGGAATCAGATAAGTTATTCACTATATATTTAATATCAGTAACTCTTAATCTAAATTTAAAATATTATAAATTACAATTAAAAAACATTAAAAAAAAAATCAAATAAAATCAATTAAAGTATTGGTATAGTAATTTTCTAAACCCTATTGCGTTGCTTGTATTTTGCATGACATTAGGAAGCTGATTCCAGAGACGAATAGTTAGAATAAAAAATTGACATTCAGAGGCATGGTCCCGGTATTTAAAGTGAATTATTCGATTCCCTCTGGAAGATCTTGCGAACTTTAATCGTTCAAAAAGATATTTTGGAGCCTTTGTTATAATAATTTTATGTAGGAATATAATGTTCTTGAATTTAATATAGTTGTCAAATGACATGTGTAAGACATGAAAAGAGTATTGGGATACATGACCAAATTTTCTTAATCCAAAGATATAGCGAATAATGTTGTTGAAAGTTACAGTAAGTTTTCTGTTATCCCTAGAGTTGCAACCTGTGAAAACCTCAGATTCATATAGTAATGTTGGTAAAAGATATGTTTTAGCAAGTAGCAATCTTATTTTCAGTGGAGTAAAGTGCTGTGTTAACCATAAACTTCTAATCATACTATAAATTCCGCCACAGGATTGATTAATATGATCTGACCAAGTCAGAGTTCCATTAAACACAACTCCGAGATTTCGTACAGAGTCCACGATGTCTATTTTAGAGCCCCCAAGGAAGACATTAATTTCATTCTCCAAATGCATCACTTTCTTCTTTATTATAATACCATTAGATTTATTTGGATTAAGTCGTGGACCATTTGCCGTTGCCCAATTTTGAATACGTTTGAGATCAAAATTTAGTTCTTGAGTTTTGGAAATAATTGAATCCTTGGTACTACTTAAATATAGCTGAATGTCATTAGCGTACATCTGAACCTTAGAAAATTTAATTTGTTGTGGAAGATCATTGGCACATATCGAATAAAGTAGTGATCCAAGGATTGAACCCTTATTACTTGCAGTGAGTTTGAGATGGAGCTACCATTAGCAACAGATTAGGATCTGTTTGTGAGATATGAAAACATGAGTCTAACTGCTAATGTAGAAAAGTTAAAAAACCTCTTCAGTTTGAGGCATAAAATTGAGTGGTGCACCGTGTAAAATGCCTTTCAGTGATCCAATAAAATCAAAAAAGATATTTTTCCATCATCCATGTTACTTCTTAACTCCTCAACTACATCAGATAAAGCTGTTATACAGCTATGTTGTGGCCTGAAACCAGATTGACGACTGTAAGTAAGTTGTTGTCGTTTAAATACCTAAAGATTTGTCTGTGTAAAAGGTGCTCGAAAACTTTTGAGAGATATGGAAGAATTGCAATCGGGCGGTATTCTTTACCCGTTTTTGGTATTGGTATAATTTTGGCATGTTTCCACTCCATTGGAAATATGCTAGTAGTGATTATGGAGTTAAACAAGTACATTATGAAACGGACAATCCATGGTAAAATCAAGGCCCACTGCATTCGATTTATTAGCATTGAAACTTTCAACTACCTCTGTTAGTGTTACACACTGAAAGTTAAATTTGGGAATGTTTAAATTATTACAGGGAAAATCATCATAAAATTCGTTATTTACGGCTGGTAGAGGAATATTTACAAAAGCTTCATTTAGCGCATTAATGTCAACATTCACTGATTGATTAATTGTCTTATTTATTCCAATTTCGCGTATTTGTTTCCAGGTTTTTTTACTTCCAATAGCTGTATTAAATTTATTAAAATAATAGGAAGACTTATCATGCATTATTTTGGAAACAACCGCTTTCCTAGCCAACTTATATTCGTCATGATATTCGGATATCCTGTAACGTTTCCACTTCTGATACAGATTATCACGGTGTTCTATTAGCATCTTGGTTTCCATTGTGAACCAAGGTCTATCTCTATTCTTAATCGTTTTCGTTTTGTTGAGGACATGTTTGTTTTAAATTACTAAAATTTTATCATTAGGAAATGACAGTTGTTCTCCAACAGTCGGTAAATAGAAAATTTGATCCCATGGAGTAGAACAAAGATCATATCCCAAATCCAAGATATCAATATTATTAAAATCACGATAAGTAAATTTTTGGGGCTGGGTTTCTATTGCAAAATCATATGATAAGAAGAGTAGATCGAGCTTCGAAAATGCTGGTGCTGCTAACTGATCATAATGAAGGACTTTACTTTGATTACTGGTAAAGAAAAGATCAAGCAAAGTGCTATTTGTTGACGTGAAGTGTGTACTGACAAGTTAAACATCGACATTATAGTGGTAAGATTTGAGTCATCGAAAAGATTGTTATTAAATTCACCTGATATAATGACTTCGGAGTATGACATTGATGAAAGCTCCAGCTTCGTTATCCGTTTATGTGGACTGTATACACATCCAAGAAGAAGTTTATCACCACGACAATTTACGTCTACAAAAATATATTCCACGTCATTAGCTATATTATGTGTACAATTTAATTGACATGAAATATTATTTTTTATATAAATTGCGACACCACCAGCATAACTACTTCTGTAGGAACGAAAGACACAGTACCCCTTCAGCTCATAGATATTGTCGCTAATATTATCACAGAACCATGTCTCAGAAACACATATAGCGTCAACACTTTTTGTGATATTTTTTTCACTTGAACTTTTAATTCCCATTATTATTTCTATTTGGAACTGTTTCGTTTTGAAAGTGTACTTTTTTCATACAATTTTGTATATAATCTTTGGAAATTTTTAAAATCACATCCAAAGAAGTTCTAATATTGGAAGGAATGAAAATATGATAACTTTAGAATGTTTCTGCTGGGTTAAAATAAGGTTTTTTGTAATTTACCTACAATTACTTATCGTATTGAGACCTTTTCAAAAACTGAGGATTTAATTAACCATTTAAGTAAACATGAGCATTTATTCCCCGGAATTAAATCTTAAACTTTCTTAATTTTATTAACCGTAAAACTGTTAATATTATTAACATTATCTATCCATTCAATCATTTCAACACCATTTTCCATAACTTTTTTTGTTATTAGGTAAGGTTCTTAATAACTAAAATTAGAGTCCATTTATGTTTATTTGCGACTGCTGTTAAAGTATTTATACTCTAGAAAAATATCCCCTTTGAGGTTGACTTAAATTGCCCTGAGATCCAAGGATACGATGCTTGAGCGGTGAAACATTTAAAGTCAGGGTGAAAGTACTAGGACAGTATAGAAAACCCTCAATTTATTTGCTCTAAATATTGAACCTACAAATATGATTGAACCAAATGTTGTTTAAATCAAATTTTATTTTCCGTCACATTTATAAATGTTTTATAAAAAAAAATTATTTTTGTAATTTTTTTTAACTTTCTACATAAAATATATATGCATATCTTCTATTAAGTTGTCCTACACAGAAAAGTGTGCACCATTTAAAGATATATTTGTGTTAGTGAAAAAACTGAATACACGAACTTTTTTTATTACCATTGACAGAAATACCCTTAAGTATTTGTATTTTTCTTTCTGCTTATCTATCAAAAAACATTCACACTTTTCTAATACTTAGACAATGGCATCTTAATAGGAATAGTACTAAGGAGATACAATATTTCCAGATTGTTGAGTTAAAATATTTATATGTATGTTTCTCTTATTGGGATTGGATAAGTAATTCGAAATTTAATTCCTACTTAAAATCAATTTCAATCTTTTACACACACACACTTGCATACGAACACAAAAACACGTATAAATAAAACAAAATATTTTAAAGAAGTACAAATCCCCTTTCATTTCTTATATTGTCTTCCCCTATTTCCAAAAACCAATAAAATTTAAGGTTTTGGAAATTACAAAAATTTTATAATTGTATTCCCTGTTTAAAAACATTAAAAGTTTTTAACATGTATTGATCCTCTTTCAAAAGGAAGTATGTATCGTATATTTGTATTTACTTTTTTTAGGGAACATTGTTCTGTTTGAAAGAAATTTTAATTTTGTTAATAGTAAAATTCCTCTAAAGCGTTATTAATTTGTGTATTTTTGTGAATTTTTCTATTGTATTTATTTAGGGGATACGTTACTTACAAAATTGTTGCATAGTTTAGGGCAAATTGTATCAGGAATACAATTTATACGCTTCTGCAAGTTGTAATACGTTAAGTGTTAATAGGATTTTCTAATCAAACAAAAAAATTACTTTGAAGTTTTGTTTTTTTTTCTTGAAAGAGGATTTTAGTTTTGATTAAATTCTTTTGTCATTCTTTAGAAATCTTATCAAAGCACAATCACATGAATGGTATTTTAATTGATTTGTGATGGACGTTTATAAATGTTTTTTTTTTATTGCGAAATAAATTTTGTACAGTTAAAATTTCCAAATGTTTTGGAATCTAAAACGTATTTGTGTTTTCAAATAATATTAATAATATCTAAACTAATATTAATAATATATAGAAAAAATCGAAATGGATTCTTAATGAAAGCAAGTAGGAGTACTACATTCTAGTGTGCCGAATCTTTGATACCCTCGCCCGTGTACTGAACACAATATTATAACCAAAGTCGTCAGCACTAAGGTATCAAAAAGGCAAAATCTCACTTTATAATGGGTAGTATTTTTCCAAAGATGATTTAAATTAAAAAATATTAGCAAAACTCTTAGGTATTTTCATGCTTTTTTAAATCGAAAGCAATTATTAAATGCAATCAGCAGAAATGTAAATACATGCAATTACATTTTTGTTTGTAAAGAGGTTAAGAGCATAAGAATCTCGCTCTCTTACTCTTAACGATAAACAATATATTCAAATGTAAAAAATAAAAAATACAAAAAAACAAACATAAAAACGTTTATAATTGATGCATATCTATTTGTATGTAGATGCTCTGTTACGTACAGATTTATAAACTTTTTTACTATTTTTAGTTTTTTATATAAAATTTTATTTTGTGAATGAGCGTGATTTCAACAGAAATACAGATATCGCTATATCGACATAAGTCGTTGTAAAGATTAGGAATAGATAACCTTTCTGCGAACGTAGAGTAAATGTTCGATGCGTTACAAAATCGTTTCATTGTATAGTTGTATACATAGAATCTCTAGTTGGCCCTAACTTCCAACTTCTGCCCGAACGTTTCTGTTAAAACCTATTAAATTTAATAAATCAAATAAATCTTCAATCTAATACGTAAAATCTAAAATCTAAAATCTAAAATCTAAAATCTAACATCTAAAATCTAAAATCTAAAATCTAAAATCTAAAATCTAAAATCTAAAATCTAAAATCTAAAATCTAAAATCTAAAATCTAAAATCTAAAATCTAAAATCTAAAATCTAAAATCTAAAATCTAAAATCTAAAATCTAAAATCTAAAATCTAAAATCTAAAATCTAAAATCTAAAATCTAAAATCTAAAATCTAAAATCTAAAATCTAAAATCTAAAATCTAAAATCTAAAATCTAAAATCTAAAATCTAAAATCTAAAATCTAAAATCTAAAATCTAAAATCTAAAATCTAAAATCTAAAATCTAAAATCTAAAATCTAAAATCTAAAATCTAAAATCTAAAATCTAAAATCTAAAATCTAAAATCTAAAATCTAAAATCTAAAATCTAAAATCTAAAATCTAAAATCTAAAATCTAAAATCTAAAATCTAAAATCTAAAATCTAAAATCTAAAATCTAAAATCTAAAATCTAAAATCTAAAATCTAAAATCTAAAATCTAAAATCTAAAATCTAAAATCTAAAATCTAAAATCTAAAATATAAAATCTAAAATCTAAAATCTAAAATCTAAAATCTAAAATCTAAAATCTAAAATCTAAAATCTAAAATCTAAAATCTAAAATCTAAAATCTAAAATCTAAAATCTAAAATCTAAAATCTAAAATGTAAAATCTAAAATCTAAAATCTAAAATCTAAAATCTAAAATCTAAAATCTAAAATCTAAAATCTAAAATCTTATATCTAAAATCTAAAATCTAAAATCTAAAATCTAAAATCTAAAATCTAAAATCTAAAATCTAAAATCTAAAATCTAAAATCTAAAATCTAAAATCAAAAATCTAAAATCTAAAATCTAAGATCTAAAATCTAAAATCTAAAATCTAAAATCTAAAATCTAAAATCTAAAATCTAAAATCTTAAATCTAAAATCTAAAATCTAAAATCTAAAATCTAAAATCTAAAATCTAAAATGTAAAATCTAAAATCTAAAATCTAAAATCTAAAATCTAAAATCTAAAATCTAAAATCTAAAATCTAAAATCTAAAATCTAAAATCTAAAATCTAAAAACTAAAATTGTGGAGAGTTTTGGATCTCGAAAGAAGCGGCAATATTTTAATTAATATTCTTGCATTTTAAGTACACAGCTCGATCTAATGTATTGCAAAGGCTTCAGTTATTTTTGTTCCGCATTTTCGCTACGTGGCATTTCGATAATGCATAGGTCTTCTTCTTCTTCGGACTTTGGTGAGCTTGGAATCTTTAAGCTGGGTAGGAAGTGGTCGAAGACAGCGCTTCACTGGTGATGCTAAAGAAAATCCTTGAAATAAAAAGATTTGAACTATGCATGTATAATGAGATATACGCATAAACGTAAATTGGAAGCGGTCAAATATGATTTGGTCCACAACTCCACAAAAAAGATGTTTCATGACTGCACACTTTCTATATTTGGCCAATTCCACAAATGAATATAACTTGAAAAGTAATTAAAAATAATCCAAAAATTACACAAGTGGACAACAAAACTTGAATCCACAATCTAGAGCTATTGAAAACAGAGATCTTGGCGAGACAAAAGTTTAATAATAATAACTTTAATAATAATAATTAATAATTGAAACTTGTTAAAGCTGTAGATATTTGATATTTATGACGAGTTCTTCTTTATAAATTTTGTTCTTTCAAGATTTTATGTCTAGAACAAAATTAGGTTTTAATGTTAATTTATTATAAAGTTTGGAGTTTATTCCAATTTAAATTTCTATTTATTGAGCTATTATAAGGTTAAGGTTACCAAGAACCTTATGGTCTGTAGTGGTATCCGTTAAGCTTAGAATTTTTAGCAGCGTTTATTAAACATATCAGTTTAGCGAGCGAACAATTTTGTAACCCTCAGATCTAGTTTCGCAGCTTCGTTCAATTGCGGGCCTATCGTTTAACTTTGCGGGCCTATCGACTTACAATTAAAATTTTTATTACTGTTTTTGATATATATGGGGGATTTCATGTCAAGTGCACCAACTTTTGAAACCGATGTCTTCCGATCGGGATGAAATTCGCACCAAGGTTAGTCCTATTGGATAGTAGTTTAGACACAATTTTTCAATAAGATCAAAATTTGACATTTTGGCCAAACAGGTGTTTCTTCTCATCCATGTAACTTATTACCTATTGTTCTCAGAAGATTTTCTCCCAAATAGTTTAGATAGATATTTCCTCAATATTTCGGAAAAAAATACTTTAAAAAAAAAAAAAAAATTTTAGACTTTTTTTTGCTAAATTAAAGCATTTTTTGCCTTTTTTTCAAAAAGTGCATTTTTTTTTTTTTTCATAAGAAAGCTTAGGATTTTTCCTTTAAGAGCTTTTTGGTCGCTTAGTGGGATGGGAGTGGGATATCTATCAATATAAATGTTTTGTAACTCAAGACAACGGTTTTTCAATTTTTCACAAATGCACTATTTTGAATTTTTTCCTATTTGTGTGTAAAACCTTACAAATAAAACTTATACTGAGAAACTAGACAAATTAACCTTTCCGAAGGTATGTAACATACCTAACTAAAATTTTATACCCTCGATACTGTAATACCCAGAATATGTTAACCTCAGGAAAAAAATCGGTTTTTTTCTATAGAAATGTTGAAAAATTATTTTTTTTTTATTTATTTTTAATAATAATTAAATTAATGTATAATAATAATATTAAAAATAAAAAGATAAATAATTTATTAAAATTTAATCTTAATTGCATTAGATCCATTTATATCATAACTATTTTTATACTTAATTTATTGTAGCTTATGAAGTATTTAAGTCTTGTAAATTTTTAAATACCGAGTCTTTCATCCAGCTTTTTTGTAGCCTTTATTTACCGCGTTTTTTTGTCAATCCTTTCTTATCGTTACTAGGTTCAGCTGTTGATTTCGCTGCTGGTTTATTTGTTGTCTTTGGAAAGAAATGGCATTAAATAGAGGCAGAAAACTTTTTCAACTTGAGTCTTCCATCGATAAGCGGTATAAAAGCATGGTATTGAGCGGTGCCATCGATTGTTACCGTAGCATCGAATCTGCTCTTCAGTGTTTTCATTGTTTCCTGATGATCCTCTTTGCTACTAAAAACTATTTTAGTTTCTTCACAATAACTCTTTGCCCAATGGAATAAAGCAGTCTTGAAGAATGACCATTGCTCTTTGACTAAAAAGTCATGGTTTCTCAAGTTTGGCAATCCTGTACACATTTCTTCCACAAAATCATCCACATTTAAAATGATTGTTTTCAATGTGCATCTGTCAGTCTGAATCCAAGAATCAAATTTGACCTCCTCTATATATTCTCAATCTAAAGAGTTGATTAAATTTTCTTTGATGAATGTGGTTTTCGGGCAATTGGTACATTCACCTAAGTGGCAAGAAGTTGTTTCATTAGGACACATAGTCAATTTAAGGCAATCACGGTAATCGTGTAAATCTTCTGCCGAATCATCTATTAAATACTTTAAGTAGATTTCGTTCAACATCAGTTTAAGATTTTCATGGTAAATGCAAACGCATACTGTATGAGTTCCGCTGCTTTCTGCCAAAACGGAATGTTTTGGCCTCATTTGGGTAAATTTCGTGAAGCCAATTTTAACATCCTCGTGTTCAGATTGAAATGTGCAAATAACTCTCTCAGGTTACAGAGAACCATTCTCTTTTGTTATGTTATGAGGGTATGTTACATACCTTCGGAAAGGTTAATTTGTCTAGTTTCTCATTATAAGTTTTATTTGTAAGGTTTTACACACAAATAGGAAAAAATTCAAAATAGTGCATTTGTGAGTTGTCTTGAGTTACAAAACATTTATTTTGATAGATATCCCACTCCCATCCCACTAAGCGACCAAAAAGCTCTTAAAGGAAAAATCCTAAGTTTTCTTATGAAAAAAAAAAAAAAAAAAATGCCCTTTTTGAAAAAAAGGCAAATTTAGCAAAAAAAAAAAAGTCTACAATTTTTTTTTTTTTTTTTAAGTATTTTTTTCCGAAATATTGAATAAATAGATATCTAAACTCTTTAGGAGATAATTTTCTAAGAACAATAGGTAATAAGTTACATGGATGAGAAGAAACACAAAATGTCAAATTTTGATCCACTCTAACTCAGAGAGATCAGGACCGATCTTATTGAAAAATTGTGTCTAAACTACTATCCAATAGGACTAACCTTGGTGCAAATTTCATCCCGATCGGAAGGCATCGGTTTCAAAAGTTGGTGCACTTGACATGAAATCCCCCATATGTATATGCAAAATTAAATATCAATATCTTCATTGGTTCATTTGATTTTGTAAACAATTAAAACTTAATTTAGAAATGTGTGAATTTATTTAACAAAGACATTGCATGAAATTTTGTTTTCGGATGAAAATCTACAATACAATACATGAACGATGTTACAGAAGGCCTTTGGTGACCAGGCCGGGAAAAATTCTAATAAGTGGTACAAACAGTTCTAATAAGTCAGGGAAGCGTTATAGCCAAAGGGCGCCCGGCCGAAAAAAAATTAACTGATGAACAACACGTTAAGGATATTAAATTGTTGGTTCTTAAAAATCATCTGCTGACATTGTTGACTTTCATCAATCACCACAATTCCAAAATTGTTTCAAAAAAATGAGATGAGATGATGAGAATACGATACATGCCTACGACATCGAAATAACCGACTAATCGAGCAAGTATTACGTTAACAGTTTCCTTCGATTATTGTGTTGAGGTGCATTCTCAATTCCATCCGCATATCCACACTGTTTTCAAGGAACTCTTTCGTTAAAAGGAAAAAGATTTGTGGACAGACAACTCTTAGTTTTTGCACCACGATAATGGCCCGTTTCGCAATTCTTTCCTTCAACTCAGAACGTCCCACAACCACTGCATTGGCCTGATTTAGCAGCGTGCGACTTCTGGCTATTCCGGTGACACCGTTTTTAATTGATTTTGCATATTCAAGCCGAATAGCTACATATTTTAAATTCATTTCTGAAAATTAACTTTAACATAAGTTTCGTGGACAAAAGTATTTATTAAATACTTTATTAGCAAAACACATTTGCTTAGCTGAGTCATAGGTGTCTTATGTTAAAGTGAGCAAAAAAATAAGCACAGCACATCGAGGTGAGTTCTACAAATGTTCTCAACCATATTTAAGGATACTATAAATGTGAACAAACAACAAAATCAAGGAGTCAGTTCGCTGCGGAGATCAACTGTACGCGGAATATAGAAATTCATGCTTAGCGAAATGCCTTGGCCAGATCCATCTGCAACGTTATATATAATTCAAAGGCGTCAATTGATCAATAATTAACAACTTTGTGAAAATCATATTAGATGCAAGAGATGCATCAACGCCAAAAGTGTCCCAACGAAATAATTATGCCATGCCAGAAAATATTATTAAATATATAAAATTAATTAGATGTTTTAAAAAGAAGAGTCAAAGATCATCAGTTATCCATGAAGCAAAGATTTATGATCAATTTACAAAGGATCTAAGTAAATTTATCGATAAAAACATAAAAATCGCACGAAATAACAAACGGTCTCAGATATTGTCTAAGTTAAAGCCAGGTGATAAATCATTTTGGAAACTTAGCAGAAGTTTTCGAGGTAAAAGTAAAAACCAAATTCCTCCGCTAAACGTTAGCAATTCTAAAATAACTGCAAATAGTGAAAAAGCTGAATTGCTCGCAATTGAGTTCATACATTCAATAGATAAGCCAATCAATGCAACGGTTAAAAAATTTAAGAAAGAGAGACCTAACTCTGAAGCTGAATTTTTATGACAATTGGACAAATAACTAATCTTATCTCAACATTTAAAGCTTCTAAATCACCAGGCTTCGATAATGTACTCAATCTTATTTTAAAGAAATTCCCCGATAGAGCTCTAAAGCTGTTGGTAATTATCTTCAATAGCTGTATTGAACTAAATTATTTCCCTATAATGTTTAAAGCTGCTAAGGTCATTGCTATACTGAAACGTAATAACTCAAAAAATAACCCTTCAAGTTACAGACCTCTTAGTTTGTTAAGCAACTTAGGTAAACTGTTCGAGAAGTTAATCTATATTTGTCACAGTGAATTTGCTATAGAAAATTCCATTATAAGTAATGAACAATTTGGGTTCAAAAAGGAACATAGCACTACTCATCAAATAAACAGAAAGTAAATGAACGAAAGTGTGTCAACGTAACTTTTATACTAAGAAGGGAGACCTGTCCTCAAATTCGAATTAGGAACCAGCCTATACCTCAACATTCCTCTGTTAAATATCTCACACTACATCTTGATCGCCGACTTACCTGGAAAATCCATATAGACGCTAAATTGACACAAATAAAATTGAAATTAGGTCAATTCACATGGCTAATTGACAGGAACTCAAAGTTAAGTATAGTTTGTAAGCTCTTGATTTATAACTCGATTTTCAAACCCATTTGGTGTATATTAAATAACAAATTGTTAAATAATATCTTAAGATCCCATTATATTAATTGTTGTAATATCTGGTCGATACGATCTCAAAATATATATATCATCTAAATATAATCTGCCAATAAAGGATGAACAAAAATATGAATTAAAAAAAAATAAATTAAAGTCATGCAACTTTGGGAATTATTCCGATCCCTGTCTTACACAAATATAAATTTCTGCAATGACCCTGGCCTCCGCGAACTTTACCCTACCAACAGGAGAAGAACTCGTCGCTACATTAGAAATAGCATTTTTATCTTATAACAAAAGTTCCATTTTCACATGAATACAGTTATTTATGTATTCCTCTAACTTCCAATTCGGCCATAGAACGTGAAATGATACCCGGATTTTAACTTTCATTTACAAATTTTAAAGATAAGCGCAATTACGTCAGATCACTTCAGGCTAATTCTATAGTGTAAGACATGCATTCAGTGATCTTTGTAATCCAGGGGTTCCCACACTTCTACCTGTCGAGACGCACTATTAAAACCATATACATATTTTTCGCGACCCACCTGTAAAAAAACCAATTAAAGACATAAAAACTTTAAATTATATATTTATTAAAAAAATTAAAAACTTTAATTTATACTTATGTATACTATATGTGACCTTCTCCGAGAAAAGGGACCTAGTGTGTGAAAATTAAGTTTTGAGAAAAAAAAACGCATTTAAGGTTTCTACACCCTTTTAGGTACCAGAATCCACCGTTTTTGACACAACCCGTTTTTTGACACACTAGGTCCCTTTTCTCGGAGAAGGTAACATATATATATTTAAGAGGATACATGAGATGAGTGAGCTTGTTTTTTATTTTCTCAACAACATTCATTCAACATCTACTTTTGTGTTTGTTATTTTCAGGCGAAGTGAGTTCGACAACTGTAATTTGTTTCGATATTTATTTTTTATTGAAATCATTGCCGAAAATCCAACTTCACATATATATGACGTGAAAGGAAGTAATGTTATTACCGCTGCAGTGTATAGAGTAGGATGTGTGTTTTGCACTGACAACCAAAACTTTAACAATTTTGTACGGTCAAAATTCCATTTTCCGCTTTTGTCGATATACCGGTAACTAAATCACTTTGAAATGGATTTATAACCCAGGTATATTTCTCAAAATTTTTCATTTCTTCATAGAAATAAAAATCAAAATTTTATTTCTTATTTATTAAAGAAATTAAATCATTATCTGGTGTTACTTCATTTGACTATGAACCAGAAATATATCAGTTCCATTTGTTTCTTGTTAGTAAGTCAATAAGAGTACATATTTAATATCGCGCAAAGCTGTTGTATACTCATTTTGTTTAAATTCATTTAAATATATTGCAACTTCTTCGCGAAGTTCAACAAGTCTTGTCAGGACTTTACCTCTCGATAGCCAGCAGACTTCTGTATGCAGATGTAGAGATTTATGTAAACTTCCCATTTCTTCACAGAGTTTTTGAAATAAACGTGATTGTAATGATTTGCTCTGATAAAATTTACAATTTTTATTGCAGTCGTCAAAACAGTATTGAGACTTTTTGGTATATTCTTGGATACTAACGCTTCTCTATGAATAGTGCAGTGAGTCCATGTTGCATTTGGACATTTTTGAAGACAGCGTGTCACAGCACCATTGTTTTTACCACACAATGCTCGTGCACCGTCGCTACATATTCCTACGCAGTTTTTCCAATCAAGTTTTTTTAATGTTATATAATTGTCAAGCGTATCGAAAATTATTTCACAAGATAACATGTCTTCAAAAATCTCTTTATTCCATATAAAACGAATGAAAACTATTAGCTGGGATAAACCTTGTACAGCGCAAGAAGCCCACTAACCTGAATTCTATGGATAAGCTGATTTTCTACCCATTTTGACATTTCATCAATTCTACGAGCAACTGTGTTATTCTAAAGTGGAATTGAATCAACATCTTTCAAGCTTTTTTCTTCATAGATAACTCCAACAACATCTTTTATCGCTGGAAGTACTAATGACTCTCCAATGGTGTGTGGTTTACCAGATTGTGCAATTCGCAAACTAATGAGATATGAGGTGAACATGGCCTTTCACTAATGCTGTTGAAGTGCGAAAGTACTCTTTTTGAATGATTTAATTCCTGTAATTTAGTTTTAACATAATCCATTGTCTTATTTTTTAAATCTGGATGTTTCGTTTCAAAATGTCGTAATTACTTGTTTGGCAAATAACACACAGTGGACGTCGATCATCTTATTTACTATTCCATGTAAATCCAATTCTTAGATATTCAGAATCATATTTTCTTTCCCAACGTTTTGGTTTCAACAGTGCTTTGTTTTTCTTTTTCTTTTCATTTTCATTTCCAATTGTTGGTTTTTGTCCCAGAAGTTTTTTCAACCATTTATCCATCGCGGCTATGATTTTTTTTAAAAAAATCAATAATAAGGATTTGAAGACTTTTATTTATTACATGAAATACTAATTACTATATTTACAAAATACTTACATTTGATTTTAGATTAAGATTTTTATTAACGAAACACTATTATTAACAATATAATTTTTCATTAACTACACAAAACAGTACTTACTCGAAAAGAAACATAACTTTTATGCAATGGTTGTCCGTTACTCGTGGTTGGTTGTACGAGTATGTTTCAATGTAAATCAGTGGTTGCTATGATGCGAATTATTCAAAATAAATTTTAAATACAAGAAATTACCAAGAAGTTTGAATTTCCAAACACTAAAAATATTCTTTTGCCACAAACATAATCCTATACAAATAAATATTGGGGCAAGTTAACTAAAATCAAATTACTAATGGCGTTTTCTTTTCTGGCAAAAATATTACACGATTTTCCCACTTCAAACTTTTTTCTAGTCTTGATTTCTTTTCTTAAAAAAGTCAACCTTGAAGTAAAAGGTAAAGTGCTCTTTTCTAAAATTGTCGCACTGTAAAATGTGAAAAAGGTGAATTTTTCGCACTCTAAAAAATCAGAAGGGGAGAATCGCACGATAAAATAGCTGACATTTGTATTGTTTATATATCGTCGCCTGGGTAAAATCTTGTCGTAAGCGCCATTTTGATGATTTTTGGTTATAGATGCAGTTACATATTTTAGAATAAGATCTTTCGATTGGTAACATCAGTTTTTCTATATCTCGCTTATTCTCCGAGATATTCAGTATGATTTTGTCGTCGTATATCCAACGTCAGTAGCGACTTTCTCGTTTTTTGTCGTATGTCCAGACGGTTTTGCACATACGACAATTTTCCCATACAAACGAATCATTTTTTCTTATAATTAAAATATTGTCGTATGTGCAAAATGGCTTGACACATACGACAAAATTTTATTACCGCTTGGTAGAATTTTGTCGTATGTGTTATGGTGAAATGCATTGATTGTACTAATTTCAGTATCAATCGTGATGTCGTCACGATCGGACGGTTCACCTGCGCCGAGTGTATCGCAGGAAATTTTTTCGTAAGTGCTGTAGCAAACTCTAGCTATAATATTGGAAAATATATAATAACTTTACTTTTGTTATAGCATGCGTCACGAAATACTGGAAGATGAAAGTTACAGCGATTTTTCATCTGACGACGAAGGAAATGATCCCAATTTTGTCCCAAATTCGAAATCGACCCTAAGAAGTTTCTATGAATCCGCGTATAAAATTGTTTCGCCAATTACTCTAAATACTACCGAAGTCTTGCGACTACCATCGGATTACAGCAGCTCATGTAAGTATATGGCACATAAAAATTAATATCTGTTTAAATTATTCTTTGCATCGAGCTTATATAAACAGTTCAATTAATCTTTCAGCGTGCCCTGAGTCTCCTGTTGCAAGGAAACGAAAGCGAGTTCCTGAATTGTGGAAACTGAATGTACGGAAAAATCTTCATGACCGTGGTTTGTCATTTACCAACAAAAGCGGAAATCAAAGACCTGGTAGAGCAATGGGACCGACTTGCAACCGTTCTTGTTTCTACACCTGCACTTTAAATATACCTGATGAGCAAAGGCAAATCATCCACTCATAGTTTTGGAGCCTAACTTCGGGTGAAAAAAAATATTTTACGGAAATTTTGTGAAAAGGGAAGCTGTTAAACGCAGAAGAACTTCAGTAGTAAAGGACCATCTCAAAAAACAGGCATCGTTTCACTTCTTCTTTATGGCAGGCGACAAAACATTTCAAGTTTGTAAAAAATACTTTTTGAGCACCCTAGCAATCTCCGAAAGAACCATTTATTACTTTTTTGCAAAACACTATGCAATTGATACTGTCAAAGTCGGGTTTAAAACTGAGAAGCGTGGAAGAAACCCCACAGATGAAAGTCAAGTCATGGAAGTAAAGAATCATATTTCAAATTTCCCTACAATGGAGTCACATTACTGTAGAGCTTCGACTTCAAGAAAGTATTTAGAAGCGCATCTAAGTGTACAAAAAATGTATGATCTTTACAAGACCTCCGTTAATAACCCGGTTGGCATATACACGTGCAGAAAGATATTCAACACATGCTTTAATCTTTCTTTTTATATACCTAGAAAAGATATTTGCGACAGATGTCAACTATTTAAAGTCAATGCCACCAAACATTCTGAAGCTGAAATACAACTGCATGAAAAACACTTGGAAGAAAAAATATTTACGACTGCCGAACGGGACGTTGACCTCCAGAGTATCGATACAAATGAAGCTGTTTTAATGTATGACTTGGAAAACGTATTTACTCTCCCAAAGATGTTCGCATCCAGCTTCTATTATAAAAGAAAACTATGCGTCTATAATCTTACTGGCACCCTGATTATACCTGGTCAGGAAAAGATAACATACTGTGATTTGTGGAATGAGACCTTAAGTGGTAGAAGTGGAAACGATATCGCCATCAGTAAAGCAGTAAATTGTAATCTAACCTAGTCAAATTTACGCTGTGTAGCGATTCCTGCGTTCCTCAAAATCGTAACAAAATTACATCAACTGCTATACTTCAGTTTATGCACGATCAACCGCAAAATCAAGAAGTTGTGCAAAAATTCAGCGAACATTCTTCTTTACAGCAACTTGATAGTGTTATAGCACAACTGAAAATTTTTTGCGGAACATGGAGATTCCCAGCCAATTGTGTTTAATTCGACTACTCAAAAACGCACAGTTTCCCAACGTCAAATTACAACTACTGCAAATGAACGATATTGATTTTAAATGCTTTTCGATAAAAGCAGAAAGTTTGATTTTCAAAAATGTACAAATTTTCAAGTGTAAGTCTATTAAATATTCCAACAATGACTACTTTAAAGTTGGAACAAAATTATCATTTAAAGAACTTGGATATCACTTTTTCGATTTAAAGAAAAATAAAGGAAGGTTTAGCACAAAGATTTGGAAACACAATATTCGAGCTGTTCCCAAAAAACACTTGATAACAATAAAAAAAGGGAATTACAAAGCTGCCTTCCCTTTCTAGAATAAGGGGAAGATAGAAACTTTTATCGTGCCATTTTAAACCTTTAATAACAACCAGTATTTTAGAAATGATATTTTTATATATTTTTTTTCAGACTGAATTTGATATTGAAAATAATGTTCCTTAATTCTTTCTTTTGCATGTAAAGCAAATATTTTTATGTTTATTTTTATTTTGTTCTACTTTATGTATTTTTGTGGAAAATAAAAAGTGAATTTGTTGTAAAAGTATTAACAAATTTTTTTATTTATTTACTTTTTTTATCGTATAATATTATTTGTACAATAGTCAAATTACAACTTGTGTTTTTA
Source organism: Cordilura impudica (assembly GCA_963682025.1). Taxonomy (NCBI): domain Eukaryota; kingdom Metazoa; phylum Arthropoda; class Insecta; order Diptera; family Scathophagidae; genus Cordilura; species Cordilura impudica. The sequence continues at coordinate 127,711,655 of OY821518.1, read as the reverse complement.
ATAGTATTTTGTCGTATGTGTATGGACTTTAAGCATACATTTTGAAGGTGTGATATACGACAAAATCATATTGAAGGAAACTCGTACTAACTCCTATAATATCATTAAATTATATACAAGCATTATTGATATCTATTGTTCATGAAACGCTTAATAATCCCTACAATTTTCAAGAAAATCTACCGTGGCGTTTTGGAATAATAGATTTCCAAACTTCAATTGCGTTTTCCCTAAAATCGTGAAATGTGATATACGACAATATTTTACCCAGGCGACGATATGTGTATTTGTGTGAAGCAAAAAAAAAAAAAAAAAAAAACAAGGAAAAGCTTAATTTTTATTGTTTTGTTTAAAATAAATTTATTAATATGGAAAATATCAATGTCCTTTTATATTTATTTTCTGTTTTTTGGAGTCCAGCTATTCATTAAAAAAATTTTGTAAAGTTGTAATTTTAGGTTCTATTCTGACCATTAAAAATGCAACATTTTAAATGGGTGAAGCAAACATTATAAAAATGTAACATTATATTTTTTTTTTTTTCAGAAAAGAAAACACCATTAATATTAAAATAAATATTAAAATTTTTGGCGACCCACTGGTGGGTCGTGACCCACACTTTGGGAAACACTGTTCTAATCCATTATTGTAAAGTAAAAATTTTTATTGTTCACAAAAATATACAAAATTATGCAGACGGATTTGGCCAACATATTTACCATTAGAAATCTGAGAAATTACTATTGTTATTATTAATTTGGTGCTAAACGCAGTCGTGACAGACATGACAGCAAACAGACATCATTTTACAGAATTTTTTTAAAACACAGAAAAGTTCTGAAGTTATTTGTATGACAAATAAGAAATAGTTGTTTATAGTTAACTAGATGTAACCCGGTGTGCTTCACTACCCCCTCCCCGCTAATCGTAATGAAAGGCCTCACGCAAAGTTCCAAGGCTCTCACTATTACAGTAATTCAGATATATCACATTTAGTATTAAGTTTGTATGGGGGTGCGACGCGCATTTGTCCAATTCCGCCCATTTTTTTGTCTGACTACTCACGTTAATAATAGATGACCTGAGACAAATTTGCATGGGAGGTGTCACGCCCACTAAAAATATGTAAAAATACAGCCTGCAGCACTTCCCATATCCGCAGTAAAACTCTGTGAAGATCAGATGAGTAGTTACGGAGATTACCTCCTACAAACAAACAAACACACATTACCTCTTTATTATGGTAGTATAGATTATTAGTTTTTTGTTTTTAGTTTTTTCATTCGGTACAACCATTATCAGATTTTTTGGCGTTCCTACCCTGGAGCAAGGTACATGTAGCTGCCCATGAGAAGAACATGGATTTTCCAAATTAGATCTGGCAACACTTTACTATTGGCCTTGAACTTAAAATATTATTTGGCAATTTTTCTTTTTAGCGATTTTTGATTTTGCCTATTTTTGATATTGAAGATTTTTGATTTATGGGCGATTTTTATTTTTCGCGATTTTTCGATTTGGCGATTTCAAAAGATTGTCGCATTCGTAGTACTTCATATTCTTTATACAGGAGGTGCCAAGCCCACTAATCCCATCCCGCCCAATTTTTATTGGACTACTCACATTAATATCTGATGGACTCGTGCAAAATGTCGAGTCTTAATTATATGATATTGCATATTTGCATGGCCGGTGCTATGGGCTCATGCAAAGCCACAAATCTCTCTCTTTTACAGTACTCCAGATATATGACATTAAATAGTTACTTCGCATGGGGAGTGTCACGCTCATTGGTGTGAACCCACCAATTTTTGTCCGACTACCATTACTAAGACCTGATGGGGTCGTGCAAAGTGTCAAAACTTCCCTTTTTTAGTACACCAGTTATATGATATATATTTACTTCATACGGGCGGTGCCACGCCCACTGCTCCGATCATGCCCATTTTTTGTCTAACTAATCACATGAATAGCTTATGGGCTCACACAAAGTCCCAAGATTTTCACTGTTACAGTACTCCGGATATATGGCAGTTTATATTTACTTTGTATGGCAGGTGCCACGCCTATTGGTCCGATACTATCACAATCAGACAAATTTGAAAAGTTCTCTCTATCACAGTACTCGAGATATATAATATTGAATTATTACTTATATGGGAGGTATCACGCCCACATATCCGATTCCGCCCATTTCCGGCGTAGCTACTAATATTAACAATAGGTGACCTCACACAAATTTGTAAAGCTCTCCCTATCATAGTACTCAATATATTTATATGATATTAAAAATTTACTTTGTGTGGAAGGTGCCACGCCCACTAAAAATATTTAAAAAATTATTGCCTATAGCACTTCCCATATCCTCAGTAAGACTCTTTCAAAATTTCAGGAAGAACGGATGAACAGTTACGGAGATTACCTCCTACAAACAAACAAACAAACAAACAAACAAACACACATTACCTCTTTATTATAGTATAGATATAAGAGCTAGTTTATTAATTAAGTACATAAAAAATATGAATTCTAAAATAAATTATAGTAAAAAAAAAAAGTATTTTATAATGTGACAGACTTGACACTGCCTTTATTTTTAATATTACTTAATTATATTTTCCCTTTCTTACTGTAAAAATAGAGCTATAAAAATATTCAATAATGCATCTAACACATAATTGTCATATTTGCATAACCTTTTCTAAAAATTATTGAATTAATATTTTAAAATTGGACCTAAGGTTGAACTTTCCTTCAGTGTGTTTTAATACGTATTATTGATAAAATCAAAATATTATCAAATTTAATAACGGTGAGGTCAAAAATACTTGCTTTCTCGATAATTTAAAAGGAATTTTCCCACGTGGTCTTTTATTTTATTCAAATAGTTTTCACATAATTTTAAACTTCTTTTACTAATAAACACATTAAAATTTTTTTTTTAAAAGTATAATGATATACTATTGGCAGAATTAAAATTCATACACATATATAATTATAATACAACCAAAAAACAATTCAGCTAGTTTTAAATAGATCTAGGCCGACTATAAGATAACCTTCACCATGAGTTTCGGAAGAGAGTAAGTAATTATATTATAGACGGTACACACCAATACCACGGGTTTCGAGAAAGGATTTTAATTCCAAATAGAAAATAAGCATAAACCGACTATACAATACCTAATACCATGAGGTTGAGAAAATTTCTTAATTCGATATGAAAAATAAGCATAAACCGAATTTAATTGACATTGTTATTAATTTGTGGTCTGCAACTATAAAAGGACATGTATTTCTCCATCTTCACTTAAATCAATTAAAAAATAAAATTAGCGGAAAGATTTTGCTCATATTTAAATAATTTACTTTACCAAATATGGTCAGGACTGGTAAATTTTTAGACCCAGTAGTCCCCATGAAAATAAAACATCCGATATGAAGTTTTTCATATCTGCAGGCAAAATAATTAATAACAATGCCACTCAAATTTGGTTCATGCTTATTTTCTATATCCAATTATTTGAACTGAGACTTCCTCTCTGCATGTGTGGTACAGACCAGCTTTAATTTTCTTTAAATATGTTTTGATAGATTTAAGCGAATATCGTAAGTTTAGTTTTGGACTACAAATTAAACGGGTCTAATAAACATACACAAATCAAGCTTGATCGATATCTTTATAATAATCTGGATCATACAACATTTTAAATTGATCTTATGGGAGTTAGTTGTATGGTCTGAACATGCAACAATTTTAATAGCGATTGAAAGCAACTGCGTCAGATTTTATCAAAATGTGTTTACATGTTCGACCGGTAGTTTGATTAGAAAGTTTACGTGGACATCCAGATAGACAGAGAGAAAGACAAACAGACAGACACATGGACAGACGGACAGACGGTTTACACTAAATCGATTAGAAAACTGATTCTGAGTCGATCGGTATAATAAAAGTTTGGTCTAGGTCAACTTGTATACGCTATAGTCATACTATAAGAAAATCAACATATTTGGATTATTTAAATTCGATTCTGAAATAACATTTGTTTGGGACCTTATTATGATTTTGTACTGCCAATTTCAATAGCAATAATTATACCAAACTTTTTAAACCAAGATATCAGCACAAACCTTTTAAATTCAGAATACAGAGTAGTATAGGGTATAAATATATAATTATAAGAAAGAATAAAACATATTATTAAATAAAACCATGTTAAACATATTTTATATTGTAAACAGGGTAGTTAGGCCTCATATTCATAAAGGCATTTGTGGCATGTGAGATCAGTGGTTAAAACTATTGTAACTAATATTAAACAACAGAATTGATGTGGCATAACCAACACTAAATAATGTATATTTTTCAATTTAAACACGCATAAGGGAGCTTCTTTGTTTTTGAAATTGTTAAAATTAAATAAATATTAAAGGTATTAAAAATTTAATTTGAATTTAATTGAATTCACTACGTGTGCATTTTTAAGAGTGCTTGCTGTTAAAAATATATAGTTTAAAATATTAATTAATTTTGCAATTCTTTGAAAATTTTACATTATAAGATTCCATTTGAAATTTTTAATTTTTATAATTAACTTTTTTTATTGCTCTCCAAAAGGAAAATATTATTTAAAAAAAATTTCTTTTCGATGTTAAATAACAATAAAGAAAAATTGCATTACAAACTGTAATCTAATTAATATGACGTTTTACAAGTAAATGTTATTAACATCTCTTAGCGTTCCAAAGCATAATAATCGAATATGTCAGTATTTCCTGCAATAAAGCAACATGCATGCAACATACGAGTACGATGGGGCCCTCAATCAGATAGAAGTTACTCTAAGGAGCCATGTTATAACTATAAAAATTATTATCTACTTAATTCAAATGAATATGATAATTTTATGTTTATACTTATATTTTATAAATATAATTTGGTTTCTACGTTTATACGTTCTACTTTGAAATATTGCAAAATAATGGCAAACATGTCTACACCCATTTCTTTATGGTGGCCTTACTTATGTTTTGTTGAATACCAACAAAATAGTCTATAAAATTAAGTAGAAAATTTTAAATATTTTCTTTCTTTAATGGTTAAAAATGTTTTTAATGAATGATTATGATACTTATATTTTCATTGATATATATGTTACAGATATATATTTCATTTAGATGTGATTTGAAAAATTAAAGGGCCATTGAAATCAATACGAACTCATTAGTTAAATTTAGCAGAAGAATGAAAGAAAATAAAGACTAAGAAATGTTTCTAAAAATTTTAAAATCATTGCGTTTCAATGTTCTAACGACAAAAATCGGTAATGAAGATGTCAAACATCGATAACTAACTACAATTTTCATTTAACCTTAATCTAACGAATTCTATAGTTAAACAAATCTTAACTTCCGAAAATTATCAGCATGCAAAAATAGAAAAAAAGTTTAGTTAAGGTTTCTTTACAAAAATAGTAAATATTCTCCGATTTCTTAAGAAATAGGTAAGCAGTAACAAAGTAAGTAGCAAATTTTCGTACCATCATTTTCTTGTATAAAATTTTTTCAATCATTTTTATACCATCCACCCCAGTGTGCAGAGGTTATACAAGATTGTCATTCCGTTTGTAATAATTAAAAAAAAAATTTTGGACCCAATAAAATATATATATATGTGATCCTTATAACAAGCGGAGTTGCTATAGCGATGTCCGTCTGTCCGTCTGTGGAAATCACCATAACGGCTTTAATCGGGCAGCTAGGGTGCTCATTGGCATAAGAAATGATTCACTGACATCCTGAGAAGTCTGTTACTTAAAATCGTTCAAATCAGTAGATTAGGTCTCGAGAATTGAATGAAGAAGTAAGTCTTGAAAAAATATGATTTATCTGTGTTGTTCTTGTCACTATCACGCCCTCATTAGGATAACTGGGGCGCTTGTTTTTAGTGAGGATGATTTTCCAACATCATCAGAAGGCTTCTGTTTCAAAAATCATGAAAATCGGTTAATAGGTCCCGAGAAATCACTGAAGAAGTACATAAATTGAAAAAAAATATATGTTTCTGTATTGTTCTTGTTGTTATTCTAAATGTTGTATTGTTGTCATAGCTGGACTTGTTGTTTTTCTGGACGTTGTGGTAATAATATAATAAAAACTAACACTTTGTACATTTTTTATCAACTCTGGTAGAATATTTTAAATTTTCCATTGTTTTGGCATCACAAAAAAATTTTTGAAATCATTTTCGTCATCGCCACGAGCCCGCCTGCAAAGTTTCAGATCGATTGGGTCACGGTGAAGGGGTTAAAAATCGATGCAAAATTTTGACTACAAGCAGACAAGCAGACACTACGAGTTACTATAATGGGAGTAAAAATTCACCAACCTCTAAAGGAAATAATGCTAAACTACCGGTTGTTAATAAAAAAAAAAACAATGTAAATTTACCGAAAAAAAAATTGTATGTATTAATTTATTTAAAGAAAACACAACAATAACTTTTGATGATGCATTTTTTGTGTGTAATATTTACATATAGATACATACATATATCAAATAGTAAAAAAATACACATATATTCTACATACGTACATATATCCATAATGTTAGAAATAAATTGGTATATTATTTTATTTATATAAAATTCTGCAATATTTTGTTTTAAATAGAGTGTCACTTCATTTTGCTCAGTGTGACTATACCACAGTAGATGGCGCCATAATTTTTGCTCTAATTAGCTTTGCAATAGTTATTTCTATTTTAAATGAATGTCAAAATTTTCAATTAGATATCAAACACACCAATGTTAAAAGTATACACATAGCTGAGTAAAGAAGAAGCAATATGTTTTTTTTTTTTATTTAAAAGCAGCTCTACATAGTTATATAAAATTATTATTCTGCTTTACCTACAAAATATCTGATTGCGATTACATATAAATTTTAAAAATTGTTTATAATTACTAAAGCATTATTATTCCCATAAATGTAAAATTGCACCTTTTAAATTTTCCATTCAAATTTAAGAAAATATCAATTGTAAAAACTGGAATTCAGATTCTTATTATAAATTAGAAAAGATCAATTGAATTTCAAAAAATTATATTACAACGTCGGAAATAATAAGTTGAATTTTTAAATTATAAATTTTATTCTTTAGACACAAATTGAAATTCAAAAAACACCAAATATGTTTACATTTAAAAAAATATTGCCATTCAGGAGACATTAAAAGCATTTCAGGATAAGAACATATTAATTTAAGTTCAATGGAGTTTAGAAAACCTTATATGATATTTAAGAATTGCGAACATAAAAGTTGTTACATAAATAAAGCGCAATTTGATGAGAATGTTATTTATACATATACTAGTTAATTGTGTGGCGCCTAGGCGCCCGTTTAAAAATTATGAATAAAGCAGTTTAAATTTAAATACACGAAAAATTTATAATAAAGTATATTTCTTTAAATATAGTAGTAAATTGAAAATTATATTGTTACATACTTATGTACATGTGAAAAAAGATTGTGTCTGTAGAAATTATATACATAAGTATCAAAACAGATAAGAAATATTTTGCAAAAAAGTTTTTCAATTTAGTATCTCTTGAAAAACTATATTTCGTGTGAAATATCGTTGGTCATTTAATAGTTTTCCTTGCTGTGGGTTCGATTGAATACGTATCTTAACTTGGCTTGCAACTTTTGATCGTGACAAAGCCACATACAGTTGGCCGTGTGAAAATACCGCGGTCTCTATATTAATGCCAACGTAATCAAATGACTGGCCTTGAGCCTTGTTTATGGTAATTGCGTATGCAGGAATTGCTGGAAACTGGCGGCGCTTTTAATATGAAAGGTAATGTGGTGTCGGTTGGGGCGAGATCAGTCCTAGGAATTAGAACCGTATCATATTGGTCAGCGTTACAGAATCAGTCAGTCTCTCAGTCAGTCAGTCAGTGAGTCAGGGATCAGCGTAAATATATTAAAGATATTACCCGGCCTTCACACGTTATATTTTTGGCTTTCAGGTTGTAATGCACTCACACTTTTTTCCTCTTTTTTACTAAACAATCATACGTTTCAATTCTCTCTTTCAATTTTGCAATGGGACAGTTGCTTAACAATTTTTTGACTTCTGTATGTGTGATCAATTTGACTTGAACATGGGAAGGCCGGGTAAAGTGAGGAGATTGGAGATTCCCAAAATTATTAAAATTTAATGCAATGAAGTTCGCTTATGACGAACCCTGGTTGTAATAAATTTTTGTTTATAGCGAAGAATTTCTTCGATCCCAAGAGTTTTAATTACATTTTTCATACAAATTGCTTGTCTTATAGCGAACAGTAGTTATATCAAACTTTTGACTTTAACAAACAAATTTTTTTTTTCATTTCAGAATTTTCGTATATTTCATATATTTAAAAAAAATTAATTTCAATGTAATTTAATTTTATTTTAATTTAATTTTAATACAAAACAAAAACTTCGATTTTCAAATGAAGTTTTGAAAAAGGTCCTTTTATGTATATTTACGTAAAAGTTTGCCAGTAGCCAATCTTTGCTTTGTACTTTCTGCTTCTATAATAAGGAGTTTTTCATATTATATGATTTAAAAAAAATATTTTATTTTGATAGAAACTCGGTAATTTTAGTCTTATTAAGACAAACAATTAATATGTATCTTTTTAGTAATTTAATTTATGTTTTATAACTTTTCAAAATGCCCCAAAATAAATAAACTTATTCAACTAAAAAAACTTTTTAAATCAAAAAAATACTACGGTTATAACGAACTTAGTCTATAAGGAACTATTTGGCCGGTCCCGCCGAGTTCGCTATAACCTAACTCCATTTTATTGTAGGAAAATAGAATAGCATTGAAAAAAAAAACGTTTTAGCGCAAGGTTCCTAAAAGTTTCTTAAGGGGGGTAAGGTTTTTAAAGTTAAAAAAGTCGTATTTTCATAATTCTTTTTTGAAGATATGAATAATGTTGGATTATTTATTTCATATATACGTTATAGCATTATATTTGAAGAATCTTTGAAAAAAATTTCAATGAAATATTTTAATAAATAAGTCCGTGACAGGGAATCTCCGGAGGCATTGTTGTTTTGCGGTGAACATCATAACTCGTTACCGGATCATGTGAAATAAAAAAATCGAAACGCGTTTCAGAGGTGACATGTTTCCTTTGGTAGTGACGAAGAGTTTTTTAAATTTTTTTTTTTTTTTTTTGCAGCATTTTGAAGTGAAAAACGATTTTTGCTATACAATTTCGGGAATTTGTTGTTAAACAAGTAAGAGTGTTAAATTCGGCTATGCCGAATCTTTGATACCCTCCACCTAGGCTTTACGTTTACATTAATATCTGGACTTCTTGCACTATTTGTAACAAATGTATATAAAATATTTGAATATGTAAACACTTTGATAAACCTATTACTGAATTATTACAACAAATGCTCTGAATTTTCAGCATTTTATAGAGGTGTCTACATATTTTAGGTCATAAATTGGCACAATGACTCCCGATTTATCCCATTTTAAATACTAACCTGATCCAGATAATTACAAACAATATTAAGTTTAACCAGGTAAATGGTTTATTTTGTAATTTTCTTTTTAATTTAAATTTTTTAATATAAAGGTGCATTTTATTTTTTACAATCCTTTTCAATTTTCCAGACCTATTAGTATAGGGCACATTTGTGAGTCCGCATAGATCAACTTTCAACTCTTACTTCTTTTTATTGTATTAAATCTATCTTTGTGTCTTTAAATTAATTAATTAAGATGAAAATATTTAACAAACTGTTTTTTTTTAGTTAATATCTGAACATTTTACTGATACAAGGCAAAACTAAAACTGCCAAAAATTTCAGTCAAAACTATTTTGAATGTATTTGTTAAATATCGCATAATTTTTTTCAATTTTAAACTTTAAAGTCTTTTTAAGTCTGGTAATAACTTTATAATATGAAGGAAGTAAATATGTGGATTCTTTAATAACAATGACAAGTATAAAACACTGTTTTGTGCATAACATTAAAATATTATAAATTTGAACATAATTAATTTTAGAAACATAATTAATTTTAGAAAAATGTCCGATTCGTTTTTCGATGATGCTGAAAACACATCAAAGAAATACAGAACATAAAGCTTTTGCTTCAGTTAGTTGAGAGACGAGAAGCTAATGGATGGCTGGAGCAGGTCAAAGGTGACGACTATAAATGCAAATGCAAGGCTTTTGAAAATATATTAAAATGCGATAAATCAGATCTAAGTATACATGCTTATAACCACTGTTATAAAAAATCTTTTAAAACCAACAGTATTGCCATAATTTGAAATTGTAAAGATGCTAAATTGCAAAAAAAGATGCTTAAACGTACTGGATGCTAAATTTTTTTTTCAAATTTCATTACCTTTATACTGAAAAATTATATCGAGGGCTTATATTCAAAAGGTGCTATCTGTATTTGACAGCAATATTAATTTTTGATTTCAAACTGTTGTCTGATATAACTGTCAAATATAATATTAATTTTGACATCATTCATGATTAGTACGACTATTTCTTAATATATATTGTAGGAAATCGAACGACAAATACTTTCAAATCTTACTAATAAATTGGTTTTACACGCTCTCTTTAAAATAATTATTGATGCAGATAGCACTTTTTGAATATAAGCCCTCGATATACTTATTAATAAATTCTTTGGTTTTTAAATCGAAAAATTAATATAAAACATATGTTTCGATTTATATTTTTTAAATTTTAATTAAAATTATTTTGGATTTCATCTGAAATTTTTATTAACATCAAATTGAGTTTATTTTAAACTTAAATTAAATATTTTTAATTTTAGAGGGATTTTTTTTTATTTAAAATATAACAGAAATTACATTATCAAAAGATACGATTATATTAGAATAATTGGTTTATGGAATCTAACATTTCTGTGATGTCTTCATCTTCAAGTTCTTCTTGGCTCTGATATATTTCTGACGATCGACTCTTATCAACGACATCGCTCGGTATATTGTAAGTGTGACAGCACCGATTTTTCAATTTCAATCCTTCTTTCCTTCTAATATATTGGTTATCTGTTCTTTTACCCGATTTAATGTGTTTTGTATTGAAAATTTTGGCATTTTTTTAATACAATAATATTTTGTGGCAATCGACTTTCAAATTCATTAAAAACTGTTGTTGGTGTTTACATTCTTCTATTTCAAAATATTTTGTTATATTTGTTGAAAGAAACGAGCAGAGTGGTAAAAGGAGTAGTACACAAAATTACTGTACTACACTTTGAGAAATAAAAACATATCAATACCATTAAAATTATATATTCAAAAATTATGAAAAAAAAATATCAAAAAAAAGATGCTAAAAGCAACTTTTTATTAATAAAAGATTCTAAGTTAGCATCTAGCATCTTTTGATAAATTTTGGATGCTAAACGACAAAAAAAAAGTTGCTAAATCTAGCAACTAAAAAACTAAAACGGCAACACTGAAAACCAAGAACAAATATTCTGTTTGAGTTGTAACATCTCATTTGCAAGCCATTTTAATTAAGGTGCTATTACATGATGTGTTTTTTACATATGTACTGTCAAATTTTCCCACAACAAAAGTTGTACACATCGTGTGTTACATATGAAACATTGTAACAGGTTCTATTTTTGCATGACAAACATATGAAAATACAACACTGCTTGTGGCGAAAGAAAAACAGAGTAAATTATAAAGATTAATATTGAAAGAAAAATAAATTGTTCAATATTAATTAACAATTAAAAAATATATAACTTTTTTTTCACAATAAATTTTTGTAAATTCACAAATTAGGTCAGCTGTTGTTTACATTTAGAGTTTATGTCATACGGAAATACATATGCACGTGTGATAGCAAAAATTATGAATCGTATGTAAAAGACAATTTTGACAGACATGAAGAATTTCATATGGATAAAAAAAGTGACAGTACATATGTAAAAAACACTTCATGTAATAGCACCTTTAAGCTGCGTTCACACTATGTGTTTTGCTTGTGTTTTTCTTATTGTTTTAGCACGTGCAATTTGTACACATAGCGTGAACCCTTTCAAAAACTGTTTATGTACAACACATTTGGCAAAACATATGTAAATTTTTCAATTAGAGCAGGTTCTATTTTGGCATGACAACCATATTAAAATACAATACTGCTTGTGGCGAAAGAAAAACAGAGTAAATTATAAAGATAAATATTGAAAGAAAAATAAATTGTTTAATATTAATTAACAATTAAAAAATATAAAAAATATATTACTTTATTTTTAACAATAACTTTTTGTAAATTCACAAATTAAATCAGCTGTTGTTTACATTTAGAGGTTATGTCATACGGAAATACATATGTACGTTTGATCGCAAAATGATGAATTGTATTAAAACGCCAATTTTGACACACACGCCGAATTACGTATGGATCGTAAAACTGAATTTACATATGGAAAATAGACATAGTGTAAACACACCTTTAATTGTGTAAATTTTAAATGCACATCTAACCATATCAAAAAGATGAATTAAACAGAATTGCAAAAATATTTTTTTTATAATATCTGTATGTTTTTTATATTATTCTTATGTAATTCTCATGATATTTTTATCTTATTTTTTATTTTTACATAATTGAAATTGAAAATGTACAAATTAAAAATAAATTTTAAAAAAAGTAGTGTAGGGAAAAAAGGGAATTTTTTTCATAAGCGTAGAGATTTCTGAAAAAATCTCCTGGCATCACTAGTACCTATTAAAAAACAATGTAAAAATTCACAAGACAACGCGACATAGACTTGCTTTGTTCAAAAGCTTCCATAAGACTGAATGAAATTGTTGCTTACTTTACTCTTTGGTGAGTATTTTCATTTTTGTTCGGCTGTATACATATAAGAAGCCAATTTGAGTTCGGTTTACTCGTGCTGCTATGCATATGTTTGTGTGTTAACAAAAATATACGATATCCCAGTCATCATTTCGAAGATTGTTTTAACAAAAATTACCTTACTGTGTCTTCTTCGAGCACTTTTGATGATTAAAAACTGCTTAATCACATGCGCTATTAGAAAAAGACTAGATAATGATTTTTGCTTTCTCTTAGAAAGTGATTTATAGAAAAATTACATTAAATAAGACTCAAAAATGAGTCGAAACTGATTAGAAAAGCGGATAAAAAGGACTCTCAAGACGATTCGCGGGTAAGGTAATATTTAATCCCAACAAAAGGACATTTTGTGATCAGCAAAAGGGCGCATTTATAACTGTTTTAATAGCACATATGAGTCAAAAAGATTCTACATGATCATTTATTGCATAAAATGCTTACTGGGATTTTATTCACTATCTGTAGAAACAGGTTTTTTAAGTAAAACAAATCTGTATACAATTTCAATTCTATTTCGTTCACAATGATACGATCACTTTGTTTACTAGCTACTAGTAAAATAAGAAAATAGTATTATAAAACAGTGTAATGATGAATTGTACTTCTCAATTAGTTTATTTTTAATGTGCCATAAGAAGTTCGGTTTGTGCTAAGAAAAGCATGAATATATGTTTCCGAGGGCGAAGCCTCATCATTGCACTATGATTGAGTTGAGCTCCGCGACTATTCATAATGTTGAATAGCTCGTGTCAAAAATTTTTGGTAGTTGGGAATGGCGTTTGTGTTAAGAAAAGCATAAACGCATGTTTCTCAGGGCAAGGCTCGATCATTGCACATTGATTGAGCTGAGCGGTTATTCTTAATGTGGATAACTGTTGAAACAAAATTTTGGGAATGGCGTTTGCCTCCGTCCCGATATTAAATAACAAAGTTTAAAAATTTATTGTAATTAACATCTGACAAAAAATAGTATTTTTCTAAACAACAATTTTTTTACAGGGTAAATAAATATTTTATGGCTTACCTGCCTACTACTTTTGAAAGCAAGTATGCAGTAGCAAGTATACATGTACTAAAAATACAACTCTTAAAACCATACTATTTTTTCAACTCTAAAAATTTCAGAATTTTGTAAAAATAAAATAAAATACCGATTTATTTTAATATGCGTTTATTATGGATATACATATACAGAATATATGAATATTATTTATAGTATTTTGATATTGGCAACAGTAGTATGTATCAATTTGTAACATTTTGTGATGTTATAAAAATCGCAGAATATTGATATTGATTTTATATAGTTTCTTTTATTAATTAATTAACTTAAATATTACACCAAAAAATATTGATATTGATGAATTTTTATCTTATTAACACAACGACCACAAAAACAACATTCACAGCTATGACAAAATACAAAGTTAGGAAAATAATATAGGAAAACGTCATATTTTTTTTTACCTTTTCAGTGATTTCTCGGCACCTATTGTCATGATTTAAAAACAGGAACCTTCTCAAGATGTTAGTGAATCATTCTCACTAAAAACAAGCGCCCTATCTGCCCTATTGAGGGCGTTATCACAAGAACACATATTCAAATCATATTTTCTCATGACTTTTTAATTCTTCGCTCAATTCTCGGGACCAGATTAACCGATTTGGACGATTTTAAATAGCAAACTTCTCAGGATGTTAGTGAATCATTTTTTATACCAAGGAGCACCCTAGCTATAAGATTGAAGCCGTCATCGTGATTTCCACAGACGGACAGACGGACAGACGGACAGCCGGACAGACGGACAGACGGACAGACGGACATCGCTATATCAACTTCGCTTGTTATAAGGATCACAAATATATATATTTTATTGGGTCCAGAATTTTTTTTCTAATTATTACAAACGGAATGACAAACTTATATATACCCTCTGCACACTGGAGTGGAGGGTATAAAAATGGGAAAGAAATGGAACTAAAAAACCCTTCGTGGTTACCTGATGATTTATGTGTCGATATAGTGTCTAAAATTGCAAAAGAATCGGTCAAGTAGATTTTGAGTTATGATGTTGACGGACTTCGAATTCATATACTATGATTTATATACATACTAACTATATACCGTATGAGGCCGGTCTCTGGAAACGCTGTATCTTCTTAAGTTTTGCTCTGATTTACTTAAAATTTTGACACAACACCTTCGACATGTTGTGCATTCAGAAAGAGAAATGCAAAAAAGGTTTTAAAACCTACCACACCTTAAGAAAGTGCAAACACCAATACACCTACAAAAAAGAGAAAAAAATATTTCATATGTCATCATAAATGTGAACTGTAAAAACCGAAAATTTTTTCCAGTTATCTATAAATCCAAAAAAAATAAAAAATAAGGACGTATTAATTTTACTTAAGAAACAAAATTATTATTCCAAATCGCCTTTAATTATTCCTCTATGATAATTTTAATAAATTATTCAAGTTAAAATCTTAAATATACCTATTTACGTAATTTATGTTTGTCAAAATTTTTTGAAAGCAAATTATGCAAAAATTAATTTTATGAGTGAAAAAAATATTTTCCTACCTCTCTTCTGAAATAACAATGTAATTTATGTAAAGTTAGAATAATTTAAATTTGAAACTTAATATTGCACTATTTTTTCAAGTACTTTTCAATGCAGAGCTTTAAACGAAATCATACGTTGGACAACAACAAAATCCATATTGAAGATCTCTTTTTTTTCAAATATTTATCAGAAAAAGCATACTCTTTGGTAAGTGCTGGCCATCAGAGAACCTGAGCGAAAGCACTCCTAACAATTCAAAATAATTTTGAGATGAAAAACAAAACAGACAAACGGTAAAGTTTAGTTTGATAAAAAAAAACTATGTATGTATATCGGATGACGTTAAATGAGAAAAATAAAAATGTTTAAAATTTCCTTCATTACTTTTTTTTGCAGAATTTTTTCATTGACCAACAAAGGGTCAATGTAACACGAAATCTGCATATGTAGTGCTATTGTCGTTAGCAATGCTGCTAATTTTGACAACTTATTTTAATTTCGGCGATTTTTCAATTTGTTAAAATGATTTGTTAAATTTGTTAAAATGATGATTGAAGATTTTAAGTTTTCAGTAGTATAAAAATTGGGATTTCAAAAGTTAACAATTAATGGGTTGTAAATCGAAAATTGATAGTTTTAGTTCAGTGTATATGTAAATTCCAAAATATGTATAGATTTAATTCTGGGTCAAGTCGTTTCAAAACGGAAATACCTTGAATAGCATCTCCATTTAAGATTTAAGTTTTAATTACGGCGATACTTTTAACCTATATTATATGTTTCAGCTATAGATACATGTCAAATTATTTAGTTCATTGCTGTGTTAAATTTTTTTCGTTGAAATTTCACCACTAATACATTTTTATGTATAGAAATAACCAATGCTGTAATAATATCCGTAATATGAATGATATAAATAAATTTTATTGGTTCCTTTTTTAATATTTTTCGAGTTTTATAAGCAGTAAAATTTTCTTCACAATTTCTTGTTTTAAAATGACGATTTTGGCGATTAAATTTCCAAAATTGTCGATTTTCAGAAGATTTTTATTAGCAGCACTGGTCGGTAACAAAGAAGAGAGAAAATTGTGTGTGGGTTTGTATCAAATGTGAAAGATTAAATTTTGTTTCTGTATTTCGCATAGCTTTGTAGGGAGTGCTATGTGTGTGTATTATTTCAGCGTTACAGAATCAGTCAGTCAGTCAGTGAGTCAGGGATCAGCGTAAATATAGTATCTAATACTCAAACGAGGTAGAGGGTATCAAAGTTTCGGCACAGCCGAATTTAACACTCTTGCTTGTTATACCATAAGTAGTTCTGTCGCCCCGAGCGGCAGAGATAAAGATTAAAATTTTAAAAAATTTTGGAATGCTTATTATGTAATATTACGTTTCTTACTAAAATTTAAATATTTATGAACAAAAATATAATTTATTTTAGAATTACTGTTTACTTTACAAAAATGAGCAGAATTCCAGAAAATGAGCCTCAAAGTGATAAAAATATACTCTTCTTACGATTGCACTAGCAAACTCCTTTATTATTTCACTCTAATCCAGCGATTGGGCTATCTGATGCTCAAATGATATTGTTGCCAGACCGCGTAGACATGATTCGGTCATCGTTGATATTAGATACGTTTTGATGAGTTTAAGTTTCGCAAAACTTCTTTCCCCGCTTGCCACTGTGACATGTAGCAGCAACAATATTCGTAAAGCATTACTAATATTAGGCGCAAACCCATACTCTCTTGTTGTTTTTAATGCCTCCATAGCTGTACTCCTAATAGTTGAAAGAAGTAAAGAAAATCAACAAATATTATGTTTTTCGATTCACCGTAATTTAAGGCATTACACAGTTTAGAGCACTTGTCTGATAAAACGTCAGATGACATGTCTTTAATTTTGCTTACATCATATAGAAAACCAAAAAGTCCACTATGGCATTTAATTTGTTGGAATCTTACACTTACGGCACTAGTGGTGTTGTCTAAAACTCTGTAGTAAAAATCTACTTTGCGCCGTTTTTTTTTTGGGTCGTGTATACATTCAACTCTTCCTTCATAATCAAATTGAGCCTTAATTTTTCTCCTTTTAGCTTGTTGCTGTAAAGTGGCACCAATGTTGGGGTTTTTCATTTTCTAATTTAGAAGCAGGATTCTTGGCATCTACTAAATACCCTTAAAATTTTAAATCGTTTCTCACAGATATGAAAAAATCTTTTGTGCTTTCTAAAAAATTTACAGCTTTTAATACTTCTACATCAATGATTTGTAGGGTTTTGCTCACAATATTTATATGAAGTAATGTATCGTACCATATTGAGTAACCATTTTATCTGTGTTTTCGTTTTCACTTATATCAACCAAATACATCGTAGATTTCTTCTATTTGATATCTTAGAGGAGTAATTGCATCCATCCTACTTTTCCATCCGGTTTCGCATAAAGGTTTTAATGTAAGGCTAGAAATATGATATTTTAGTTCTGTCCAGCGCTGCGTTAATCAGAGAAGAAGTTATAAATTTTAGTCACCAAAATAAGAAGGAAACTGCAAATTGAGAAGCCTTGGCAACATCAGCTAAGTTGAGGGAGTGACTACTACATCGGACGTAATATGTCCTAGGATTAATGTCCAAAATTCTTTTTTAACTCCTATATTTTTTCCCTTCATGCTCGAACCGTTGTCGTATCATTGACCTCTCATATTCCCATTCCTGATGTTATTGTAATATAACTTTTTGGTAGGAGTGGGACTTTAAAAGTTAATTATTTGTTGCTTGTGAATCAGTAGAAAAGAAAATTTACTATTGCAAAGAGTCTATTCTTACAGCCTACAAGTTTAGTTAGGCGTGCTGCGAGACTCTCGCCACTCAAAAGGTAATTTGCACTTTCTTTTCGCACTTTCCTGGAGCCGGCCCTGCTTCGTACTGCCTAACAGTCAATGAATGTCGTGTTAGCTTTTAGCTAAACTTAATTGAGAATTTTAAAGTACTAAAATTAATACTTAATTAATACTTGAGTTCTATAGATTATGAAGATACTTATTAAAAGAAATCAGTTGTAGCAAGACATTTGAAGCTATCTCTTTTGCTGCATGGGTTGCACCAGATTGAATCTCTTTAGTGAAACACCTTGTAATACATATACGACATTTTTCGTTTTATTATCAGTCGCTAGAACAAATAAAATGGATGGTTTGCCGACACGATAAATTGACAATGAGAAAAACAAGCATTTTCTAGATTCAGACCGCAAACACTTAAGAATTGGCCTTGTGATTTGTTAATCATTATGGCGAATGCTGGGAGAATCGAAAATTTAATTCGTTTAAGCTCAAAGGGCATATCGGTTGGCATCATAGGAGTACTCTGAAAGGGAACTTCCTCACTTTAAAATTTTCCTTTGAGTATCTTCACATGAATTACATTTTTCATTAGTTTTCACCAATCGCCTTTTTTGCATGGTTTTGGTTGGTTTATATTTCTAATCATGATGACAACCAAGCCAATTTTCAGTTCTAAATTGTGCGATGATAAGCCAGGCACATCCAAGGAGTTTAAAAATTCAGTTGTTTTTAACCACCAAAATTGCCCGCACACTCAACTATTTATATTTTGTTATGCTGTTATTTTGGGCACCAATGATATTCAAAAACCTTTGTTGATGAGCTTGTCTTTCAGAGAGACGAAATTACAAAAAATCTTAAGGAAATAAAAATAATCCGCTTGATTCGTCGACAGGAACACGGTCGTTACCGATATTTAGTAATTAATTTGAGAAATCTTAATACAACTCTCGTCGTTGCTGCGAGCTGAAGTTTCTTCACATAGCGCCACAGATTTGATGATTTGAGGCAAGCGTTTATAAAATCGGCAGCAGTTTATGCCCATTTAGTCGATTTTGTCCAGTTAGAGCACGTCTTTTAATATTAATGACAGATGACCTCAAACAAATTTCCAAAGATATTATAGTATTCGAAAGGTGCCACGCCTATTGATCCAACGCAGCCTTTTTCAGTATGACTACTCACACTAATAACTTGTTAATTCACACAAGGTATCGATACTCTCCATTTCATATTACTCAAGATATAGGTAGTAAAAATTCACTTTGTATAGGAGGTGGCACGTCTATTTCCAACACAGATACTCATAGTAGCAATAAATGGCCTCACGCAGATTAGCTAAGCTCTCCCTGTCATCGCATTTGTGGTATGTGAAACTGAATGTATGGGAGGTGCCATGTCTACTGATCCGATTTTGCCCATTTTTAGCGCAGCTACTGATAGTAAATACAGATGGCCTAACACAATTTCTTAAAGCTCTCCCTGTCATAATTCTCGCGGTGGTATGAATATGGGCCCCAGGAAAATGGGCCCCAAAAAAAAAATTAAAATGGGCCCCAAAAAAATGTATGGAAAACAACAACACGAAATTTTGGGGCCTGTTTTCCCATTTTGGGGTCGTTTTTCATTTCTTCATGTGGGGTGCATTTTCGTAATGAAAATGGACCCCAAACAAGAAAATGAAAAAGGGCCCCAAATAATTTTTGGGGCCCAATATCATATATTGGTGGGGCCTTACTTCATATTTTGGGGTTCATTTTCATTTTTTTTTTTTTTAATAAACTTTTATAAACTTCCATGATGTAAAAAAATCATATTTTCTTTTTTGAATTCAGTTTTATTTAGTAACGTTAGTATTTATTATTATTCATTTATCAAATTCAGTTTCATATTTTCAAATGTATATGTACATATGTATTTAAGAATATATCTGAAGTGTATCTTCAACCTTTGCACGGCAGTAGGGACAAATTTCTTCAATATAATTTTAGTGAGCCGGACTACTTTTTTACGGTGGCGTTATATAACGTCTAAGGACATAATGTCTATAGACACTATGACGCTCAGAATTCTAAAATATTGATTTGATGCAATGGAAATAATAACAATTCATTTTGTTATGGATGGAATACAAATAATAACAATTTATTGAAATTTTTTTAAACTTTAATACACTTTAGAGCAAATAATAACAATTTAGTAAAATATTTTTATAAATGGAATACAAATAATAGCAATTTATTGAAATATTTTTAAATTTGTTTCAACAATTTGCTTGCAATAAGGACAAAGCAAAGGCGAATTGTTACTTTGAGATTTTTTTTCCAAAATATCCAAACAGCTTGAGCAAATTTTGAAATGTTTGCAGGGAAAAGACATTTTTTTATTCTTGTGACGTACGCAGGAAAACTTTATTCAGCGAAGCCACCTGCCGCGTCCTACTGGAGGAGAAAACCCTTAAGCGCGGCCGCAGGCCGCCACGCAGAAAAACTTTTGTATGCGAAGCCAGATTTCAATACTTAACTTAAGTGTCTCCGGGAAGACATTACAGAATGTTATTATTATTATTAATATTATTCCCTTTTGCGGAATGTTTACATCTAATTTAAACATTTTGTAAAAGGGAAAATAACGGCACTTTTACCACGTTTACAAGATTTGAAATGCTTTAGACATTATGTCACTCGTAAAAGTGCCATAATGTCTGTAGGCTTTAAGTCATTGCTTCTATAGACATTATGTCACAAATGAAAGTGGCACTCTTAGACGTTATGTCATGCCACCGTTTTTTACTATTTCCTGAATCATTTAAGTCAAGCGGTTAAATTTTTCAAACCACATTACGACATCTCATTGCAATTTTTTCGTTTAAAAATTAAAAAAAATATTTTTGTATAACAAATGTCACATTGTTTTACAAATCTTTATTTTCAATTTAAATACTACTTCCAAGCATATAAAAAAAATTTTAAGAAATGCAATTCTTTTATATTTAAGTGAGCCGACCTAATTTTTCACTAATTCTTCAGACAAAACAAGTTAATCAACAAAACAAGTGAAAAAAAATTGGGGTCCATTTTCACATTTTGGGGCCCATTTTCATATACTTCATCGTACCGCATCCTTTAAATGAAAATGAGCCCCAAATAGTGTTTATGCAAATGAGCCCTAGAATAGTTTAGGGCCCGTTTTCATTCGTAGTTTGGGGCCCTAGTTCATTTTTTGGGGCTCATTTTCATTTCTAGAAATGGGGTTGATTTTCATTATGAAAATGAACCCCAAATTTGGGGCTCACTTTCATTTTTTACTTTGGGGTTCATTTTCCTGGGGCCCATATTCATAGCGCCAATTCTCGCTATTTGTGATATTGCATATTTACTTTCTGTGGAAGTTGCCATGCCTACTGATCCTACTGATAATTAGTTGTGAAATCACACAAAGTATGTTTACTCTCCATGACTTTGCATGGTAGGTGACACGCCCACTTATCCGATCTCGCCCAATTTCAGCACGACTGATCTTATTGGTAACCGATGACCTCGCACAAATCTACAAAGCTCTCCCTATCATAATACTCGAGAGATTTGATATTGAATATTTACTTTGTATCAAAGGTACCATACCCTGTACATTTTTCAAATATTTTAATGGATATTCTGCTATTTGGCATGGAAGCGAATCCAACAACTTAAAAATCATTAGAGACCCTATCTGTTAGATCCAATTAGACATAGAAAATAAGCATAAACCAAATTTGAGTGGCATTGTTACTACTTTTTTTGCGTTCAGATTAGAAAAAGTTCATACCGGCTGCTATATTTATATGGGAACTAGGACGAAAAATGGTCCGATCCTGACCATACTTGGTAAGGTCACTCATTTCTCGAAAAAACATTCACTGACCAAATTTGAGAGAAATCTGACCAATATTTTTGTATTTTGATAGATTTAGATTGGAGATCGGGAATAAGCTTCATATGGCGGCTATGACTAAGAACTGCCCTATAGGATTTATTTTCTGACAACTGATAAATGAATGTAATAAACATACACAAATCCAATTTGGACGAGATCTACATACATAATAATTTGAATATTATGGCAATTTAAGTCGATCTCATAGGGGTCATTTTTATCGGGACAAGGTATGAACATGGACCGATTTTCACTAATTTCAGCAGCGTTCATCCTATGACTGATAGAAGCTTATATACTAAATTTCATTAAAATATGTTCATATTTGCAATCTGAAGTTTGATTACAAGTTCTACATGGACACACAGACGGACGGACGGACGGGCATCGCTAAATCGACTCAAAGAGTGATTCTGAGTCGATCGGTATAATAAAAGATGGGTCTAGGTCAAATATTTTTGGTAAGCACAAACAACAGCACAAAGTCATTATACGCTGACCACATAGTGGTATAGGGTATACCTAACCCATAAAAACCAAGTTTTTATTTCACTCTCTTTCTTTGTAAATTAAGTTTACTATATCGTTTCAGTCTTACCCAACAATTATAAATTTTTCAGTCAAAACAAATTTTTTTGCAATGCTTTTTTGAAATATTGTTTTTCATCGTCGTCACGTGTCCACCTGAAAAGTTTCAGCTCGATTGGATCACGGGAAAAGGGTTAAAGATCGATCCAAAAGTTTTTTCGGCAGCCAAACAGACACAACAAGTTAAAACAAGTAAGAGTGTTAAATTCGGCTGTGCCGAATCTTTGATGCCCTCCACCTCGGTTTGAGTATTGATAATAAATGTAAACAAAATATTGCAAAAAGTAAACAATTTTTTAAACTTAATACCAAATTATTTCAGCAAATTCTTTGGGTTGGTTTTCGTCTTTTCTATTATTTCGGATTTATTTCGGTGTTTGCTTTTTGGTCATCGTGGTTGCTGATCGGCATTCATTTAGGTTATATACCTATATGCATGCGTTTCCAGTTATATGACATAACTTCTCGTTTAATTTAGTTTTTGCTAATTAAATAGCTCGCTCTAACCTCCATTGCAAAGGTAATGGTTGTGTAGGGTGGCTACATGCATTAAATCGTGCTAATTGGAGATGGCTGTATCGTTTCTTTTAACTGGCGAAATATTTTTTCATTGCGGCCATATAGGTCGGATGGAGTAACAAAATAATAACCAAAAAAAAGCTCTCTCAACTTTTTTATTAAAAAATTGCCATATTTGGAAAACATAGAGAATAAATTTATAATAATAAATATTCAAATGCCAAACGCAAAAAACCAAATGTCCCAAACATGTCAAATAAAATAATTTGTTATCTTTATTTTCTGAAAAACTTCAAATTTTCATCCAAAAAAATTGCGAAAAATAATATATGTATAAATAACATTCTCATCAAATTGCGTTTATTTATGTAACAATTTTTGTGTTCGCAATTCTTAAATATCATTTGAGGTTTTCTAAAATTCAATGAATTTAAATCAATGTTTTCTGTAGTCCGATCCTGTAAATTTCAATGATCCGACAATCGCAAAATATATAGACAGCTATTGTTATTTGCACTAAGGATTAAGTGATTCTCTATTTTCCTATTTATTTAAATTGTAAACGAGTGGCATCTCTGTCAAAATAAGCGAAAAACACAAAGAATAAAAAAAAAACAAATTACTTCGTGTTTGACAGGATGATTTTATCTCTATGTTTAATATCTTTATTTTTTTACTAATATTTCTGTTTATTTATTTGAAAATGAAATAATGAATTGAATATGCTATTTAATTTTTTTATTTATATAAAAAAAAAAGTTTTTTAATAGAAGCAAAATATTTTCACTATTTATGATTTTTATTTATGTGTGACGACATTTCAACCTAAAAATTTAAGTTTTTATCGATTGAATAAACAACACAAAAATGGTTGTCGTTTAGATAACAACAACAGCTGACTTTAACAATAGAGAATATCGTTTAAAAATTTTACTGATAATATTGCTATTTTATTTTTCAACGATTCGACTATTGTTAAAAGAAGTTACTGAAAAGCTATTATGCCAATGCCAATACTTTTTTAAATGTGAACATTTTTAAATGTAAACATATTTGGTGTTTTTTTTTTGGAATTTCAATTTGTGTTTAACGAATAAAATTTATATATTAAAGATGCATTTGATGTCTTCTAAATTTAAAATTATTATTTCCGACGTTTTGATATGATTTTCTGAAATACAGTTAATATTTTCTAATTTATAATCGGAAATTTTAATTCCAGTTTTTAGAATTGATATTTTCTACAATTTGAATGGAAAATTTAAAAAGTGCAATTTTGTATTTATGTGAATAATAATGATTTAGTAATTGAAAATTAGATGTAATCGCAATCAGATATTTTATAGCTAAAGCAGAATAATAATTCCATATAACTATGTAGAACTTTTTTGAAAGCAAAAAACTCATTGATAACTCGGTAACTCTATTTTGTAAAGACAGCAAAAAGTTAATATGCCAAACTTATGTTCATATTTGTAAAAGAATAATGAAAAAACGTATGAAATAAAAGACCAGCCCGTGTATACTCTTAACATTGTGCTGTATGATATCTATTTGCAAAGCTAATTAGAACAAAAATTGTGGCGCCATCTACTGTGGCATAGTCACGCTGCGCAAAATGAAGTGACACTCTGTTAATGCAAATGAAATGTTTTTCCCCACAACATAATATTGCAGAAATTTATGTAAATAAAATAATATACCGATTTATTTCTAACATGCAGTTATTATGGATATACATATATAGAATACATCATATATGTATATTATTTGTATTATTTAATATGTGTATGTATACAACATCAAACGATTTTTGAGTTTTTCTCTTTAAATAAATTAATACATAAATTTTTTTTTTTTTTTTGCTAAATTTACGTTGTTTCTTTTTTATTGATTTAGATGCTGGTGAATTTTTACTCCCTTTATATTAACACGTATTGTCTGCTTGTCGAAAAAATTTTGGATCGATTTTAACCCCTTTTCCCTGACCCAATCGATCTGAAAGTTTGCAGGGTGGCTCGTGGCAATGACAGAAATGATCTAATAAATTTTTTTAGTGATGCCAAAACAATGGAAACTTTTAAATTTTTCTACCAGAGTTGATAAAAAAAATGTACAAAAGGTTAGTTTTTATTATATTATTATCACAATGACCACCAAAACCACAAGTCCAGCTATGACAACAATACAACATTTAGAATAACAACAAGAACACTATAGAAACATCATATTTTTAATTTTTTTTTTAATTTTTCAGAGATTTCCCTGGACTTGATCAATCGATTTTAATGATTTTTGAAACATAAATCTTTCCATGAATTTGGTGAATCATTCTCACTGAAAATGATCACCTTCGCTATCCTATTGAGGGCGTGATCGTGACAAGAACAACACAGAAAATTTTATTTTTCAAGACTTTTTTTTAGTTCTTCATTCAAATCGCGGGCCCTAATTGACCGATTTGGACGATTTTAAACAGCAAATTTCTCAGGATGTTAATGAATCATTTTTTATATCAACGAGCACCCTAGCTACCCGATTGATGCTGTCATCGTGATTTCCACAGACGGACAGACGGACATCTCTATGTCAACTCCGGTTGTTATAAGGATCACAAATATATATATTTTATGGGGTCCAAATTTTTTTTGTAATTATTACAAACGGAATGACAAACTTTTATATATACCCTCCGCACACTGGAGTGGAGGGTATAATTAAGGGACTAATAACTTTTATTTCTGCTCAAAAAATCGAAATCACAAAATTACTTTTTAACATAATAACTATTATAACATTCACGGTCCTATTAAAATCACAACTCCTGATTTTTTATGTGCTATCTTATTCTCTAGTCGTAACACACTATATCGAAAAAAAAATTTATATTATTAACTTAATTATATATTCTTAACAGAAGTACTACTCCATATATTTTGCTGTACAAATATTTTGAACTGTACGAACGTTTACAAAAGTAAACTCTATACTTTCATTCTAGCATAATGTTTTGATACCATTTTTTTACCACAATAAAACACATTTGTAACCATTTAACTGACTTTGATCTGACCAAATTGTTTTATTTCTCTTTAAAAAAAACATGTTGAATGTGGTGCACCAAAACCTAATAAATCTATCAACTTCTGCCAATTATTAGCCAAATAATTTCTGTATTAACATATCACTATATGCACGTACTCACACATGTATTACGCTTCCAACATGAAAATAAATTCAAATTTTCTTTGATTCATGCTTAATATAAAGAAAACTAAATAAAACAGAAATATTTACATACAAAACCAACAACAACACTCCTGCTATTTACGTTTAGCATTTTAACTTATTTGGCAAAAAATAAATTTTGGATTTATGTGCAAGTTAAGCTCTCTAAATATGATTCATTATTTTAATACGAAACTTATATTTATGTTTAATATTTCTATTTATATTTTTGCTCCTCACACAAAATACACTAAGCAAAAATATTGCTAAGTGTTAAATTTGACCGAACTTGTACTTGAAATTTTCTAAACTCTAAAAATGTTATGGAAAATTTTGTATAAAAAACTTTTTTAAATTTTTACAACAAAAAAAGAATGTTTAAATTTATTATTTATTTTTTATATTGTTACTTTAAGTCAGTTTAGTAATTCATTGATAAAACTATAATATTTGCAAAGTGGAACATAAAAAAAACTTTTATATAGAATAAAAAATAAATTTAGTTACGAAGGTGGTATCAAAATTATCCAGCCTGTAAAGGAGATGGCTACAACTGAAGCAAATTTTTTTTTGTTGAAAATACAACTTTTAAGATGCCGCATGTACAAAGTTTGCACTGATCCGCCTTTTAAAAAAATTTCACAGCTGTTAGCAGCGATAAACTTTTTGTTTTTGCAATAATATAAAACTTGAATATAGGTTCCGAATTTAATGAAATTTATGAGGATTCTGAACCAATTTTAATAAAAACAAAATATTTTGTAATTGAATTTAAATACGGATATTGAAAGTCCCTGCGATTAGCGAGACTGTGGTCACTTCAACTGAACGGGTTCATTGGTGGTTTTGTAGTTTTGAATGACGTAATGTCATGAGCCGAGCTATTTCACGAAAAGGTTTATCCTCATTTCCAAGCTTTAGGATAATTGTTCTCTCGTCAGAACAGATTTATTTAATTTTGGCACTGATCTCAAAATTGGGTTTCCAAAATAATCACAATTAATTCAAATTAATTTTATCTAAACAAGGTTGTCTTCAAAACAAAACACAAATAGTTCCAACAATCTGTTTTCTCTTGAAGAAATTAAAAACTTATCTCTAGAGTTAATAACTAAGTTGCAGGGATGCAAATCTAAAGCAGACCAATTTGAGGTCATAACATCACTTGCATGTAAATTTTTATATGAATAATAACGATTTATATATAATATCATGGAATGCCAGAGGTGTCCGAAATAAAAAAGACGAACTTTTCAGTTTTCTATTAAACAATAATATCCATATTTGTCTTATATCGGAGACATTACTGAATAACTCAATATCAATAAAGCACCCAAGTTTTATATATACAGAAGTGATCGAGAGCACAACAGAGGAGGAGGCGTGGCGATCTTAATTAAAAAGAATATTGAACACATCTTGATACCTCCTTTTAATACATTCCAAATTGAAAATATAGGTATTAAAATAAAAACTTCAAATGGAAACTATATAATCATTTACTCTTGCTATTTTCCGGGCGGTGTTGCTGGTAGCGATAATACCAAAAAATTACAATTTAAAACTGATTTGCGCAAATTTTATCAAAATAACGAAGCATTTATCATGGGCGGCGACTTTAACAGCCGTCATAGACATTGGGATTGTATTCGGTCAAACTGTTGGGGAAACCTTTTATATGAATGTTTATATTCTGACATTTTTCGTATACTATATCCCAATAACCATACGTATATACCTTCAGATCCGAGAAGACAAGCATCAACTTTAGATTTCTTTCTAACAAATGTCTTAAACGGTATTTCATCAGCACGTGTTATAAACAATCTTGGATAGGATCACCTTCCTGTAAAAATAACTATGGCTTACGGATTAAAGACTACGGAAAAAAATATTACAATTTCAAACAGGCAAACTGGCCCCGATTCGCTTCTTTCATTAAAAGAAACCTCAGAGTTTCTGATGAAAACTCCATAAACAACTTTGAAGAAATCGACTCCATGATCTTAACCTTTAATGACACAATATCTAATGCAATAAATCATAGTGTCCCTAGTAAAACTTACCAAGTGAAAACCCCAACCCTACCACAACATATAACACATATGATTCAAATAAGAAACATTTATAGAAGGAACTGGAAACGATTTCGTGATATTTCGGATCATTATTTAACAAAGCAATATAATTATCGCATTTTAGAAGAGATCAAGAAATTTAAAAATAATTTTTGGAATCTTTCAAAAATTTTAAGGAAGAAACCTACAAATATCCCAATACTAAAATTAAATAATACAAATTACTACACGCAAGAAGAAAAATGTGAAATTTTAGCACACGTATTCAAATCAAATCACTTACTTTCAGAAAATCTTAGTGATCCATTCACCATCATAGTACCTACTTCTCATAATTTTATACCAGTTTCAACTGATAAAGTTTCTGCTATTATCAAAAAACTAAAGCCAAAAAAGTCTGCTGGTACTGATGGAATTAATAACATATGTTTAAAAGCTCTACCACCGAAAGCGGTTAAATATATTTCTACAATAAAAAACTGCTGCTTGCGACTGCATTATTTCCCAAAAATATGGAAAAACTCAAAAATTATACCAATAAAAAAACCAAACAAACCTGATTGCTGCCCTCTTTCTTATCGGCCAATAAGTCTATTATCATCTTTAAGCAAGGTACTTGAAAAAGTGATTAAAGAAAAGCTTACAGATTTTATTGATTCAGAAAATATTCTACCTACACAACAATTTGGTTTCCGTAAGGATCATAATACTACCCAGCCACTTGTTAGAATTCGTAAACTAGTAAATTCAAATTTTAATACTGGGACATCTACTGGTATGGTATTACTAGATATAAAATCAGTATTTGATTCGGTTTGGCACGACTTACTTATAAAATGATAAGACTTAACTTTCCATTGGAATTAATTAAAATAATCCAAAGTTTTCTCTCAGAATGTTC
This sequence comes from Cordilura impudica, assembly GCA_963682025.1. Lineage (NCBI taxonomy): Eukaryota > Metazoa > Arthropoda > Insecta > Diptera > Scathophagidae > Cordilura > Cordilura impudica. Next base: position 127,682,055 of record OY821518.1, on the reverse strand, counting down.
TTTTAAGGTCTATATTGGCTCTAATCACTCAACACCGACTGAAGTTCCCGCAGGATGTCCACAGGGTTCTTGTCTTTCTCCAATTTTATATAATATATTCAGTGCAGATTTCCCAATTCTCGATGATTGTGTGACTTCCATTTTTGCTGATGATACCGCTATACTTAGCTCACAAATACACGCGATCGATGTAATATCTAGTTTACAAACAGCACTTGTCAATGTCCATAATTATTTTAAGAAATGGAAAATTCAAATCAACACCCTGAAAACACAAGCCATTTATTTCTCAAGAAGAAGAAGAAAAAATTGCTTTCTACCTTAACAGCCAATTATTTTCAATAATAACGAAATTCCTTGGTCCAATAGAGTAAAATATCTGGGAGCAATATTAGACCCAAAGCTTAAATTTAAAGATCATATACCATATATTATAAATAAAATAAATAATGTAAAAAGATTATTGTATCCCCTCATAAATAGAAACTCCAAACTTAATATCGAAAACAAAAGATTATTATTTAAATCAATTTTTCACGCTATAATGTTCTATGCAGTACCACTTTGGTCTACGGCTGCGCAGTGTCACATCAACAAACTACAAGTCGCTCAAAATAAACTTCTTAAACTATTATACAATTTACCTTGGCACTATCCAACCCAAAGATTGCATACTCTTGCCAATGTTCAGCTCGTAAATATTAAAATCAACAGGCTCACCACAAACTTTAACTCCCGATGTATTAACTCGGAATTTGCGCACATCAATGAGATAATCTCATCATAATTTAACCTACTTATAAGTTGTATATCCATTTTATTAAAAATCTAAAATCAAAAAAAAATAAAAAATAAGTGGTTTTTTGAAAATTTTCTCCCTACATAAAAATATTGAAAAAAAAACTTTATGTTAAAGAATTTGTTATTTCATTTTTAAGTAGAAATAAACGAGTTGTCCTAACCTCATTATAAATACTGTTATATCCTTATAATTGAAAATATTATGTAAATAAATTGAAATTGAATTGAATTGAGGTTGTCTTCTACTAAAATAAAATCGATGTAACAGACCTGTACGTCATTGCATAATTCGTGGCATACCCTAAATCAATTTATGAATATTTTTTCTGACACTTATACGTTTTTTCTATTGTGAACAAAAAATTAAATACACATGTTCCTTACGTTTTTAGAAAACTAAGTAAAATTCCCAATGTGTCAATGGCTAAAAGTTCGTAATTGAAATATTTTATAAAAATTTTTCATTTTCAAGTACACGGATACTTTTTCTAGCAAGTGTATAGTGTTATAACATTAAAAAAAGCCTTTGGGTATGGTTCCGCAATAGTGGCAATAGTAACGCTAATCTAAATTGTTAAGGAATATTGAACCGCAATCCAATGGAGCACACCAGATACAAAATTATGCCAAAAATGTCATGGCCATTGTTCTTCGAATGCACGCAAACTTATCTGCGTTAATTACGTTGAAAAGTAAAACCAATTAATGACTAATAAAATTCCTGACTTGAACAATAAATATCTGGATTTCATTTTATATCACTCTTGCAATGTTATCAAGAAAATTTTTTATGGATTTAAGGATGACCTCTCTTTAAAAAAAAATTTTTTCCAATTTATTTTTCATAAATGTCTTCTAAAATCCTTAAAAAATAATGCCCTTAAAGGATTTTTTAAAATTATTTTTGGAGTTACAGAGCTATATATGTATATACATATCTGTATGGTAATATAGAAAATCCTTGTAATAAAATTTTAAATGCGTTTTTCTCGAAATCACTTTTTTCAAACTGGGGTATGGTTTTTCTCAACAACCTGAAGTCGTATCGAAACTCGGCGGGCAGCGTTTAATAGGCCATCATGTTAGGCAGGTCCTGAACTAGGATAATTGTGCTTACTTTACTACCTGAGGAGGGGTGGGGCAAATACCCCCCAAAAAACAGTTAATTTTTGAATTTTTTTCAAAAAAAATCGCGCTATTTTGTCAATTTTCGACATTTTGGAAATATCCTAGTTCGAGACCTGCAGGACGTGATTAAAACAACATGCCGTCCGCCGAATTTTGATACGACATCTGGTTCGCAAGAAAACGACTCCCCGCTTGCTTTCTCATTTTTACGTACCCCGTTTCATCGCTCTGGGAGGGGAGGATAAAAAATAGAAACATAAACAAGTACGGAAATAGTTTGAAAATTACGTCTACTTTTACGTAAAAACAACCCAACTGAGCTACAGCACTTTCAAAAACATTATTTTTGTGGGATTGAAAACTAGGACATACCTTAAACATAAATACTTTTGTCCATTTATTTTTTATAAATTTTTTGATAACAGACCCAAAGTCTAGTAAAAAAAATTGGAAGAGCCAAATTAACAAAAATAAAAGAAATAAAAAAAAAAATTAAATTTTTGCAGCAGCGCATATTTTCTAGGCTAAATTGTTAAATAAAAATAACGTTTCTTAACAACTTACATGTTCTTAAAACAGTATCTTTTCCTAAATAAGTACCGTTTCTTGAAAGAATACCTTATCTTAAAAAAGTACCTATTCTTAAAAAAACAATTTTTTTTTAATGTACCTTTTCTTAAAAAAGGACCATTAAAAAAAAACCTTTTCAAAAAGCAGCTTTTCAAAAAATGTATCATACCTTATAAATTACCTTATAATTATCAAATGTACTTTTTTTAAACTTATCTTTTCTTAAAAAAGTACCTTTTTTTAAAACAGTACCTTTTCTTAAAAAGTAGCTTTTTTAAAACAGTATCTTTTCTTAAAAAAGTACCAATTTTTTCAAAAAGTACCTTTTTTAAAGTCAATTTTTTCAAATACTTTTTTTTAAAGCCCCTACTCTTAAAAAAGTTCCTTTTAATAAAAGTACATTTTCTTAGAAAGTACGCATGAATCAATATTATTGATACTGAACACGAATAGAACGTCAAACTTATAGATCAACTTTTCACATTTTAATATTAGAAGCTTTACATAAAAACAGGCCTCTTTTACCAAAGACGAATACATATTTCCGAAATTCTTGGTTGTTACCAATATAATAAATTTTTGTATTTTTTTTTTTAAGTGTTTTTGTTACGCACAGCATATACTTATATATAAGTAAACACACAAATATTGTGGTCTAAATCAACCCTTATGGTTGTCTTACTGCTCGACATGGTCCTGCTGAAAATAGTTTCGCATATTTTCTAATATTTGCTTGAGTTTTATTTATGAAAATTTAGATTTATGTCTTTTGTATCATAAAAACTAAAACTTTCTTAGTCTGTGTTTGATATTTGCATAATAAGATGCAGAATATTAAATGAGATTTAGTTCGAAGGAAATTTATGCTTAAAGGATAAGTTAGAAAATTTTCCAAAAAAAGCAAAGAAAAAATAAATAAATTTCGTAAACAATATATATCAATGGAAAAATTTCGTAATAATTTCTTAGCAACTATAGGTTTGAGGAAAAAGAAAATGCTATCATATTTATAGTTACTATATTTGTATTCCTTCAAATCCTTTTACATTGTACGTGTTTCTAAGTTTTTTCCATTGATTTCCTATTTCCTTATTTGCCAGGCATCCTTAGACACCAACATGTCTGCATTATCATTAGATATTTGTAGATGAAGTTACATGTCTGGAACTCAATCCACATAGAAAACCAACATACTCGTACATACATATGAACAGCGTGCACACTGTGGTCTTGCACAGACACCCTTTTCCGTTGAGCCAGCATTAACTGTGAAGATGAAAGTTTTCTATATACATACATACCTGTTTCAAGTAAAGACATGCAAAGTTTTTTTTTTGTATTATTATTATTTCTCTGTTGTATCCTGTAATGGTTTGCATCAGACAATAAATGCTAACAAATAAAAAAAAATTCTTAAGGAAGTTCTATGACTGTCTTTGACATAAAATCAATATTATAAATATACCAGAAAATTTAGCTTAAAAGATGTCATAAATGTTCAATTGAAATGCATTTGCAAAATTGTTTGGTAAATACTTAATAATAAATTTAATAAAAATTTAAAGAATCTCATGATTTATTTAAAACACTCGTTTTAAAAATACGAGGCTGACGGAAATCCTTTTCGAAGTCCTCCAAAGTGGGAGCGGGCAGGAATTAGGCACCACAGACAAGTTTACTACCCTATGAGGAAAATAGTTATCTGAGGTCAGGGTAAGCAGACTCAGTACCTCTATCCACCAAGTAGTATCCCACTACAGTAGCTCACTGAACAGCTACAGGTCTTGTTGGCGGATAACATCGATCTATAATATGCTTATATGTTTCGTGGTGGTTGCATCTTTCTGACAGTTTAAATTTAAAGATCCATATCTGGAAGACCGATACTCCATAAAGGGTGTCTTTTAACCAAAATCCTAACATGATTATATTTCCAAAAACCTAAATCTACGGTAGAACAGCTATGCCAGTAGATGCGTGGTTAAGAGGTGGTCTAATCATTATAACTTTGTTCAACAGAAAATTCCAATTTTATTAGGCTTCCCCTTCCTTTCCAAAATCGCGTGGCAAAAATATTATAATCAGTATTCTATTGAGTCATACCACACGTAGAATTTTTGAGCAACGTTTAGCTTTTCTCTAGTAAGTTGCAACACAGGATATTTCAGTGTTTAAGTTTTCACTTTATCAACTAAGTAAATAATATGCGGTTATAGACTGAGACGAGTAAAAGGTGGCAGACTTATTTTTACTGCGCACGATATTATATCTTCATTATAAATTACATTGGTTCTCCTATATTTTGTATATGGGGGATTTCATGTCAAGTGCACCAACTTTTGAAACCGATGTCTTCCGATCGGGATGAAATTTGCACCAAGGTTAGTCCTATTGGATAGTAGTTTAGACACAATTTTTCAACAAGAAAGGTCCCGATCTCTCTGAGTTAGAGGGGATCAAAATTTGACATTTTGGCCTAACAGGTGTTTTTTTCTCATCCTTGTAACTTATTACCTATTGTTCTTAGAAAATTTTCTCCCAAATAGTTTAGATAACTATTTCTTCAATATTTCAGAAAAAAATACTTAAAAAATAAAATTTGTAAACTTTTTTTTTTGCTAAATTAAAGCATTTTTTGCCTTTTTTTTCAAAAAAGGCATTTTTTTCATAAGAAAGCTTAGGATTTTTCCTTTAAGAGCTTTTTGGTCGCTTAGTGGGATGGGTGTGGGATATCTATCAAAATAAATGTTTTGTAACTCAAGACAACGGTTTTTCAATTTTTCACAAGTGCACTATTTTGAACTTTTTCCTATTTGTGTCTAAAACCTTACAAATAAAACTTATACTGAGAAACTAGACAAACTAAACTTTCCGAAGGTATGTAACATACCCAACTAAGATTTCATACCCTCGATACTGTAATACCCAGAATATATTAACCTCAAGAAAAAAAATCAATTTTGTTCTATAGAAATGTTGAAAAATTATTTTTTATTTATTTTTAATAATAATTAAATTAATGTATTTATAATAATAATAATATTAAAAATAAAAATATAAATAATTTATTAAAATTCAATCTTAATTGCATTAGATCCATTTATATCATAACTATTTTTATACTTAATTTATTGTAGCTGATGAAGTATTTAAGTCTTGTAAATTTTTAAATACCGAGTCTTTCATCCAGCTTTTTTGTCGCCTTTATTTACTGCGTTTTTTTGTCAATCCTTTCTTGGCTGGTTTATTTGTTGTCTTTGGAAAGAAATGGCATTCAATAGAGGCAGAAAACTTTTTCAACTTGAGTCTTCCATCGACAAGCGGTATAAAAGCATGGTATTGAGCGGTGCCATCGATTGTTACCGCAGCATCGAATCTGCTCTTCAGTGTTTTCAATGTTTCCTGATGATCCTCTTTGCTACTAAAAACTATTTTAGTTTCTTTACAATAACTCTTTGCACAATGGAATAAAGCAGTCGCATCTAAGATGCGATCTTGATGAGAGCACTGGAGGCTATACTTCGCTGCATTTCTTTTAAGGTTTGCTCCAATACCATCACATGCTCCTTTACCATGAGCAGTAGGATGAAAATGCCACTCAGCTGGCATTCCAAAATCTTTTTCATGGGCCATAAGATTTGCCAAGCTACTTTTGTTTTTAAAATGTTGACGAGCTCCGTCCGAAACGTAGTATACCTTCTTTAGTAAATTTAGATCTTAGAAATTGTAGTATTCTCTTCTGGTACTCACAAACTGCAACGGTATCATGTTTTAAATCGTCGGATATGATTGCCATACTTTTGTGTTCCAGTTTTTCATCTTTCATGTAGTAAATAACTACTGTGAATATAGTTGCTTGGTCGTTATTGAAGTGGAATGCTTGTATGGCACCCTGAAGAATATATTTATAGTTTTCTGCGAAATCATATGAAATAACGAATTCACCAGACTTCAAATGTATCTTCAAATCCTTGAAGAATGACCATTGCTCTTTGACTAAAAAGTCAAAGTTTCTCTAGTTTAGCAATCCTGTACACATTTCTTCCACAAAATCATCCACATTTAAAATGATTGTTTTCAATGTGCATCTGTCAGTCTGAATCCAAGAATCAATTTTGACCTCCTTTATATATTCTCGATCTATAGAGTTGATTAAATTTTCTTTGATGAATGTGGTTTTCGGGCAAATGGTACATTCACCTAAGTGGCAAGAAGTTGTTGCATTAGGACACATAGTCAATTTAAGGCAATCGCGGAAATCGTGTAAATCTTCTGCCGAATCATATGTTAAATACTTTAAGTTGATTTCCTTCAACATCAGTTTAACATTTTCATGGTAAATGCAAACGCATACTGTGTGAGTTCCGCTGCTTCCTGCCAAAACGCAATGTTTTGGCCTCATTTGGGTAAATTTCGTGAAGCCAATTCTAACATCCTCGTGTTCAGATTGAAATGTTGCAAATAACTGTTTCAGGTTACAGATAACCATTCTCTTTTGTTATGTTATGAAGTTATGTTACATACCTTCGGAAAGGTTAATTTGTCTAGTTTCTCAGTATAAGTTTTATTTGTTAGGTTTTCAACACAAATAGGAAAAAATTCAAAATAGTGCATTTGTGAAAAATTGAAAAACCGTTGTCTTGAGTGTTACAAAACTTTTATTTTGATAGATATCCCACTCCCATCCCACTAAGCGACTAAAAAGCTCTTAAAGGAAAAATCCTAAGCTTTCTTATGAAAAAAAATGCCCTTTTTGAAAAAAAAGGCAAAAAATGCTTTAATTTAGCAAACAAAAGTCTAATTTTTTTTTTTTTTTTAAGTATTTTTTTCCCAAATATTGAAGAAATAGCTATCTAAACTATTTGGGAGAAAATTTTCTAAGAACAATAAGTAATAAGTTACATGGATGACAAAAAACACCTGTTTGGCCAAAGTGTCAAATTTTGATCCCCTCTAACTCAGAGAGATCGGGACCTATCTTGTTGAAAAATTGTGTCTAAACTACTATCCAATAGGACTAACCTTGGTGCAAATTTCATCCCGATCGGAAGACAGCGGTTTCAAAAGTTGGTGCACTTGACATGAAACCCCCATATATAAGTATAACAGTTTACTTTATTTCATGCTTAAATAATAATTTAATAATTTAAATGGTGATAGCTACTGGATATAGTGCCACCTGGACGGGAATAGTATAAACTAAGAACTACGATTACAATACGGCGCACAAAATTGCAATCACTAATTAGCAAGAACACTTTTGTGCGTTGTAACTAGGGCAGTGTGTACAGTATACGAGGGCGGTCTCAGAAAATCTGACCTGATGTATAAACGGCGACAGCAGTTTGAAAATTTTACTTTGCTGAAAAGTGACAACTTTTAAAACATATTGTGTAAGCTGCTAGGTGACACGTTGTTAAGTATTTTTTTTAATTTATCAAAAGTAAACGATCTCATTGAATATGTAATAATGAAAAAAAATGGTCACCGTTATGTAATTCAATACTTTCATTTGAAAGGTCGCAGTACAACCAATATTATAGTAAGCTATATTCTATTTTGGGTGAGCCTGCTGCTGCGTGTACGACTATATCATATTGGGTGTTATTATTTCAACGAGGCCGTACGAGAAGCCGAGACGAAGACTGCAGTGTTTCACCAATTGAAGTGGCCACACCAGAAACGGTTAGGAAAATCCACAAAATGGTATGAATTCATCGTCGGCTGAGGGTGCAAAAGTCAGCTGATATGATAGGTATTTCAAAAAGAGCAGTCCATCGCATATTGCCTGAAAATTTGGTGACGAGATAGCTGTCCGCAAGATGGGTGCCGCATTTGCTCACAATAGAACAAAAACAGCGTCGTCAAGATATCTCAATATTACCATGTTTCAGCGCAATAAAGCCCAGTCTTTGCACCGATTCATAACCATGGATAAAAAATGGGTTCAGCACTTCACAATGAAAACAGTAGACTGAAATGGAAGAATCGTATTCAAAGAAGGCGAAACAGTTCCACTTCAGGCAAGGTTATAGCGCACGTGTCTTGGGAGTGCGTGGAAAGACAAAAATTAAAAGGAAAAACAATTAACGGCGAGTATTTTGCTAATTTATTGCTGGAAAATTGGAGAAAAAGAAAGTGTAGTTTCTTCAAAACAATGCACTAGCTCACACTTCCACTATTGCGATGACCATAACCCATGAATTGTTTATCACGCACCTTGTTCGCCAAATTTAGCGGTATCGGATTATTAAATATTTCCAAACTTTAAAAAATCGCTTGGAGGTAAACGTTTTGCCAACAGTGAAGAGTTAGAGTCTGTAGTTGATAGCTATTTTAAGGAGCTAGATAGTTCTTACTATGAGCAGGTTAACGCTGGGAAAAGTGTATCGAGCTAAAAGGATATTATGTTGAGAAATAAACAAATTATGGTGGTTTCTTTGACAGGTCGGGTTGCTCTCGGAGGGTTTGAATATTACTGCTGCCCGTTTATTTTTTTTTTTCAGCTCAAACCCTTTTCAATTGAAAGAAACCTTATTCCTCATATAAAGTTTTTAAGTGAAAGCAGTTAAAAGAAGTTTGCAATCTTATGATTTACGATTTACGATGTCGTCGGGTTGAGTGTTATCTCCTCCTTCTCTGCGACTAGTTAGATTTATTGTGCACTCTCTTTCAGTATTGTTTTCTTTCCTGTCTGTCTTAATCCATTACAGTGTTTAGGAACTTGATGATGTCCTTCATAGGCAATGATTTATATGTTACCTCCCTAATTTTAGATTAGCCAAATAGTTTGTGTCTGAGATATGCAAACGCTGGACCTTTTTTCAGTATATGTCCCATGGTTTCATCGTCCTCCAGGCAGTATCTGCACGTTTTATCTTTAGCCAAATGCATTTTGTGTAGGATGTAATTGCCCGCATAGTGCCCTGTGGGTGCCACATATAGAAGTCTTAGATGGGATCTGTTCAATATTAACGCATCCCTGTTTCTTTTTTTACTTCGATGCAAGAATATTTTCGACTGTTCTAGTGGTGTTTGTTTGTTCCATTACTCTACTGAATCGATGTTCTTGGTTACGTTTTTTCTGGCGAATCCGCATTGAGGGTTTGGACCAATGAATAGTCTTTCCGCTTCTCGTCTTGTTTTCTCATTTCCCTCATACCCATTGTGACCTGGTACCCATATAACCGTCACCTTATTATATTCAGCTAGTTTATTTAGGGCCCTATGGCTTTCAAGTACAGATTTATGGTGATATAATGATTTGTCCAGTGCTTTTGGGACAGCCAGGCTATATGACATTAGATTTATTTTCGTGAGATCTTACTTCTGCAACTATTAAAAATATTTCAGAAGTTTAAGGATGTATTGCTGCTCCTTTGATTTTAACCCCTTCGTGAGTTTGAAACTTTACTTCAGCTCTAACTTTGCTCTACGTCCCATTTCCTCTCCTAGAACTTTAAGTTTCACTTCTGATTTTTGACAGAATTCTCCCAAATTATTGCCACTTTTCTTTACCCCCTTCTCCAATACGCTGTAGTGCCATTGTCGTAATTGCAGCATGTCGAAAAATTATTGTAAATACTAGAGATAAAGTTATTGAGAATAAAGTTTTATAGCATTCTGTAAAGAATTTCTTTTTTGTCAAATAACAGCAAAAAAGAGTATAATCGAATACTATAGATCATATTAAATATTTATATTGCATGGAAGGTACCACGCCCAGTTATCATAACTAATGAACTCACCTAAAGTTTCAAGAATCTCGATATATAGTACTCTGGCGCTCTTGGCCAGTCCCGCCCATTTTTATGTTGACTACGCACATTTATGACTAATAAACTAACACAAACTTTGAAGTCTCTCGCTATGCTAATACTCTATATATTTTATGATAAATGTTTACTTTGTATTCAAGATACAACGCCCACTTTTTCCATGGGGTCCAAAATATAAAAAAAAAATAGAAGCGCTCTAACCGAACCTATGATGTAAATCTTAGCGTTACAAACAAACGCACCAACGATTCAGATGAGTAATACGCATACTCTAAGTGGAGGGAAACCATTTAATTTTAAAATTATTTAAATTTTTTGGTGGTGATTTAGATTTGAATATTTTGTTTAGGGTTCGTTTTTTAAGAAGGTAACAAGTACCCCAAATTGCCTGTCTCTTTCTTTACTACGTCTATCTAAATGTGAATTTTAGACAATTTACGAACACCCCTTAAATTATGCATTATGCTGATTTAAAAGGGTTTTTAAAGGAAATGCTTTTTTTTTTTTTGATATTTAAGAAAAAAAAATTTCAAAATATATTTTTTGAAACATGGCTGACTTGTTCATAACTACCACAAAGTATGCAAACGAAAGCATTTGAAAACTTGAAAGTAGGAAAATTAAGAACTTCTTAGTAAATATGTTATTTCACAAAGTAATAACATTTAAAAAATATTAATTGTCGGTGTGTATATAACGACCACCCTACAAAAAGTTCTGAAAAGTGGTCATACCGATAGCGCATTCATTGCTGATTCGTCTAAATAAAAACTACTAGTTTTTTTAAATATCTGAAAAAAGAACTCATTTCCTTCAAAACGCTTGTTGAAACTTTTCAGATATCTTATTTCCTCTCGGTAAGAACGTCCGCTAAAGTTACACTGTGGAACAAATTCAGGTTAGCAAAAGTTAGGTCGATTCTGAGAATGAGGGGTGAAAAAGAGGCTAAAATAGAAGACCCGTATCGCGGCGTTTGTGTTATGTTAGTTCGATTTTTTTTTTTAATCGACCTTCGAACTTTGCAGTCAAATGCCGATTTTCAGCACATTGTTTATATGGTTTTTTGGCTATAACTTGTCGACTACTTGATATTTTTTCAATCTGTAAAAGCCAAATTATTGCTAGAGACCTGTGCAACAGTCAAGATTTGTTAAAAAATTGATTTAGAAAATTTTTGTGGTGCTTATGAAGCAAAATTTTGGAAAAAATTATTTTTTTTTTCATGCTTTTTGAGAATATTTTCACACAAAACTAAGTCTTTTTTGCTTTCTGTTTGATCTATAATATGTTTCATAGCAAGCGATGAAAAATGCGGCAATGCGAGTGATTTTTTTTTTTTTGGAAGCCTATAAACAATATTTCTCGCAAGAGTTTATCACTGACGTAAACTATGCCCCTAAGAAAGTTTGCTTTAATTGCTATTTAGCTCTTATGCAATGGAAAAGTGAAAAGAAGAAGGCTATGCCTTTTGGTATACCAATGATGTGGTTAGACAACAGCCCGCATCAAGAAGAAAATTGCTATGGATGTATCAACTACCATAAAACTTTGAATAGAAGGAAAGCAAAGAATAAAACTTATGTAGCAGTGCCAAGTGTCCAATTACCATTACCGCACTCAGAATTCGTTCCAGTACCAACATACCGAAGTATTGATCTTCAAACAGATATCAATACTACAACCGCCGCTTCTACATCCATGGATTTCTTCTCAGAATACAACCCTGGTGAAGGTACATCCTATGACACATCAAAGGACCCAATCCTAGTCACACCAAACCAATTGGATGAAATTGTTGCAAATTTGTGTTTGACTCAGAAAAAATCAGAACTACTGGCTTCATTTTTGAAAGGAAATAATTTGCTGGCGAAAGGAACCAAAGTAACAGCATGTCGAAAACGCCAAAAAGAGTTAGAAAAGTTCTTCAATGTTAATGATGCAAAATATTTCGCTTATTGCAACGATATTGAAAAGTTAATGGAGACGATAGGGTTAACCTATAAAAAAGATGATTGGCGTTTATTCATCGATAGTTCATTAATCAGCTTAATAGTTGTGCTTTTGCACAAGACAAATAGAATGCCTTCTGTTCCGATTGCGTATAGCAATCGCATTTGCTGCGATCTCAAAACAGTTTCATTGATTACAGGCTTAACACCATCTAGCCGTCCAAAATATCCCTGTTTTTTGTGCGATTGGGATTCACAATACGGAGAAGGTATTAAAGGAAGAAACCAGTACAAACAGCATAACTGGAATAGTCGCATTGGACGGAAATGGCCTAAAGACAAATAGGCTACATGAAAGTCTTGTTCCTGAAATGAAAATTTTGTTGCCGTTGCTCCACATTAAACTTGGCATTGCTAAAAATTTTTTGAAATGTATCGCAAAAAGATCAGCAGTATTCAACCGCTTAAAAGACATTTTCCCAAGACTAAGTAACGCCAAAATTCAGGAAGGGGTTGTTAATGGTCCCGACATACGGAAACTAATGAGTCGTCAAGATTTTGACCAAGTTCTGACAGAGCGAGAATTAAATGCATGGCTCGCATTGAAAGCAGTCATTAAAGGACTTCTGTACAAAATTCATCTCTTGATAAACTCGCTCAACAGTTGCCAACTGAATCTGAAGAGCAAGGCGAACGTTATCACCAAACTGCGCTTTCATTTGAAATAAGGTAACTATAGAGTGTGCATATTTTGAATTCCTAGATTTTTCTAATATCTTTGTCAGAGTGCACAATTTAAACGTGTTAACGATTGAAAACTATTTTCGTTTCAGGTACAGAGGAAAGAAATCTCCAGATGCAATACTCGCTGAAATTTGTTGGAGGTATAAAACCACCTTTGAAGAAGAGGAAGACGAGGAAAAAGAGGAAGAAGGGGAAGACAAAGATGAAATTCCAGAACATCTGTTGGACGAAATTATCGACCTTTCTGATGATGATGACGATGACCAAGATATTAGAGAGAGCAGTGATGTTGATCCACAGCCGCCTGCTAAACGGCAACTGGCCAAATCATTAATTTAATTTATTTAATTTTTTACTTAAAACTTTTCATAACTCACATTTTATATTTTTTTCCATATTTTTATAATTTTTTTTTCAATGTTTCTTCAAAACTAACACTAAACAAAATTGGTACATAAAAATGAGAAGTAAATTAATATTAAACTGGAAAACGCAATTTTTGTATTATGATTGTTTTCTTTTCAAGTGAAATTTATTGGAGAAACTGAGAAGCATATTATAGATCAAACAGAAAGCAAAAAAGACTTAGTTTTGTGGAAAATATTTTCAAAAAGCATGAAAAAAAATAATTTTTCCAACATTTTGCTTCATATGAACCATAAAAATTTTCTAAATCAATTTTTTTAAAAATTTTAATTATATCAATCAGTCGACGAGTTATAGCCAAAAAAAAACCATATAAACAATATGCTGAAAATCGGCATCAAAGTTCGAAGGTCGATTAAAAAAAAATTCGAACTAATATAAACAAACGCCGCGATACGTGTCTTCTAATTTAGCTTCTATTTTCAACCCTCACTCTCAGAATAGACCTAACTTTTGCTAACCTGAATTTGTTCCACAGTGTTATTGTACTTAGTATTCGTTCAATATTTTACAAAAAAAAAAATAAAAATAAGAACGTTATAGAAAGGTTGTAGCTAAAACTGTAATAAGCGTAAACTGTATTTAACTGAAATTTTAAGATATTTTTGACAGAAACTATTTTAAAGTTCATAACGAATTTGAATATTATATGGGAACTAAGTTCAACATTGGTCCGATTGAAACCATATTTACTCAAATCACATATGTGTTCCAAAAAAATAGACAAACAGAATCTGAGTACAATATATTATACTTGCAAATCTTTAGACAGATATAAGTGAATATCGGGAGGCTGATTAAACTGATGATTATGACTAAAATTGAGCCTACGTTCACTGTTTTTGGATTGGTGATTTATGGGTATAATATACACAAACACTCGCAAGGAAAAAGTATCATGCACTTGAAGATGAAAATTTTATATATAATAAAAATTTTAAATAAATATTTTGAATTACGAGCTTCTTCACCATTGACACATTGGGAAGTTAACTTTTTTTCTCAAAAAACTTACGGACCTTTACTGCATCAGTTTTTATCATTTGCAACGCAAAAATCGCACTATGGCAACTATGACTGCGAGGTATTTGTATATTTACAATTAGGGTAACACTTCGAATTATGCAACGGCATACGGGTATGTTACATTGATTATATTTTTGGTATAAAGTTGATTTGTCCCTATTATATTTCTTTTGGAAACTATATTTTGAGATGAGTCCCAAAATCAAAGAAATCGGTTCTGACAAGAGAAAAGTTGTCGTAAAGCTTCGAAAATAAGGTAAATCTTTTCGGGAACCAGCTCGGATCACAGGTAGAAGCCACTGATTGCACAGTGGGATCGCTTAATATACTTCTTGGCAAAAAGTGTAAGAAGAGCTTGTAGAACATTGAAATTTGTCCCAGAGCCGTTTATCAACTCAATTAGGAAAAACTTAAAGTTTCATCAATATTGACCGCGTCCATCGCCCTCGCCTATATAAGCCGAAGTATTTCGCCACAATTTAGTATTTCTTTACCAGAAGTCATGCAACTTGGCACAAGTAATCAGTATTATGAAGTTTAGATATCTGGAAAGTGTCATGGAAATCGGCCATGCCCATCGCCCGCAGCTCATATACCCGAAAAAGAATTATTGGACCCCGATTTTGTTTCTTCATTAAAAATTTTGTGACTTGACTCAAGTTATCAATATTATGAAGTAAAGATGTTTTCAACTTTTAACAAAAATATGCCACGCCCACCGCCCTTATAACAAAAAAACATTTTTATTTAAAAAGGTTTGTTTCTGAAACCAACTGAAAAAGTTTTGTCATTCGGCTTATAAGTAACAATATTTTTCCATGAAGAAAGAATGGGTGAATAGGTGACTGATAAATATTTTTACGTGTATGCAAATATGGACTTTTATTCATCTTCTATTATTTCTTTAACGACATCATCAAGTTCCAAAACATGTATAAGGTTGTTTATGAGGTTGCTAGTAATGTAAGGATCTCACTATAGAAGTATTTATTGCGACTCTGTTGCACTTTCAGGAGAAAATTAGTCTATACCTTCTATACTCCTTATATCGAGCTTCTTCAGCCTCTTAAAACACACGGTCCTAAAAGTATTCACCATTTTATATCGTGTTTCTTTGAATTACTAAAATTAAATTTTGTGTGACTTTTTTTTATAAAATTTTTAACTTTGTTCAGCAGTATGTATACATTATTATCCGAATTTTATTTATTAAGTCAAGAGAATGCACTCCCACCCTTAATTTTTTTGCTACCAGAATACAAAGGTCGATAAAGTTCCTCTTTTTTGTCCAGGAAAAACTAAAAAAACTGAATTTTTGAGTGCCACCATAAAAACCTGAATATTTTTAAACTCTTGCTTTTAACTCATACTCTCTGCCTGTCTGTCTGACATGGGTGGACCCATTCCCCTTATCCCATTGATATGAAATTTGGCCCATAGTCTTGTTGTGACTACAGATTAATTTTGGGTTAGTCATGCACAGTCACGCGTGGTCACGCACAGTCACGGAGTGATCTAAATGTCATTTCCCCTCATCCGATCGATCTCAAACTTGGTCCATACAATTGATGTGAAAAAACATTAACTTTGACTTAGTCACGCACAGTCACGCGTGGTCACGCACAGTCACGGAGTGATCTAAATGTCGCTTCCCCTCATCCGATCGATCTCAAACTTGGTCCATACAATTGATGTGAAAAAATTTTAACTTTGACTTAGTCACCCGCAGTCACGCAGGGTCACGCATAGTTACGGAGTGATCTAAATGTCATTTTCCCTCATCCGATCGATCTGAGAATTGGTCCATACACTTGCTGTGAACAAATATTAACTTTGACATAGTCACGCACAGTCACGCATGGTCACGCACAGTCACGGAGTGATTTAAATGTCATTTACCCTCATCCGACCGATCTGGAACTTGGTCGATATAATTGCTGTAAAGAAAGATCAACGTTGACATAGTCAGGCGAAGTCACGCATAGTCACGCACAGTCGCGGAGTGATTTAAAAACCATTTTCCTTTGTCCGATCGATCTAAAACTTGGTCGATAGACTTGCTATGAAAAAAGATTAATTTTGACATAGTCAAGCACAGTCACGGAGAAATTAAAACCCCACTTCCCCTCATCCGATGGATATGAAACTTTGTCCATAGACTTGTTGTGGCGAAAGATTAATTTTAAGATAGTCACACACAGTCACGCACAGTCACGGAGATATTCAAAACTCATATGCATAATGTAAGAGAGACTTTTAATAAAAACTTTGTTTTTATGGGTTAGATTATTTAAACCATTATTATTAAATTTTTTTTTTTTTTTTAATTAATGTTGAAATTCTATTTTTCAAATATACTTACACCGAATAGATATGACAAAAGGAATTATCTACCCGGACTATTGAAATGCATGAAAATGTGAGGAAGTTTCGTTTAGGTGATTTTATCGCGTTATTTTGGAGAAAAAAAGAATTTCTACAAAAAAAAAATATATATGTTGCATTTCTCTAAATTAAACAATTCTCTGCAAAACTGCATCATTGCATTTTTGATTTATTATACACTGGAAATAGGGACTTTTAAAACTACAAATCCACGAATTCAATTTTGTAAAAACTTCATTTTGGAAAACCCTCCAAACTAATTTAGCGCGAAGTGCGACCTGTTTTAACATCAGTAAAACTGAATCCCTAATCCATATATATAAAATTCATTTTCTGTTTGTTTGTTTGTTTGTTTATTTGTTTGTTTGTTTGTTTGACCGCTATACAAATTTTTATTTTTCAACGGATTTTTCTGAAATTTTGTATACACGATCTCTATACCCCAGGAAAGGTCGCCATATACTTTTTACTGGCCATGCCTGCTTTTACGCCCACTTTTTATGTAAAATTATTTTTCTGTTTTATTCATATTTGTTCACTAAATAAATTTTTATTTGTTAACAGATTTCTCTGAAATTCGGTACACACGATCCCCGTACTCCAGTTAAGGTCACCATATACTTTTTATCGACCACGCCTACTTTTACGCCCACTTTTTTATACAATTCATTTTCTGCTTTTTGGTATATTTGTTCGCTATACAAATTATTATTTTTCAACGGATTTCTCTGAATTTTGCTACACACGATCTCCGTACTCCAGGAAAGGTCGCCATATGATTCTTACCGGCCACACCTACTTCTGCTCCCACTTTTAGTATACAATTCATTTTGTTTTTTGGTATATTTGTTCGCTATACAAATTTTTATTTTTCAACCGATTTCTCTGAAATTTGGTAGACACGATCTCTCTGCTCCAGGAAGGTCGACATATTCTTCGTACCGGTCACGCCTACTGTTACGCCCACTTTTTGTATACAATTCATATTCTGTTTTTTGGTACATTTGTTCGCTACACAACTTTTTTTTAAACGGATTTCTCTGAAATTTGCTACACACGATCTCTGTACTCCAGAGAGGTCGCCATATGATTCTTGTCGGCCACGCCTACTTTTACGCCCACTTTTTATACAAAATTAATTTTCTGTTTTTTGGTATATTTGTTCACTATAGAAATTTTTATTTTTCAAAGGATGTCTAAAATTTGGTCACACGATCTCTATACTACAGGGAAGGCCACCATATGCTTCTTACAGGCCACGCCTACTTTGCGCCAACTTCTATGTATATAAAACTTATTTTTTTCCTTTTATTTGTTTCTTTATTTGATTGCTATACAAACTTTTATTTTTCAATGGCTTTCTCCGAAATTGAGTACATACTCCAGGGAAGGTCGCCATATGATTTTTACCGACCACGCCTACTTTTAAGCCCAATTTTCATATAAAATTCATATTTTGTTGTGTGGTATATTTCTTCCCTATACAAATTTGTACTTTTCAACGGATTTCTCTGAAATTTGGTTTACACGAGAATAACTACACGCTAAAAAATTCCCCAAACTTAAAAAAGGTACCCAAAAGAAATGAACAAATTCCCCATTTTTTTTTAATCGAAAGAAAAAATGAACTTACTCCCCAAATTCATTCTTAAATTTTTACATATTAGTATTTAATGAATTTTGTTAAATATTTATTTTAGTAAACATTTGCATACTGCTCTCAATATATGTCCTACAATAAATGCATTTATAATGAGTATTCTTTTCAATAGCATCATTTCGGTGCGCGGAAGCTACGAGCAGGGGGAATACAGCTTAGCTAGCATATCGGAATGATCTGAAAAATATATTTTGACAATTAAAATAAGTTGGCAACAGCTGCGCGGACGCGGACGCGACGGATGCAGACGCGACGCGCTCGGGGAACACAGCTCAGCTAAAATATCGCAATGATCTGAAAAATATATTTTGGCGATTAAAATAAGTTGACAACAACTGCGCGGCAGCACGGGTGTGGCTGCCAAACGCGCGGAAGCGGACGCGACTCGCTCGCGGAACACAGCTTAGTAAAATTTCGTATGATAAATTTCATCTACGTATGTGAAACAATTACCTGTTGATCAAAATAGGCCACACATATACTATAAGCAGTTGCTTAAAGAAACCTTGCGACACAATATTAAACGTCGCATTAATCTTTCATTTCTGAAACTTTAATTTGACGTCTCTGCTCAATGATGATCACTTATTGAATGAAGTGATTCAGCATCTTATAAAAAACTTCTAAATTAAAAAATCAAAAAATTTTTAATTGAAATAAAAAGCGAATTTACTGCCCATACAAATTTTTGGGGAGAAAGTTCATTTTATTGGGGAATTTGTTAATTGGGGACTAAGTACTCAGCGCCTGGTAAGCAAAGTGAACCATTTTTCAAGTCAAAGGCCTTTTTATCCCGGGCAAGACCGGGTAAAAACAGCTAGTAATGGATAAAATTGGACACATAAACATTTTAAAATAACCCACACAGTTTCCAACAGGGGAGTTTACAAATCATACGGACCACAATGTCAAGCTGTATTTGCTCTACAATACTAAAAATCTATTGAAACCGACATCCCAGTATTAATCCTATGAAGTATTTATGGATTTATTGGAGCACGTAATCCGTCAGCATAAAATAACATCAAAGGAAATGTTAAAAGGCGACATTTTCGATGACAAATCAGCTCACACTGCACAGTGCGACATTTGGCCAATCAAGATGAACAAAAATCCAAAAATAAAAGTTGGCGGATTGTTAAAATTTCAATTAATGCGAGAGCATATAAAATGTTGACTATGGAAGTAATCGTAATATGACGAAAAAGCGCTACTTTATTTTATGGAGTGGTTTACTAGTGTTATCATCCTTAAACGAATTCTTTATCTAAGGTGCAGGAATCCATTATTACGTTAATCAGTATTCTTTTTTGTCTCTCTATATTTGGAAGACAACTATTCAGCACTAAATTGTGATCCCATATTAATTTAGTCTGCACACTTCTGTTAGAATAAATACACTTGAGAACAAAGCGGTATTGTTTTTTTTTCTTAGAAGGGATAGCCAAAACGAAACGTAGAACTCTGTAGACTTCTGTGAGAGGCTTGGTCAAATTGTTCGCCTTCCTTAGTTTTATGGTTTCCTAAAGTATGTGTTCTGCTTGTTGAGAATTGTATGCTCTCTGTGACAGGTGCTGACTATTTGAGGTCTTCTATTTTCACTTTTTAAGGTCCTTGACTATCAGTGGAAAAACTGACATATTAACCACTGACATAAAAACCACTGTCTTTTTCATTCTCACTCATAAAGCCATCTGTAAAACCATTTACCATTTAATGAGCCTTACTTCCATATTACAGTTGAGGTTCGTAAGGTGCAAGTGTTGGATTTTAAGACAATCTGTTCACTTTAATCCTATATGTCTCTCTGATATCAAACTTTTTCAGTTGAGGTATTCTCATAGACTTAGTAATGATATCCATTTCACTTTAAATGGCACATTCTTATCATTTTCCGTTTCAGTTATGCTTATATTTTTCCCTCCACCACAGACCCTCCCTCCACAGTCTCTACTATTAACCTATAAATAGGCGTTGGTTTAAGACCCGCTTATAAATTAAAGACACAAGTAGTCTGCAGCGTAAGTGATCTTAGTTCGATCTTCTATGTGGGCAACCCAATAAAGTTTCGATATAGCAAATCTCGTTCCATTCTATAAGGGAGAACCAAATCGTCTTCTTCTTTTCCTAGAAAAAATAGAAACTTTAACAATTTTCTTCTTTGTATACAAAATTTACATAAAGCTCATCAATCATTTTGAACAAAACAACAAAACAAAAAAAAAAACTAAGTGTAGAAAAATTACTCTGAAACTTTCTTTAGAATCGTTCTTTTGTTGTGTGTTGGACCAAGGGAACAATATAATAGTTATAATTTTTGACCAAAAAAACAAAAAAAATAAGATACGACTACAACAAAACACTTGAGAAATGGCATACGTTCGGAACAAAATACACAAACACACGTACAGGAGACATATGAACATCCTTATGATGAATTTACACTCTATAATATGTTAGCCGAAAAGAACAGGAGCAATTCTAGTTGTAGTTGTTGTAAATGTAGTAGCATAAAGTAACAAGACATGTATGCATACATAAGTGGCTTCATCTTATTTTCATTTCATTAAACTGAGAAGTGGGAGAAGCAACAAAATAATAGGAATAGTATGTAAACGAAAAAATTTCATTAATTTCAGATAACATTTTTTGAAATACTTGTAGATTAGCATGCGTTAAACACATATACATACAAACACACAGACATGGTTACAATTTTCAACGAACTACAACGGCAGCAACACTTATGTAGCTTCAAAGTATTAAATCATTTTGTGTTAATTCCAAGAAAATGTAGTTGTGTATATTGTAAAACACTTAGTATTAAGCATGATGTATTTTTAGATCGAACTTAAGGCAGTGTTAGAGGTGGCAAGGGTTATATCCGCGATAGCGATTCATTAGCGAATACAATATTGGAACTAAGGTGGACCAGACTTTATCACAGAGACCTTCGGATTCTCATCGAAAACTATGCTGGGTTCCAGGTTACAATAATATTTCATTAAATGCAAGAGCGGACGAGTTCACGAGTGGATCTATAGTTATTGCTATAATTCCGGGTCTCGATCAAACCATTACGGATTTAATAAACCATTCTGTGACACAGAATAGATAAAATTGGACCAAAGTCGATCATGCAAGCAGACGAAGGCACTCCTACGTATAATTACAGGGTACATCAATTTGCAATCCTATGAATAGAAAACTGACTTAATATCCGATGATACTTTATGATTATTTTCTTCCACTTATATCCTCCAGAAGCATAAAGAATCTAACGACATCAATCCTCGTAGTATGTTAAGATACATTAAGTTGAGCAAACTGGAAAAAGAATAGTCCGCAGATGAGGATGATTCCATGTGTGGTTTAGGGATGTAATCCACATGGATTAGCTTTTCATTTCGGGACAAAATATATAGTCTTGTGTTATCCACTTAACATAACCCTAAACTTTATTTCGTCTAAGTAACATTAAATTTTCTGTCAGATTATAAGAAGCTGGTGCTATCATTTCGAACCGGTGTACTTTCAAAAATATCGCGCCACCCATAAGTTATGTTGAAATTTACAGGTGTAAAAAATTTCATTACCGTCAAGTTCGACATCTGTCAAAAACATAACCTTGAAATATTGACAAAATTATTATCAGTGTGTACATAGGCAGAGAGTGACCCAGCAGGCAATATTATATCGCTTAAAGTTACTGGAAATGATATAAAAACAAGGAGAACTCAATGGACTGACGGTTATCTGCACCTTATAGGCAGTAGTGATGAAATCATGGGGATTCCAAGCCATGCTTCAACATGTACAACTTGGTCAAATATTCAAGGAAAAAACTATTATTTGGTGGGATCAACTTGAAATTGTGTATTATAAGTTCCTCAACGACAGGAAACCATTACTGGGGCTGTCTACCGAACATAATAGATTAGATTGAGTTGAAAAATCAAGGAAAAGCGTGGAAAATACTGCTCATGACAAAGTTAGTCGCCTGCTGGATCTTACTCGTTCACATGTTAAGGCGCCGTTTAAAACTTGTTTATTTGGAAACACTCCATTGGGAAGTGAAACCCCATCCGCCGTATTTACCTAATATTAATACTTCTAATTTCCACTGGTTTCGATCGATGACACATGACCTGTCTGAATAGCACTTCACATCATATTAAGACAACGAAAATTGGGTCGATTCGTGGATGGTTTTAAAAGATGAAATATTCTTCAAATGCGGTAGTCGCATGCAATCAGAAATATAGAGAAAAGTAGTCCCAAGCAGTGGATAATACTTCGAATAAAACTTAAGATTCCGATCTCTCAAAATAGGTGCCCAATTTTTTGTTAAAAATATGGGGGGAACTTCTTTTTACACCTGATAAATTTGCATAAATTCAGTTAGAATTTTATTAATAACCGCATCTGATACCATCTTATTAGGTTTAAGATGTACGATTAGTACTCGAACCCTAAGCATAAAGAATATATAATTTACCTATAAAATTAATGCGATTCAGTTCCATAAAATATTACATAGGTGTTCGTTAAATTTTCTTCACTGTGAAGTAAATTTTCGAACAAACACCGACGCACAGTGGACCATATTTTGAGAAGGCGGCCAAAAATCATTTTTTTTTTGTTACCGATTTTAAAGTTATATTATTTATTTGAAAGTAAATACTAGTGAACCTCAGGAGCCAAAAAATTGCGACTCTGTCTCAACCATGTCACAGCAAACAGGGTCTTCGAAAATGGGCTTTCTCAGTATTTTGCTAAAATTAAAAATTTCTTTGTAAATTTTTATATTTGAATGACTGTAACTTTTTTATTTAAAAGATTTTGAAGTGAAATAAATTTTATATAATTTTGTGGCTTCCATACTATTAATGTTAAAAATGTTAAATCACCAAGTCATTCCGAAATTTAAAAAAACTTTTTTTTAAAAAAGGTCCAAATTTTCCGAAAATCTCCTATAATAGAGCATAACTCCTGCCAGTCAAAAGCAGTCAGAAAAAATCTTGCACTATTCTATAGTCCGAACCCTCCCCTATACTCCTATACCCCATTATATACCCGCCAGTTTCCGCCCGTGTGCACCAGAACAATTTTTTTGACCCAAGGTTAGATATTTTCTGCAAAATTTATGAATACAAAAGTTGCCCACTATGTGGTTAGGATATATCAAGTTTGAGGTGATGTTTGTAACTGCCAAAAATATTGGACCTTTATCCATCTTTTGTTATACGGATCGACTCAAAAACACTTTCTGAGTCGATTAAACGATGTCCGTCCGTCCGCCTGAGTGTTATGAATACAAAAGTTGGTCGTACCGGTGCACCGCGGTGTATTCTTTTGCGTGTCGGTAGTGTTGTAAGGAGTTGTTATATACTTATAAAAAATGGTTGAGATATAATGCGCTTAATTGTTACAGGTACATTTACTTAGGTATCTTTCAAAAACATTAATAGTCTGAATTAGAGTTATATAGTTTAAACACCTGACAAAATGGGAAACGATTTAAATAACAGGTATATGGTAAAAAAAAACTATTGCGACATAACCCTTTAAGATATGAAGAGGTATGCTTCACCTATTAAAAGGGGTTAGGGTGTGGGTTTTTTATGCTTCTAAAAGTGGTAATAAAAGAGAAAAATTTTTATTTTACATAATTGCAAGAAAGAGTATTTATAATAATGTTTCCACAATTATTATTCATTACAATTTGTGCAATGGCTAAGTACTGTTACAGAGATCTGGCAGATATTTATTTTCAACGAAATGATGTAGACGATGTAATTTTGCATATCGTGAGCAACGACGTCTTTAAGAATTGTAACCTAGAAGACATTGAAATGCACAAAGGAAAAATTACTAATTTTGCATCGAATTTGAAAAGACGGTACATTGAATGCTCTCATAGCAAGGCAAAGATGTACAAACGTTACCAAGACTGGTTAATAAAGGAACTTATTTTTCAGAGTGCCTCTACAACTGCCAACGAAAGTGGAAAAAAGGGTCGACCAGCAAAACCAATTGACGTATGTAGTGAAAGATCTCGAAGGCGCAAGCTGAAGAATATCAATGAAGAAATTTCTCAAAGAATTATTAAGGATTCATTTTTGCACCAAATTCAACCAACCCAAAATAAAACAAGTAAGAAAATAATAGTCGGTCTAGACCTACTATGTGATACCCTATACCAAGCGTTTAGAGACCCTATCTCTCAGACCCAACTAACTGTATATAGAAAATAAGTATAAACCAAATTTGAGTTGTATTTTTCATTATTTTTTTGGCTGCAGATATGAAAAATTTCATACCGGATGCTATATCTATATGGGGACTAGGCCCAAATATGGACCGATCCTGACCATGTTTGGTAAGGTCTCTTGTATTTTTCAAAAATATATCCAAACAAAATTTGAGAAGAATCAGTGCAATATTTTTGTTTCTTGATAGATTTAAATGAAGATCGGAAAGCAGCTCTATATGGGGCCTATGACTAAGAGTTGTCCCATAGAGATCATTTTTGGAACACTGATTAATGGATGTAATAAACACATACAAACCCAATTTGAATAAGATTTATATGATAATTTGTATCTTATGGCAATTTATGTTGATTTCATAGGGGTCATTTGTATGGGGGCTAGGTCTGAACATGCCCGATTCTCACCAATTTCAATAGCGTTCATCCCATGGTAGATAAAAGCTTATATACCAATTTTATACTCATATTTGCGACCTGCAGTTTGATTACAAGCTTTACATGGACACACAGACGGACGGACGGACATTGTTAAATCGAATCAGATAGTGATTCTGATTCGATCGGTATAATAAAAGATGGGTCTAGGTCAAATATTTTTGGTAGTTACAAACAGCAGCACAAAGTCATTATACCCAAACCACATAGTGGTATAGGATATAAAAAATAAAATTGTAATAATTGAAAAAATATTAGAAGCGAGCCCAAGGCGCACAAAGAGGATTTTGAAAAGCATTCCTACACCAATTGAAGATAAGAAATTTACGCCGGAAGAAGCGTTCGCCCTATTTTTGGATTTGAAATTGGCCAAAAATCAATATAAGGAATTGCGGAAGCGAACCAATGAAAAGAATTGTGGGATTTTTCCAGAGTATCGAGATTTAGTTTCTGCCAAAAAAAGAATGCTTACCTTCACAATCTGCTATTAGTGTCACTTCAACATCAGCAGAAATAAAATTGCAAGATCTCCTTGAACATACTGCAGAACGATTGCTAAATACGCTTGATACTTAATTTCTAAATGGGGATGTGATGGATCCTCTGGTCAGAAACAATACAAGCAATTTAATGCGGAAAATTCATCAGATGCTAATTTATTTATGGTATCTTTCGTTCCATTGCGCTTAACAAAAAGGTATAGCGTCTTAGAGCCGTCAACTAGTAGAGCAACAGAAATTGATATATGGAAAAATGAAATTCATTCTTCAACAAAGTATTGCAGACCAATAAAATTTGCATTCAAAAAGGAAACCAAAGATGTCATAACTGAAAAAGTTCAAAAAATAGAAGATCAAATTAAGGAACTTCAACCAGTAGTATTTAAATTTGATGACCAAGACATTGAAGTACATTTTAAAATGTGTCTCACAATGATTGATGGAAAAGTTGCACAAGCTTTAACTGGAACACAGTCAACGTCAAGCTGCATTATATGCCAAAATACATCAATTCGATTAAGCCAACCCCCACCAGAAGACGATAGTTTTAAGGAAGCCTACGAATTTGGAATGTCCCCTCTTCATGCTAGAATACGTTTCATGGAGCTTATTCTTAAATTGGGTTATGATTTGGAATTTGGTGCGTTAGGCGAAGCAGTGAGAAAAAACAAAGAAAATGAAGAAAAAAGAAAGCAAAAAAAAAACAAATTCAACAAAAATATCTACAGTTAGGCCTCGTAATCGACCAACCAGTACAAGGGGAAGGAAGCACAAATGATGGAAATACTGCAAGGAGATTTTTTTCCGATCCTGAAACTGCAGCATCTATCACAGGTGTAGATCATGAATTAATAAGACGATTCAAAATCATATTACAAGTTCTAGCATGCAGCAGAAAGATAAATGCAAAAAAATTTGGAGAGTACGCCAATAAAACAGCTATACTTTATATTGAAAAATACTCTTGGAGATATATGCCATCCACAGTTCATAAAATTTTGTACCATGGGGAACAAATGATTCAAAACAATATGCTACCAATAGGAGATCTATCTGAAGAAGCGCAAGAAAAAAGGAACAAAGACTACAGATTCTTTCGCGAGCACAGCACAAGGAAAATGTACAGATGTTGTACTAAAGAAGACCTTATAACTATTTTGTTGTGCACTTCAGATCCATATATGTCCAACATTCGTCAAAAATGGAAAACTACCTCTATTGAATTAGACGAAGAAGTTAAACAACTTCCAGAAGATGAAAATCAAGGCTATTTAGAATAAATTTTTACTAAAATTGGTTGATTTAAAGTACTTTTTCATTACACTAACAATAAATTACACTTTTTTTATATAGTTAAAAAATTTTCTTGATTTAAAAATTTATATATTTTGTAAATTTACAATAAAAATTGTTATATTTCGTAAATTTACCATAAAAATTGATATAGAAATATTTAAAAAGACAACAAAAAAAATTTAACTAAAGCAAAAACATACGAGTTTTTCATTGAAACTTCTCCATCTTGAGCTTTTACGTTCGCTGCTTAATAAATTATATTTTAACTCGGGATCTTTAAAAAAAAAAACAACCTTTGGCCCTTGTGCACATTAGGACTAAAAAGTTTACGGGGGCCAAAGTTTGGCATTTTCTGAAATAATTAACTTTAAAAATTATTAAAAAGTATTAGTTGTAAAATTAACTGAAAAAATAAGACATTATATTAAAAAAAATCTTTTTTTTACCTTTTAACACTTCACTTTTGTACTTAAATTCAACTACAAATGAAAATGTATTTTAAACCCTCCGTAACTTTTTTTATTTTCGGTCGAGAATTACGTTTTATAGCAAACCTTAAAGGCTAAAGTCTTACCTACCAAACAAAAAAAAAACGCATATCAAAATTCCAATCCAATCAAAAGTTATAGATTTTTGACCGCCTTCTCGTCAAATGGTCCATTGTGCGACGGAGATAGACACACTTGCTAGAAGAAGTATTCGTACACTTAAAATTTAAACTGAATTATTTTTCTTTTTATTTATTTAACAAATTTTATGCAGGTAAAAAACGCAAAAAAAAAATAAAAAAAAATCATAAGAAAAAGTATTCGACATTTAAAATCTTAATACAAAAAAACTAAAAATACCTTAAGCATTGCATGAAACACATAGACGACAGCGGCTACACGAACACACGACTACAAATGCTGCTGGCTGAAATTGTAGTCGTGTAGTCAGCTACTTAATTTTTTCTGAAAAAGACAGAAACATATAACAACAATATAAACAGCTGTTTTTGTTCAAAAGCATTTTTATTTCAGTAGTGCCAATTATATTTTTTTCTACTTTATTAAAATAGAAAAACATGCATGATTCTATATATACTTGACTTAAATATACAAATACTTATTTATAATGCATTACTGTAACGTAAAAATAAGTAAATAAATTTACTTAACCGCTTTTGATTATTAATGGAATTATTATAGCACTTCATTTTGCGATTAATTTTTTCAACAAAATAAAATATTTCATAGCACTAATATTTTTTTCATATTTTGTTATATTGTCAACACTATTTTTGTTTTGTAGTCAACAAAAATAGAAATTAGCCTAAGTTGACTACAGCAGCAAAAATGGTTGCGTAGTCGTGTAGCTGTGTTGGTGTCAAAATAATTGCTTTCATATAAACGTTTGTATTTTATTGTTGACAGGCTGTAGTCGTGTAGCCGCTCTCGTCTATGTGTTTCATGCATACAGCTTAAGATAGTAACTTTAGGGCATCTTTTGCACTTTAGGACTTCTGTGAGCCCAATGGCATCGCCTTAACCAACTTTAAAGTATCATCTTTATGTTATCCCACTCATCCAAAATGCCGTTTTTTAACATTTTCTTTGAGGTTATTTAATGCTGACGGATTTGGTGCTCCAGTTGATCACACAAATACTCTACAGCAGGTCTGCCCAGAGGTTTCTTATGGAAGTGCAAACACTAATTCATATAAAGAAAACATTTTTTTAAATAGTTTTATTCCCTACATGTACACACAGCATTGAAATGTCTTAAAATGCTTTACAATATGATATCTTGTGTTAATTTGAAAGCATATCAAACATTCTGCTTCAGTCTTAAAGTTCTGTGGTTTTCTGGAATAACCGCGTATGTCCATTTTTGTTAGTTTTGAGTTAACCATGCCAAATATATAAATTTTTAACGCTCTTTACATGTGTTAATTTTTTTTTTTTTTTCATATTGACCATTTCTGAGTTTTTTCTTTAAATAACGACGTAACTTAAATGTTTATTAAATTAATTTGCAGCACTATCGACGTGTGTCAACCTAAGTTTGATCGCTGACAAATTATTTTCTCAGAAAACGACACATAGCGACTACGTTGTTATTAATAAAAAAAAAAAATTAAAAATAATTTCGGATTATTTTTCAGTTTACTACCCCTTATAAAAACCTGTGTGTTTATTTCTGTTATTTTTTGTCACTTTTATTCCTAATACGGTGTTACGGTGTTAAGTCCCGTAAACTTTCTGTTGACGAATAAAAAAATCCATTTTTCAAGCAACAACAACTTAAGTCTACATGGGTGGTTGCATTGGTAGTTTTCTCTTTCAAAGGAAACGACGTCTGTCGACATAAGTTGTTATATCTGCACACACTTTAAGTGTTATTTACATATTGTTTTTTTCGTCCTTCTATAGGATCTATTCCTCTGAAGATTTTTGACTCAACATTTTATATAAAATATTTATTGCCCATATCTACAGTTGTTGCAGACTTTAATCATAAATTTTAATATATAAATTAATTGTAAGGAAACTTACTGAAGTCAGCGTATTTTTTATTATATATGAATTATGAACTATTAATATTAACATTAAGACTAACTGAGAGTTTACCCTCTCATTATCATTTTACGATATTGCATATGTACGTATGTACAAATTTCATATATAATCTTAATAACTGGTTATTATCTACTGATCTCATATTATTATCTGAGAACAACTGCTTATGTTATATTAATTGTAAATTAAGCTTAATGATCTTAAACAACCTGTTGATCTGTCTATTCAATTTTGGACATCAGAGGAAGCGGGAATTTTATAAAATAATAAATTTAATATTTAAGTAAAGAAACTCTTCGTTTAGTTTATTTTCCCTTGCGAATTCTTGTAACAACAGTACTGTTAAATAAAAAGCTCTGAAAACTTTATATCGAGCCCATAATTTCAAATATAACGTTTTTGGCTCCCCAGAACATTTTGATTTTATGACATATGCGGTTATTCTAGAAAACCACAGAGTTATAGGTGAAAAAAAAATCACTCAACCACTTCGCCTCTGAATACGTGTAGCTAATTTTGTAAAGTAATAGGTAATTTGAGTTTTAAACTTGAGGCTTACACTAACTCTTCCAAGTGCTTTCTACGGAATCTACGTTAGACAAAAACAAAATCTACATTGCTGCCTATTCCTGAGTACTTTTACAAAAACAAAAGAGCATTGAATGCATAGGCCTTGGGCTCCATTGCTCGACAGGATTAAAATCAGATGTTTGGTGTGATGATTTCAATTAAGTTTAAGTATTTTAGACCAATCACAACTTCAAATTGTGCGCCGTATATTTTGGATTATTATCCTGTTGGAACTAAAAATCTTCTCCAAGGCTAAGTTGTTGTGCGTTCTGTTTTTAAATATTTCTTTATCCAGTTTGGTCAATTATAGACTCAATAAATATCAGCTTACCAACAACGGTGCCTGCATACAACCGTAAACCATGATGCCACCGCCACCATGTTTAATCTTTGGCAAAGGATTTTCTTTACTTAATGCAGTTCCTCATTTTCACTAAACTAAATTTTTTCCTTATATGCCACAAATACAAAATTGGCTTTCATCTGCAAATAAAACACGTTCCCCAAATTCTGGTGCCTTGTACACATACTCATTTTCAAAGTCTATAAGTTTTTTTCTATTGCCATCGGAAATGAAAGGATTTTTACGTACGAGCAATATCTTCACGATTGTCTATGCTGAATGATGTTTGGATTTTACAACTAATTTACTCCACTCATTTAGTTTAGAGGGGTGACTAGAATGATGTGTTGACAAAAGATCTGTTGGCGCACTGCACAGAGGAATGACTTCTGCATATGACCGGAGCTATTCTACGCAAAGATTTACCCTCATTTCTAAGCTTTACGATAATCTTCCTGTTGTTAGCATAGATTTCTTTGATTTTGTGACTTGTTTTCAAAATATATGTAGTTTCCAAAAAATCGATGTAACAAACCTGAATGTCATTGCATAATTCTTGGGATTCTTCTAATTGTAAATATACGAAACTTTTTCTACAGCTTGCTTTTTTGCGGTGAATACAGAAAAAAAAAATAGTAGAAATGTTCTGCAAGTTTTTTAAAGAGCAAGTCAAATTCCTAACATGTCAATAGGAAAAAGTTCGCCACTCAAAATATTTTATTAAAATTTTTATCAATATTCAATATATTCATCTTCAAGGGCATAGATATACCAATTTGAATGAGATTGGCGAAATAAAGGCAGTTTGATTATTGTCAAGTCGTCAAATCGATATATGAACCTATCAAGTGTTTTTGGTAGTTACAACATAGAAAATCAACATAAAAATATAAATATATATGTAACCTTCTCCGAGAAAAGGGAACTATTGTGTTAAAAAACGGGTTGTGTCAAAAACGGTGGATTCTGGTACCTAAAAGGGTGTAGAAACTTTAAATTCGTTTTTTTTTCTCAAAACTTAATTTTCACACACTAGGTCCCTCTTCTCGGAGAAGGTCACATATATTAGTTTTATTATTTTCTATAAAAATAAAAAATTTAATTTTCGATCTTTCTCAATTTAATGATTGAGTTTGTGGTACGCAATGTGTACTCATATACAAACATATTTCTTTCAAAGTTGTTTTATATTTTAGTTTGTCATATTGGAGGGGGCCTTAAATAGTATAACCCTTTGCTTGAATTCTCATTTAGTTGTTTTCAGCAAATGTATATGAATTTAACTTTTTACCAAACAAACTACCTACTGCTTTTGGTTACTGATTAGGGTTGGTGACTCTTCCCGAAACACCTGTATAACCTGTCATGCAGAACATAGATCAATTTTTGAAACAAATGTGCTAATACTTTTGCTTTATTTAAAGTAAAAACATTTGATCTTGAGCCTGAACAAATTTAAACTCGAATATTATATATATTAATAGTGAAGGTAAGCCTATCGACCAGTTTTTAAGCAAAATGCTCATACGGAGGAACGTGAAAGTTGGCATAGTTATAACTTATATGGAGGAGAAGTGCAGAATGATACAACTTATATAAAATATGTGTTAAAAATATTTTAAATTAAATAGAATAAAATATTTATAATAAATAATTTTATGAAAGCCTAAAGGTATGCTAATTAATTTTAGCCAATTGATAAATCATTGCCTGGGAATTTGCTATTGAAGGTTTTTAAAAGAGTACATCTTAATCGCACTGTGTTGAATTATAAAATTATTTATTAACAATCCCAATTATATTTCTTCTGTGTGTTCATTAAATATATATAATGTAATGTAATGAATTTTATTTAAAAATTCACAATTTAATTACCTTTATTTAAATATTCAAAATTTTATATATATATAGATTAAAAAACATGCAAAGAAAAAACTTTTATGAAATTTAAATTTCCTAGAATTTTCACTTGAATTTCGAAAAAAATTTTTAAAGGTCTGCCACAAGAACACATATGTTAAGCTTGGTTTCGACAACCATGAGCTTGCATAATAAATGCTCTTGCGTTTTGCATGAAAGTTTGTGCGTGTGCTTGTGTGTGTGTGTGTGTGTGAGTTAAATGCTTTCGAGTGTCATGATGAATGGATATTTGTAGCCTTTGAGCATCCTTGTTTTTCATCTCTACATGATAACCGCCTGTGTACAGTAAGAACAAACAAAACATCATTTTTCATTCATTTACATAAAGTATTTCATTTCATTTTGGGTTTTTGAAGATTCATGATGTTTCAAATTCAAAAAGCTGTTGGTGACGCCATAAGCTTTGTATGTCTTGAAGAGGTTTGCATTCATTACATTGAACTCTCCTCCCTGTGTCTGTCACAATTTTCATACAGCATAATCTGTCAAAATTTGATTTACTCACTTGATTACATACAGAAAAAAAAACACACACACACAAAATGTTAATAAGAATTTTGATTTTTCCTTGGAGAAAAATTGTAACGAAATTAAACTGTCAAATAGCGTGTAATTTGTATAACAAAGACTTTAGTGAAAGGAAATATTTCGATTTTGTAGATGATTGATGACTTAGGGGCTGGAAAATAAATTCTTGAATATATAAAGTTATTTGGGAGTTTTTTTTTTGTACTCCTACTTGAATCTATTGTCACAAGGCATAACAGCCACGTTTTCATTGGAGCATTTTAAAACTCAGGGTAATAAATGATTATTTATGCAAAGTTATAAAGAATTAACTGGGAATTAAATCAAATTCTCATTTTAGCAGAATAAATTCTTTGTTCAAAATACATAAAGGATGTATGTAAATAACGACGTCTCAGTGACGTCTCAAAAATATAAGACTATGCAGTTTAAAACCTCAGAGTGATCAGTCATGAAGACAGCATCAAAATTGCAAAAAAGGAAAAAGATTTTGTATAATTTATAAGTAATCTAACTTCTAATTACGATACCATCACATGGTTATCTGGTACGCCCCGGATACCCCAGCCACCGAAAACAAACCGGATTTTTTTTTAAATTATTAAACAACGCTCAGGGGATGCCCCCTATAAATGCGATACATTGCGTTGATTTCAGGAAAATCGGTTATGGGAAGGAGGAAAAAGGGAGTAGTATTTATCGATTGTGTGGGGAGTTTCTGCCACGCATGGCTAGTTCGACCGATAAAATAGACCAATAGACTACAAACGGATGTGATCTACTAGAGAAGCGGGTAAATCAAACTAGAATTCGTGAACATTCCGACAATGTTCCAACGAGTCAAGGAGTTTGATACCCTACTGTCTCGATAACTCCTTTGCATACGGTCCAGTAGATCCACAATATACTTTGAAGTTCCTGCTCATATATCTGTGGTTTTCTAGAATAACCGCGTATGTCATAAAATCAAAATGTTCAGGGGAGCCAAAAAACGTTATATTTGAAATTATGGGCTCGATATAAAGTTTTTAGAACTTTTTATTTAACAGTCCCGCAGATATGGGCAATAAATACTTTATATAAGTCAAAAATCTTCAGAGGAATAGATCCTAGAGAAGGACGAAAAAAACAATATGTAAATTATACTTAAAGTGTGTGTAGATAAAACAACTTATGTCGACAAACGTCGTTTTCTTTGAAAAAGAAAACTACCAATGCAACCACCCATGTATACATAAGTTGTTGTTGCTTGAAAAATAGATTTTTTTGTTCGTCAACAAAAAGTTAACGGGACTTAGGATGAGAATATAACAACGTATCAAGAATAATAGTGACAACAAATAACAGAAATAAACACATAAGTTTTTATAAGTGGTTATAAACTGAAAAATAATCCAAAATTATTTTCCATTTTTTTTTTTTTTTATTAATAACAACGTATGTCTCTATGTGTCGTTTTCTGAGAAAATAATTTGTCAGCGATCAAACGTAGGTTGACATACGTCGATAGTGCTGCAAATTATTTTAATAAACATTTAACTTACGTCGTTATTTAAAGAAAAAACTCAGAAATGGTCAATATTTTTTTTTTAATTTAACACATGTCCTTTACTTGTGTTAAAAATTAATATATTTGGCATCGTTAACTCAAAACTGACAAAAATTGACATACGCGGTTATTCCAGAAAACTATAGATATGGAAGTTGAATTCCGTTTTAGGTCGGATATAAATTTTTAGGAAATCAGAAGGATTAAAGTACATCCAGATTCGACCCCTTCTATTGACTTTTGGTTTGGTTCGCAATATCATTTAGCCTGATTTAACTTCAGCTCATTATGCTCCAACAACTTTAAAGTTAATCTGTAAAAGTATTATTGAATTTGTTAATTGAAAGATATTGGACTCTGCCAATAACATGAAAGATTTTAAAAGAAAATGACAGAATGCTTCCAAAACCATAACAAATAACATAACCAAAAGCGTGAAAAAATTGAGAACATAATTAATATTACTTTTGTTTCAGTGTAGTCTAGTAACTTCATTTTATAATATTAAATTAAAAAAAAAAATTATAAAATTACATTTCCTCCATAGTCTAATTTGAATTTTTCGAATTTGAAAGAAAAAATTCCTAAGGAAACATATTTTAGAAATTTAATGTTTTCGGTTGTTATTCTAAAAGCAAAAAAGCAAAAAAAAAACTGACCTTGTCTATTAAATTTTTTTAAAATTATATTTCAATAAATTCATTAACGAATTTAATTATTTACCTCAGCTCCAATTATGGCTTTATAGAGATTAATAAAGTTGACAACAATCAATCTATTAACATAATAAAATTCAAGATTACAAAGAATTTTAAAAATTCGTATACATTTCATTGGGGGTTATTATTAAGAAGATAGAAGCATTTGAATGTTATTTAGTAAATAATATTTTTAATGGAAGTTAAACGTAGATAAAACTGCAATATTTTTCAAATTGTCCAGTTACCTAATTTTTGATATTCACATTTTGTTTAGTTACCTGAAGATGATATTTAAATTCATCGTCTTTCTTGTAACACTATGAGTATAAGTAAAATTTTAAATAAATTAGAATGAATGAGATTCATAACATTTAACATATTTAAATAAGTATACCAATAACTGGTGCTTTCTCAATCCTTGGCAAGTATAGTTTTTGATAAATTTATAAATCAAATGTGCATCAAAGGCGCACAAAGAGGATTTTGAAAAGCATTCCTACACCAATTGAAGATAAGAAATTTACGCCGGAAGAAGCGTTCGCTCTATTTTTGGATTTTAAATTGACCAAAAATTAATATTAGGAATTGCGGAATCGAATCAATGAAAAGAATTGTGGGATTTTTTCAGAGTATCGAGATTTAGTTTCTGCCAAAAAAGAATGCTTACCTTCACAATCTGCTATTAGTGTCACTTCAACATCAGCAGAAATAAAATTGCAAGATCTCCTTGAACATACTGCAGAACGATTGATCATTTAAAAAAAATTGGTAATGGCAGCATTACTTTAATTTCTAAATGGGGATGTGATAGATCCTCTGGTCAGAAACAATACAAGCAATTTAATGCCGAAAATTCATCAGATGCTAATTTATTTATTGCGCTTAACAAAAAGGTATAGCGTCTTAGAGCCGTCAACTAGTAGAGCAACAGAAATTGATATATGGAAAAATGAAATTCCTTCTTCAACAAAGTATTGCAGACCAATAAAATTTGCATTCAAAAAGAAAACCAAAGATGTCATAACTGAAGAAGTTCAAAAAATAAAAGATCAAATTAAGGAACTTCAACCAGTAATATTTAAATTTGATGACCAAGACATTGAAGTACATTTTAAAATGTGTCTAACAATGATTGATGGAAAAGTTGCACAAGCTTTAACTGGAACAAAGTCAACGTCAAGCTGCATTATATGCCAAAAGACATCAAGTCAATTAAGCCAACCCCAACCAGAAGGCGATAGTTTTAAGGAAGCCTACGAATTTGGAATGTCCCCTCTTCATGCCAGAATACGTTTCATGGAGCATATTCTTAAATTGGGTTATGATTTGGAATTTGGTCCGTTAGGCGAAACAGTGAGAAAGAAAATGAAGAAAAAAGAAAGCAAAGTAAAAAACAAATTCAACAAAAATATCTACAGCTAGGCCTCGTAATCGACCAACCAAAACAAGGGGAAGGAAACACAAATGATGGAAATACTGCAAGGAGATTTTTTTCCGATCCGGAACCTGCAGCATCTATCACAGCTGTAGATCATGTACTAATAAGACGATTCAAAATCATATTACAGGTTCTAGCATGCAGCAGAAAGATAAATGCAAAAAAATTTGGAGAGTACGCCAATAAAACAGCTATACTTTATAATGAAAAATACACTTGGAGATATATGCCATCCACAGTTCATGAAATTTTGTACCATGGGGAACAAATAATTCAAAACAAAATGCTACTAATAGGAGATCCATCTGAAGAAGATCAAGAAAAAAGGAACAAAGACTACAGATTCTTTCGCGAGCACAGCACAAGGAAAATGTACAGATGTTGTACTAATGAAGACCTTATAACTATTTTGTTGTGCACTTCAGATCCATATATATTCAACATTCGTCAAAAATGGAAAACTACCTCTATTAATTAGACGAAGAAGCTAAACAAATTCTAGAAGATGAAAATCAAGGCTATTTAGAAGAAATTTTTACTAAAATTGGTTGATTTAAAGTACTTTTTCATTACACTAACAATAAGTTACACTTTTTTTTATATAGTTAAAAAATTTTCTTGATTTAAAAATTTATATATTTTGTAAATTTACAATAAAAATTGTTATATTTCATAAATTTACCATAAAAATTG
Organism: Cordilura impudica; assembly: GCA_963682025.1. Lineage (NCBI taxonomy): Eukaryota > Metazoa > Arthropoda > Insecta > Diptera > Scathophagidae > Cordilura > Cordilura impudica. The sequence continues at coordinate 127,644,780 of OY821518.1, read as the reverse complement.
ATATAGAATTATTTAAAAAGACAATAAAAAAAATTTAACTAAAGCAAGAACATATGAGTTTTTCATTGACACTTCTCTATCTTGAACCAATATAAGGTAACTTTTACGTTCGCTGCTTAATAAATTATATTTTAACTCGGGATCTTTAAAAAAAAAAAAAAAAACAACCTTTGGCCCTTGTGCACATTAGGACTAAAAAGTTTACGGGGGCCAAAGTTTGGCATTTTCTGAAAAAATTAACTTAAAAAATTGTTAAAAAGTATTAGTTTTAAAATTAACTGAAAAAATAAGACATATTAAAAAAAAAACCTTTTTACCTTTTAACACTTCACTTTTGTACTAAAATTCAACTACAAATAAAAATTTATTTTAAACCCTCCGTAACTTTTTTTATTTTCTTAAAGGCTAAAGTCTCACCTACCAAACAGAAGAAACCGCATATCAAAATTCCAATCCAATCAAAAGTTATAGATTTTTGACCGCCTTCTCGTCAAATGGTCCACTGTGCGTCACTTGTGACACCTATCTTGCTATATGCTTCTATAATTTGGGACCCAATCTAACAAATTCGTATAGAAAGTCTATAATCTGTGCAAAAGCAATTCCTGTTGTTTTGTCTTCGGAGCTTAAACTTCAATCCAATTAATCTTCCATCTTATACCACCGGACTTGCCCTTATTAAACTACCAACTATAAATAGCCGGAGAACTATGCTAAATGTTTTATATCTTCTTAATATAATTAATGGTGATGTTTATTCTGGTTTCCTGATTAACGTATCATTCAATATTGCTCAACGACCAACACGTTACTTCTCACCTTTATCTGTGCAGTTCTATAGAGCTAATAATGCAAATGTAAACCCTCTCAGCAGAATTTGTATTCAATTTTATGAATTTTATAGATTTATTGATTTCACATTAAATATTAATGCAATTAAAAGTAAAATAGCTATGTTAGTGATATTAATTTTAAAATGTTTTTGTTTGTAAATAGTCTGTAAGGATTAATTCCATAGACCAATACACAAATAAATAAATAAATAAATTTTAATTCTGTTTGTCGTTTTAAAATAGAAAATTGTGGAACAAGTTAATGTTATTGACGAAATCATGAGTTATACTATCACGCATATTTTGAACTGAATCATTGAAGTACCAGTAAAATATTAAACTAAATTTTCAAATCAAGATTTGTTTTCTTTCAATTTTTTTTCATAAAATTCCTGATTTTTTACTATCACCTTTACAAATTTCTATGTTGTAAGTGTAATTATCATTCTATAAATTTTTTTCAAAAACTTTAAAACTTTACTTTACGTTAGGGACACGAATTGCTGAACATAAGGCTGACATAAATAAACAAAGAGAAAACACAGCACTCGCTCAGCATGTGAAAGAAAATAATCATATGGCTAATTTTGACGAAATAAAAATACTTGATAAGGAGAGGAGAATAAATAAACGATATACATTAGAAAGTTTACGCATACAACAGCGATTAGAATATGAAAGACAACACAAAGCTACAATATTCGGTTTCAATTACTTAGTATAATAGTTAAAGTTCTGTGATACTTGTGTTAAGATCAATTTGTGATATCTGAGTTACTGTGTTGTCATCATTTATTTATTTTATTTATTTATTTACAATTTCTGTGTCGTGAAGTCCAGTTTTTTTTAGATAAATAGGTGACTACAATTTGTAGGATGTAATATAGAATCGTAAGTTGATCAGGGATACTGACATTAATTTTCTTCTTTTTCTAAAAATATTTTCAAAATTTGTTTTATATCTATTTTATTTTGTCGCCAGAATTTAAATAAAATTATACACTCCTGAAGAAGTCTGTAAAAAGCAGACGAAACGTTGGGTGAAAAATGAAAATAAATTGATCTTTTTATTTACACCAAATTTGACCATCATTAGCCCGTAAGGAAACTCCTTTTTACAACAATAATTTTACTTTTTCTTTTAGCTATTTTTTCCTTTTGCCTTTTGCCTTTACCAGCCTATTTTTAAAAGTTAGTAACGAAATTGAGTATTAGCACATTTTGCTCAAATATCTGCTTTGAAGCGCAGCTTTCGAGAAAATGTTTATAAGATTCATACATTGTTCTTCAGAATTACCGATAATTGAAGAGATAAAGTTGTCAACTAAGTACGACACAAAGTCTGTGCGTATAAAATTCATTTCAATACAAACAAATTTCAAACACAGTCCATACAAGATTTGCCTTCAATCCTTGTTATTATCTTATAAGTTTAGTTAATTAAAGCTGAATTCGCCAAACCTTTCCAAAAGACAACGACTAGGTCTATCCGAAGCCATGAATTTAATGTTGAAATCATCTACATATATATTTACAAGGTAAACTTTCAACATTGAAAGGTGAAGTTTTCAACATTTTAGTAAACGATGGTAACGAGCATTTTTGAGACCAAAAAAGTGAAGTTACTACCAAAAATTTGTTAATAATCTGTTAGTTATGTAGATATATAATCCATAAAATCAGAACTCCTTAAAGTCAGTAGATTGCATTTAATTCGTTTATTAATATAAACCGATGTTCCACCATAATTATGCCCTGCGCAACAATGAATCACGTCATAACCATCAATCGAGTTCAGGCTTGTACATTTGCCATCGAACGATCTCGCCTGAACTACTATAACTTCGGGGACGACCAACATATTACTTAATTCAGATTTAAATTTATTGCATTGACTTAATAGATAAGTTATTAAAAAAAATTAAATTAGTTTCACTTTCACAGTGAGTATTAAAATCATTTGTGTTTGGAAAATATGTATTATTACTGATGAAAAAAAAAAAACAAAAGTAGGAAATAATTAAAATTCTGAATATGATTTTAAATTGGAAACTCAAATTGAGTATAATCATCGGCTTGATCGTATCCACCATCAACATTTCCATTACATATATGTTTCGTTTTCGAAGTAAATTTTAGCAAAAACATTTACAGCTCTGGAATACACGAATTTATATTTCGCTGGTGTCAATGGCCTGGCATGATTCAATAGCTCTAGTGATTCTTTGCGGAGAAAATCATTTACATAGATATCTTTGAACATATCGATTTCCTTCAATTTTTACTTTTCTTTAATAAACGTTTGCTTACTTTTTTACTGGTAAATTAAAAGAGAAGCGATGATTTTTTACATTCGTTTGTTTATGTTCGTATGTAATTATTTCGCATATGCCAGCTCAAGTTATAGTATAAAATCAATATATCAATAACTGAAGCACAGATATTATTTATTTATATTAATTACAATGCAAAGTAAATTTGTATTCTAATTTGGGTCCAGGGATAAGCCGAGTGACAAAGACCATATGGCTGGTGTTTTTGCAGCGACAGACCAAAGCCTCTGGTGGGAATCGAACCCGCATGATAGGCGAGCACGCTACCTACTCACCTACCGGGGCGCTTGCCAAAAATTTACCAAATAAAAATTTGTTTAAGTTAAATTTTTTTCTCAACCATTAAAAATATAACTACTTTTACTAGTTTATTCAAAACAATGTTGACAACATATTTAATTAACATAATAATTTTTATACCCTGCACTCCAGTGAGGGTATATATAAGTTTGTCATTCCGTTTGTAATAATTAGAAAAAAAATTTGGACCCCATAAAATATATATATTTGTGATCCTTATAACAACCGGAGTTGATATAGCGATGTCCGTCTGTCCGTCTGTCCGTCTGTGGAAATCACGATGACGGCATCAATCGGGTAGCTAGGGTGCTCGTTGACATAAAAAATGATTCACTGACATCCTGAAAAGTCTGCTGTTTAAAATCGTCCAATTCGGTTGATTAGGGCCCGAGATTTGAATGAAGATCTAAAAAAAAGTCTTGAAAAATGTAATTTTCTTTGTTGTTCTTGTCACGATCACGCCCTCAATAGAATAGCTAAGGTGATCATTTTTAGTAAGAATGATTCAACAAATTCTTGGGAAGATTTCTATTTCAAAAATCATTAAAATCGGTGGAACAGGTCCAGGGAAATCTCTGAAAAAATAAAAAAAAATGAAAAATATTGTAAATATCTAACCAAATGTCCTGTACAAATGGTCAGAATTTTACTTCAAAATGTAAATATCTAACCAAATGTCCTGTACAAATGGTCAGAATTTTACTTAAAATGTCGGTTGCCAATGTTATGGCAGTGTAAATGTGTTGTAAGGATAAAGTTAATGTGGATTCAACCCCGACACATAAATCGGTGCTGACACTAAGCTTTAGTCCTTTTATTTTTCCCTTCAAGCACTTGTAACTTGAAAGGTGATGGCCAGTAAATAAAACAATGAGATATGCTGTATTACTAGACTGATTCTTTATTTTGTTTGGGTTTTTATACCCAAAACAATAATCAAAAATGCTTAATACTAATAAATAGTGTAATTAATGTGTTTGTTATTGTATTTTGGTTAACAGTATAAAAAACGCTGAAAACAAAATAATAATAAATGTGTTTTGTTGTTGTGTATTGATACTTAAATTATTATAAATTAAAAACAGTGTATTTTGTTGTTGTATCTTCAACCATAATAATGCTTACTAGTGTCGTTAGTCATAAATGGTTAAATGATTTCACTGACGGATTGACCTATATTTTGTTTTATTCTGATTAAGCATTATTATGTTTGGTAACAATAAAATATGCGGAAGTAAATGTGGAGTAAAATAAATGTGACTTAATAATAATTACAAAATTATATGTGTCAAATAAAATATAAACAAACTGAATTTAAAATGTAGACAAACTAAAATAAAAACGTATGGTAGACTTCTTTGAAACTGGACATTCTCCCCCACGTTGAACGGATGTTCAACAAATTGATGTATTATAGTGATTGTTCCGTGGAGTGTAGTTAAAGGTCTACAGTGAATTGAAGAGGATGCTGGCGTGGCATTGGTATAGGTGTCATTTTTATTGTTTCAACACCAACTGATCTTGCCTCGTTGTTGTTTGTAATGGGCATTGTGCGGGTCTGTTTGTTGCGTCGAGCCTGACAATTGAAAAGGAGGATTATCAATGTAATTAGACTAAATAGCAGTGCTAGATATCCGATTGTGTAACTGTGCGTTTGATGGGAACTTAATTTGTTTGGAAGGTCAATAATTTTGTGTTGTTCCAATGATCTTTGTAGTATTTTCAAGTCATTTATGCCTTTTTTATATGCGTCTTCTAGACCCGTTGAATTCGAATGATTGTAACTTACAGGATGTTGGAAGCCTTCTTTTAGTGATAGTTCCGACATGTTGCCCAGACTGAAGTATGACGATTTCAATGTGTGGGATATAATTTGTCTTCCGTTCATCATGATGAAATTGTGTTTGAGTATGCATTCTGGATCGAGTGTTAGTAACCCGGAGCCCTTCAGAAAAATAGGAATTATCTCCTTGTTACACACTGCTGTGGCCCTTGATGATGATGAAGTAGTATATATCCATTGATTGTTTCCATTTAATGGTATCCATTGGAGCCTTGTTGTTGTTTTTTCCAAGCTGCAAGTTGGTGATGTTTTGTTGTTGAATAAATTTATTTCACAAGAGCATACTTCGGAATCATAATGGTATCGAATTTGGACGTTAGAGCACAAAAATTCGTCTTGTTTCATTGTGTAACAGGAATTCAGCTCTGACGTTGTAAGGACAATGTATTGTTGACGGGATGCCATTGTGCCAAGGAACGTAGCACATGGCTTGATGATTATCATGGTGTTATTTATTAAGTTAGGTATAGGTATTAGGTGAAATATTTTGAACTGATCACGGTCAATCAATGGTATGGTGATTTCGAAAACTGCGTGTTGAGGAGTTAGTCCGCCTTTAACCTTCATTATTTTAAATAATTGCAACAAATCTGAGGATGGAAGAGCTACAGAAGGAGGTGCATGTAGTGTGATTTGGTTTACTTCATTTTGCAATTGTTCTGGAGTAAGTAGTAATGGATTGATTTTTCCATGATGTGTATCCGTAAGAGTATCCAGGATTGAAGATTGTATTTTTTGTAGATTGTTCGCAATTAAAGTTAATTGTAAAACCCCAGAGGTGAATAGTTGATTAAAGTGTATTTGAAGTAGTACTTGGTCGATATCGTACATTTGTGATGAGTAATATTTAATTTCCTGCTCTAATTCTTCAAATCTTGTTCTAGATGCAATTTGGGTCTGACGTATGATGTTAATTGTTGAATCAACGATTGTGGTTTGGTTTTTGAGTAACCTTAATAAATATGATTCGTTTTCCTTGAATTCAAGTATTGTATTGGACATGTGGTTAGCATATTCAGCGTCCAATATGCCAAATAGTGAATGAGCAACGTTGCCGACTACATCTAATGCTCCTCTTTTAATTCGGAGCAATCGATTGTCCAGTTGCATATCATTTTCCATATGTTCAAAATGATTAATTATATTGCGACAGGATTCGTTAAGGGTCATCATGTTACAAAGAGTCCTTAATGACCTCGTTCCATTGGCTAGAATTGACGTTTCTGACCAGTATGTATCTAGATCATAGTATACCAATAGATTCCATTCAGTAGTTGAGATAGATGCTGTACCCACTTCTTCGAAATGAATTCCGAGTTTTGGTCCGAATTTTGTATTTTTGACTGGAGTTCCAGAAATTATTGGTAGTAGAAATATTAATGCGAGTAAAGTTAGGCAAAGATGATTTGTTTTCAATTTCTTTCTCTTAACCTTGGGTTCATCAACTGACTCAGAAGTATTGGTTTCGTGGTCGTTATTACCAGGGACCGTAGCCAATTCTAAATTCGTATCAATGGGTAAACGGGCAAGTCGGTGTATTGCACGCTTGAAAATTCCTCTGGAGGTTTTTACATCAACGACTCGTGTGGAGTCATCTGATCCTTGGTGTACGTTCATGATTCGACCCAATGGCCATTGCATTACTGGAACATTATCTTCTTTTATAATGACCATGTCTCCCGGTTTGAGGTTGACGCACTGTGTTTTCCATTTATGTCTTTGCTGGAGTTCATTCAAATATTCGTTGGACCATTGTTTCCAAAAACTCTGCTTTAAATTAGAAACTTGTTCCCAGCGTGATGATAATGTTAGTTTTGGTGAATGTGCTCGGCTATCTATTTGTGAAGTTAGTGCTTCTCCAATTAGGAAATGTCCTGGTGTTAACGCTGTTAAATCGGTAGGATCACTTGACATTGGGGTTAATGGACGAGAATTTAGAATTGCTTCAATTTCTACGATAACTGTTTCGAGCTCTTCATATGTTAGTGATGCTGTAGCGACGCTCCGAAGTAGTAGATGTTTTGCTGATTTTACAGCAGCTTCCCATAACCCTCCGAAATGTGGTGCTCTGGGGGGAATGAAGTGAAAATTTATTCCTTTAGAGCTGGATGCTGCAATTATTTCATCTTGACCTTTATCTGAATATACGGTCTGAATTAATTCGGATAATTGATTTTTGGTGCCGACAAAATTTGTAGCGTTGTCGGAGTATATGTTTTGACACCGACCTCGCCGACCAACGAATCGTTTTAGCGCACCGATGAATGCTTCTGTTGATAAATTGGTTACCAATTCGAGATGTACAGCTTTCGTGGCGAAACAGCAAAAAACAGCTATGTAGGCCTTAGTTGGTCTTTTGCCTCTGATTTTGTAATGTATCCAGAATGGTCCGCAGTAATCTACTCCTGCGTTGATGAAAGGTCGTGCTGGTGTAACTCGGTTTTGTGGTAGGTTGCCCATGATTTGTTGGCATAATTGTGGTCGGGCTCTAGTACATGTTATGCATTTTTGTACAATTGCTCTTGCCGTTATTTTGCCTTTTATTGGCCAAAATCGTTGTCTCATTATGTTCAGTAACGCCTGAGGTCCACAATGTTTATTTTCAATGTGTTTTGATATAAATAACAGTTTGGCAATTGGGTCGTTATATGGGAGCAGCATTGGGTGTTTTGCATCGCTCGACAATTCTGATGATTCCAAGCGCCCTCCAACTCGAAGAATACCCCTGTCATCGATAAATGGGGATAAACTGCTAATGGAGCTGTTTTTGTCGATTTGGTTATATTTCTTTAACTGTTTAATTTCTGGTGAAAAGTCGGCCAATTGAATCGTTTTCATAATTGCGAAAAGTGCTTCATTCAATTCGTCTGGTGTTAGCGCCTTATGTGATGGGCGTTGTTGGTTTAATAACCTTGTATTGTTGATAAATCTGATGACATATCCCAGTATCCTTTGCAATTTGTTGAAGGAGTTTCTATGTGGGATTTTGTATATGAAATCATCAGCGGAAGTGACAGCTGCTGCGAGTAAAGTTGTCTTCTTTTTCTCAATGTCATTGGTAATTAAGTGTTTTTGTGAAAATGTAGGTGGCCAAATTTCTTGTCGACCATGCAGAAATAATGGTCCATACAGCCATAAGTTACATCCAGATAGTTGAAGTGCTGTTAAACCTCTGGACAGTACATCAGCTGGATTGTCGTTTGATCGGACGTGGCGCCACTGTTCGGGCAACGTCCATGTTTGAATTTTCGAGATTCGATTAGCTACAAACGTATGGTATGCAGTAGATTGAGCGTTTAACCAATTTAATACTATTTCGGAATCAGTCCACAAGAATAAAGGTTGGTCTTTCATCTGGAGATCCGTTTTGATTCTGTGTGCAAGTTGGGCTGCCATAACTGCGGCACATAGTTCTAAGCGAGGTAACGTTTGTTGTTTCAATGGAGCAACCCGTGTCTTGCCACAAAGTAGTTGTACAATCACTCTTCCATCTTTAAGAGTTGCTCGGATGTAGGCAACTGCACCAAAAGCCTTTTCGGATGCATCTGAGAATATATGGAGCTCGGTTTTTGTTGGGATTTCACCCTTAAAAATGTGTCGAGGGATTTTGAAGTTGTTTAAGTTTTCTAAATCATTTCTGAGTTTTGTCCATATAGCGTGAAGATCATCAGGTAGCGGCTCATCCCAGTCTAATTTGTATTGCCATAGGAGTTGAATAAACATTTTTGCCTTTACAATTACAGGTGCTAATAGTCCAAGAGGGTCGAACAATTTTGCGAGATCGGACGTTGCTGTACGTTTTGAAATTGTCTGCATATGATTCAGTTTTACCTTGATGCAAAACTGGTCCGTCGTAGGCAGCCATAACAATCCCAATGTTTTCACGGTATTCGTGTTGTCATTGTTGAAATCTAAATTTACCTCCTGGTCGCCGAGTGGGATATTTTTTAATAATTGTGGATGATTCGCACACCACTTTTTTAGTATGAAGCCATGTTTTTTTAGCATTGTAATGAGTTCTTTTTGTATTTGAAGTGTGATGGTGAGATTATCTGAACCTCCCAGGCCGTCATCTACATAAAAGTTATGTTTAAGCATTTGTGAACCGTATGGATATTTTGTAGCGTTTTCATCAGCAATCTTTTGCAAACATCTGGTAGCTAAATAGGGTGCTGCTCGCGTTCCATATGTGACCGTACGAAGTTTGTAGTATTGAATAGGCAGCGATGGATCTTCTCTCCAAATAATTAACTGGTATTGTTGATCATTTGGATGAATTAGTATTTGTCTGTACATTTTTTCGATGTCAGTGGTAAATACAAATTTCGGCAACCGAAAACGAAGTAAGATTGAAAATAACTCACTTTGAACGGTTGGCCCCGCATACATCAAATCATTTAATGAATGGCCCATTGATGTTTTTGCTGATGCGTCGAATACTACTCTTAGCTTTGTTGTGGTGCTGTCGGGTTTGAGCACACAATGATGAGGGATGAAGTATTTTGGATTCGGTACCGCATCTATGTTGGTCTTCTGCATGTGTCCCAGATTTTCATATTCTTGCATGAATTTAATATATTGAGTTCTAATTTCTTCATTTTTTAACAATCGTCGTTCTAGAGCTATGAATCGATTGTAGGCCATTGCATGTGATTCTCCTAATGCTGCTGGATTGTCCCGGAATGGTAGACTGACTACTAGACGGTCTTGATTGTTGGTGTGGACATGCTGAGTAAAATGTGAATCACATTGTCTTTCTGATGGTGACAGAGTTTTGTCGCTGGGTTCAATTTCATCTAATTTCCAGAGCTGTTCAATGGCTTCTTCCAATGATGCTGTGTTGTCAAATACGGCACATGTTAAAGCAGATAATGACCACTTGGGAGGTGAATTTTTGCCAATTGCACCACCCACGATCCAGCCAAGTGACGTATTTTGAAGTGTTGGAAGGCCGTCAGACAGTTGTATTGTTCCCGCTTGAATTAACTTGTAGTAAAACTCTGCACCCAATAGAATATCAATTTTTTCTTGGTTGTTGAAATTGGGATCTGCTAGTTGTATGTTGCTTGGAATTTCCCATGTAGATGTATCAATATGTTGACTCGGCTGAGGTGGAATGATGTTTGGGAGTATAAATGCTTCCAAATTTGTGGAGAAACTGTGATCTCTGGACTTCATTTCTACATTAATGCGGTAGTTTGACCTTTTTTGTACGTTGCCAACACCATCTATGCGAAGTGAAGTTTTGGTTGGGAAGGTAGATAACCTTTGGCAAAGTCGCTTGGAGACAAGGTTCAATTGAGAGCCAGAATCTAATACTGCTCTGAACTCATTGGAAGTACCATTTTGGGCAGAAATAACAACTTTTGCTGTTGCTAGCAAAACATAACCCTGGCCCCTTTCGGCTGCTTTTGTAGCTGAAGATGTAACTGCGACGGCGTTAGAAGATGATGTGTTTCTTTGACTATTCGAACCCATAGTTGTGTTGATTGATGGTTTTTAATCTTTTTTTATGTTGTTCTGTTTCTTTTCTAAATGTAACAGCGTATTGTGTTTCTTCATGCACTTTCTGCAGCCACTTGATTTGCACTCTTTTGAAACGTGATCACTTCTGAAACAGTTGACGCATAAATGGTGTTGTTGTACCCAATTCAGTCGTTCTGCTTCTGATAAGTGATGAAATTTGCTGCAGTAATATAGTTTATGGCCACCGTTATTGCACATTTTGCAGGTGCCATTATCGACTTTATTGGAAGTTGTAACTGAAGATACTGTTTTCTGTGGCAATTTTCCGGTTTGAATAATTGCCTCCATTGATTGAAACTGAATTTCCAGAAATGATAAAAATTCAGCAATTACTGGTACTTCTCTTGGGTTGGCCAACGACTGCATGTACCTGATGTGTGTTCCCCTGTCGAGTTTTTTAATTAATAATTGAATGAGTATCGCATCCCAAGAGGTTGTTACAATACCCAGATTGTCTAATGCGAGCAAACACTCCTTGGTGGTGTCATGCAGAGCTTTGATAGATGATGTAGATGATGAAACTGGTGGTTGGTTAATAATTTTTTCAACCAAGTTGGCTACCAGTAGTCTTTTGTTGTTGTAGCGATCCTGAAGTGTTTTCCATGCAGTATTGTAATTTGTCTCTGATAAAGAAAACTGACTGATTAAGTGTTCAGCTTCTCCAGATACATTGCTTTTTAAATACCACATTTTCTGAATAGATGGTATTGGCTGTTTGTCCACCATCTCAGTAAACAAATCATGAAACTGACGCCATTTTAAATAATCGCCATCAAATCGTGGTATAGTGACTTTTGGTAGATGTAATGCGCATTTGTTCAAATCTTTTGTCATTGATTGTATTTCATTATATTGACTGGAATCACCATTAGATAAAAGTTTTTGTTTTTTGACGGACAGACTGACTAAGTTTTGTCGCACTAAATCATATATTCTGTCATATTCGTTCTGATCCAGACCAGAATCAGCAGGGTTTTCTAATTTATCATAAATTTCATCGTGTAATACTTCAGCTTGATTCCACAACTTTTCAATGGTGTTGATTTCCACTTCAAAGTACTGTAAGGGATGGTCATCTTCATCTGTTATACCATTTAACAGCCGGTTTAGAGCAGTCAAACGAACCTTAAGCCTTCGGATGAGACTATTAGTGTTATTGATGTCTTCATGACCTTCATGTTGAATAATAGCCTTCCTTGTAGGTATCTCAATACTTCTCCTTTCTATAATTATTGGCTTTTCTGTTGATTGTCTTAACTTATCAATTTCTTTTTTGAAAATTTCTAAGTAATTGTTGGCTATATCACTAATTTTTAAATAGTATTCTTCTGTGAAATATGCATGATCTGTCGCTTTATCTACCAGTGTGCGTAGTTTCATATCTTGGGCATCAAATAAATCCCATGCTTCGCTGAGCCGTCGTAATCGTTCATCAAAGTATTCTATCTTTGTTTTCCTTTCTGCGGAATCTTTTTTATAGTTTCGAACGATTTGTTGAATCTCTTCGCCCGTTTTTGATTGGGCTTGTAATAAATGTTCGAACGTAGCCATGTTCTTCAAATTGGTAGCCACTTGTGAGGACAGACTAATTGATGTTTGACTAGTTCTTGTGTATAGTAATTGGTCAAATTTAGTGTTGACTCAATGATGAACCCAATGACTGTTGTTAGTGTTAGACCTGCTAGTGTTATAGCTGAATCTGCTGTAGTATTGTAGTGTACTGTAGCCACCTGAACGTAAATTTGGTGTTCAATCGCTTGGATGCGAGTTCAAAATGTTTGTAGGGGTAACCAATATGTGGTGTCCCAAAAGGCAATTACTACTAATGCTATGGTAATAATTCGATTGTTGAATGTCGAGGGTCACCAATTGTAGGCTTCCTCAGTGTAGATTGATTTATCGTCCAAGCTGGATCTGCTACTGAGCCGGATCTGCTTGATGTTTTTAGGGATTACCAAATGTAGAATTGGTAGTCGATCCCTTGTTTGCGTGTTCAATGCGTTTTCAGGTTATTAAAGTTCCTTACCACTGGTGGGGGGAAACTTAATTTTTCCAAAAACGTCTAGGGGTCACCAAAATGTAAATATCTAACCAAATGTCCTGTACAAATGGTCAGAATTTTACTTCAAAATGTAAATATCTAACCAAATGTCCTGTACAAATGGTCAGAATTTTACTTAAAATGTCGGTTGCCAATGTTATGGCAGTGTAAATGTGTTGTAAGGATAAAGTTAATGTGGATTCAACCCCGACACATAAATCGGTGCTGACACTAAGCTCTAGTCCTTTTATTTTTCCCTTCAAGCACTTGTAACTTGAAAGGTGATGGCCAGTAAATAAAACAATGAGATATGCTGTATTACTAGACTGATTCTTTATTTTGTTTGGGTTTTTATACCCAAAACAATAATCAAAAATGCTTAATACTAAATAGTGTAATTAATGTGTTTGTTATTGTATTTTGGTTAACAGTATAAAAAACGCTGAAAACAAAATAATAATAAATGTGTTTTGTTGTTGTGTATTGATACTTAAATTATTATAAATTAAAAACAGTGTATTTTGTTGTTGTATCTTCAACCATAATAATGCTTACTAGTGTCGTTAGTCATAAATGGTTAAATGATTTCACTGACGGATTGACCTATATTTTGTTTTATTCTGATTAAGCATTATTATGTTTGGTAACAATAAAATATGCGGAAGTAAATGTGGAGTAAAATAAATGTGACTTAATAATAATTACAAAATTATATGTGTCAAATAAAATATAAACAAACTGAATTTAAAATGTAGACAAACTAAAATAAAAACGTATGGTAGACTTCTTTGAAACTGGACAAATATGATGTTTCTATATTGTTCTTGTTGTTATTCTAAATGTTGTATTGTTGTCATAGATGGACTTCTTGTTTTTGTGGTCTTTGTGGTAATAATATAATAAAAACTAGCTCTTTGTACATTTTTCTTTATCAACTCTGGTAGAAAAATTTAAAAGTTTCCATTGTTTTGGCATCATTAAAAAAAAATTACTAGATCATTTCTGTCACTGCTACGAGCCTGCCTGCAAAGTTTCAGATCGATTGGGTCACGGGAAAGGGGTCAAAATCGATCCAAAATTTTTTCGACAAGCAGACACTACGAGTTAATATTTAAAGCAAATAATGCTAAAATACCCAGTTGTTAAAAAAAAACAATGTAAATTTAGCAAAAAAAAATTTTATGTATTAATTTATTTAAAGAGGAAAACACAAAAATAACGTTGTATTTTTTGTGTGTAATATTTACATATACATACATACACATATTAAATAATACAAATAATTTACGTATGTATATTCTATATATGTATATCCATAATAACTGCATGTTAGAAATAAATCGGTATATTATTTTATTTACATAAAATTCTGCAATATTTTGTTGTGGGGAAAATACATTTCTTTTGCATTAACAGAGTGTCACTTCATTTTGCTCAGCGTGACTATGCCACAGTAGATGGCGCCACAATTTTTGTTCTAATTAGCTTTGCAGTAGTTATTTCTATTTTAACATGAATGTCAATATTTTCAAATAGTTATCATACAGAACAATGTTAAGAGTATACACCGGCTGGTCTTTTATTTCATACGTTTTTTCATTATTCTTTTACAAATATGAACATAAGTTTGGCATACTAACTTTTTGTTGTTTTACAAAATAGAGTTACCGAGTTCATCAATGAGTTTTTTGCTTTCAAAACAGTTCTACATAGTTATATAGAATTATTATTCTGCTTTACCTACAAAATATCTGATTGCAATTACATCTAATTTTTAAAAATTGTTTATATTAATACATAATTGCACTTCTTAAATTTTCCATTCAAATTTTAGAAAATATCAATTCTAAAAACTGGAATTAAAATTTCCAATTATAAATTATAAAATATTAATTGGATTTCAGAAAATCATATCAAAATGTCGGAAAAAATAATTTTAAATTTAGAAGACATCAATTGTATCAAATTTCAAAAAAAAAAAACACCAAATATGTTTACATTTAAAAAATGTTTACATTAAAAAAATATATTGGCATTCAGGAGAAATTAATAGCTTTTCAGTAACTTCTTTTAACATTGTCGAATCGTTAAAAAAAGAAAAGCAAAATTATTAGTAAAATTTTTAAACGATATTCGCTATTGTTAAAGTCAGCTGTTGTTGTTATCTAAACGACAACCATTTTTTTGTTGTTTATTCAATCGATAAAAACTAAAATTTTTAGGTTGAAATGTCGTCATACATAAATAAAAATCATAAAATAGTGAAAATATTTTGCTTTTATTAAAAAATCTTTTTTATATAAATAAAAAAATTAAATAGCATATTCAATTCATTATTTCATTTTCAAATAAATAAACAGAAATATTAGTAAAAAAAATAGAGATATTAAACATAAACATAAAATCATCCTGTCAAACACGAAGTAATTTGTTTTTTTCTATTCTTTGTGTTTTTCGCTTATTTTGACAGAGATGCCACTCGTTTACAATTTAAATAAATAGAAAAATAGATTTGTCGACTGTTGATAAGATATATGTACTTAGTGAATCACTAAATCCTTAGTGCAAACAACAATAGCTGTCGATATATTATGCGATTGTCGGATCGTTGAAATTTACAGAATCGGACTACAGAAAATATTAATTTAAATTCAATGAATTTTATAAAACCTCAAATGATATTTAAGAATTTCGAACATAAAAATTGTTACATAAATAAACTCAATTTGATGAGAATGTCATTTATATATAAATTTTCACAATTTTTTTTGGATGAATATTTGAAGTTTTTCAGAAAATAAAGATAACAAATTATCTTATTTAAAATGTTTGGGACATTTGGGTTTTTGCGTTTGGCATCCCTAATTTGATTATTTATTATTATAAATTTATTCTCTATGTTTTCCAAATATGGCAATATTTTAATAAAAAAGTTGAGAGAGCTTTTTTTGGTTATTTTTTTTGTTACTCCATCCGACCTACATGGCCGCAATGAAAAATTATTTCGCCAGTTAAAAGAAACTATACAGCCATCTCCAATTAGCACGATTTAATGCATATAGCCACCCTACACAACCACTACCTATGCAATGGAGGTAAGGGCGAGCTATTTAATTAGCAAAAACTAAATTAAACGAGAAGTTATGTCATATAACCGGAAACGCATGCATATAGGAAACGCATGCCTATTTTTCCAATATTTTATTTACATTTATTATCAATACTCAAACCGAGGTTGAGGGTATCAAAGATTCGGCACAGCCGAATTTAACACTCTTACTTGTTTTAATTGGGTCTAACAAAATTGACTTTTCGCTATAATTATTATCTTAACACCAAACACAATTATTTTCAAAGTTGTTGGATTCTCAACAGTACATAAACTATGGTGTGTAACCAAATATAATACTCGAATGTACTGGTGCTAAATCAAATTTTTATTGATTTCAGTTCTCAATTTCAAAAAATAATTGAAAAAAAAAATATTTTGATATCAATAAATCTATATATTAACACGTGAAGGAAAATTTTTGTGACCGTTTCTAACCAAAATGCGCGAACGGAGGAGTGTGAAATTTGGCATAGTTATAGATCATATAGAGGAGAAGTGACAAAAAAAAATTTAGATATAGTATGTGTTAAAAATATTTTAAAATAAACAATATAATATATTTATAATAAATAATTCCATAAGAGCCTAAATATATGCTAATCAACTTTTTCCAATTTCACATTCATCGGATTTCATTATAACTGTTTATCGCACGCCCTGTGTTGAATTGTGAATTGCTAAAATTAATTAGCACACATTTAGGCTTTTATAAAATTATTTATTAACGAACGCATTAGTATATCTTCTCTGTGTTACACAAATATTTATTAATTTATGAATTTTGTTTAAATATTCATAAATTTTTTATGTATATAGATTTAAAAAAACATTGAATGAAAAAAATGGATTAAAAAATAAAATTTCATAGAATTTTCACCGAATTTCGAGTGCAGGGCTGAATCTTCTAAATTTTAATTGGAATTTTCAATTCAATTTTTACGACAGCTTCAACATGTTAGGCTTGTTAACTTATCGACTTAAAAACTTTAAAAATAGAATAATTATTTTAGTATCTACCAGAAAAATATCAGTCTTTTGATGGAACTTGTTAGAAAATCTTGTCTTAAAATTTAATTTAACAAACCGTAACCACATATCTCAAGGCAAAAAGTGCACCCAAATTTACGTCATATCCAACCTGAAACATTAAGGTTAGGTGATTTGAGTCCCATTTTTAAACGTCTTGTTCCCATTTTTATGGATTAATTATTGAAGATTATTTCTATTTAAAATTTTTCAGTGAACTTCAAACCCATGTCTATCCTTAATATCTATTTTCTATACTAATTACTGTAAAGGTCGATGCAGTTCATTTATGATTCAATAAAAAACTCTTTAAGATTTTTAATTTAAATAATTTTTCAATTTATTTCTAACATTTTATTTACAAAACCAGACATAAGTATATTGTAACAATACAAAAGAGCTACCACTGCAATCACTGATTATCATGAAAGCTGTCAAGGATTATGACAACTGTCACGTTTTTATAAATCTTTAGAATAAAAAAAAAATAAAATAAAAATAATATAGAAAAATATTCTTAAAAAAGACAAACAAAAAAACTACAAAAGAAAAGAGCAACAAAATTTTTCTTAAATAAATTTTTACATTTATTTGCAATCACACAACACATACAACACATTTACCATGGTAGCTTAACATAAAAAATAATAACAAATTTCATCGAAGCTTAACATGGAACACAAGGATATGGAGGAGTAAGGTGACGACAATACAGGGTGGCTCTACAAATTTTATATAAAAAACATTTACCACAAAAACAACCTTTTATAAGTTATGTTTTATTAGTGTGGCAGGAGGACATGGTAAGTGCCGCTAGTTGTCCGGGTTATACATGTTCAAGTGTACATGCATACATTTAATATGTGTTTTTGTTGTTGGTGGCGGAGGTGGTGGTGTTAGCGTCATTATGATAAATTAGATTTCATTGTAATAAGTAATTTTATAATAAGAAATATGAATTTATTTACGTGCTCTTTCATACAACAGAATGAAAATATTACAAATAAATTGAAAATAATCATTAACCAAATAAATAAAATTTTTCGAATTTGTAAGTAGTTGAAGAAAAGCGGTTGTACTAACGTATTGTTAAGGGAATGTTTCAGAGTTTAAACTGAAATCAAACGAGCCATTTTATTTATACAAATTGATTCCTTAGTCTGTGCATATACTACCTACCACTTATTAACCACTTTAAGTTGCATATTATGCTTTGTTGTTGTTTAGGGCTGAATGATGATCACATTAAAACTTTGGATCTTTGGTGACAGCAATTCCATAATTGGTGTGGATTTTTCACACCTAGGTGGCACTAATGTCGTTATCAATTAAATTTTTATGACATTCTTAAACGAATAGAGGAGTTTTTTCTTTTTTTTTTGTTATCTTACCGTTCTAAATTTTCTTACGAGAACGTCGCGCTAAATTGTTCTTTTTTTGAAAAAAAAAAAAACTTAACAATAAAAGGAAAGTATTTTATACCACAATAAGAAAAAACATAAAACTTGTGTCGTTTTTCAACTTTATTTTAATTTTTTAAGATTCTGCGGTACCAGATTGTCTAACCAGTCTTCGCCCCATCGTTTGGGGGAAAGAAGTCAATTGGTTTTTTTAGTTGTAGTATATACTACATCCGGATATTGTCTTTAAGAGATCCTCAGATATTTTTATATCACTTTTTGACATTTTTTCTAATCTTATGCCGTTTTCTTTTTAGACAAAAAATGTCGCATTTTATTTGCACTTTTTTCGAAAAGTGTATTTTTTATATATTCTAAATAAAGAGCAACCTTCTTATATACATCAATCGAAAGGTCTCAAAGTGCTGTGTTCATAAAAAGCAAGAAATATTGATTATTATCCTCTTTGAAGTCATGGGTGGAAAATATTAAAAAAAAAAATGGGAACAATGTGGAAATATTCTCACACTATGAGCTGAAAGAAGTCAATTGCTACAAGTTTCGACTTTGAGGCCTTTCGATTGATGTATATAATAAGGTTGCTCTTAATTTAGAATATATAAAAAAATACTTTTCGGGAAAAGTGCCAATGAAATGCGACTTTTTTTGGCAGAAATGAAAACGGCATTATATTATTATTTTTTTTCCCCTATATACACTTTTATTAAATTAATTTTCTTATTTCAATATCAACTGCTGTTTTCTCAATATCATTATTCTGTTTCAATATTTATTTATTTAGATATTTATTATCTATGATATTAAGAGGCTAGGCGATTTCTTGTGGCCGATGTTTTGTTCTGCCGTTTTATCCTGATTTTGACCAAGCGTATATTACTTGAAAGGTAGTTCTTTTTAGCCGATTTGCAGATTTACAGATTTTTAAATTTGTTCCTTTGTTATGAGTAAATTGCATTTAAAATTGCTACTTACACATACATAATTATACAATACTACGTGTGTGTTTATTAAATTTGTTAATGTGTTTGTAATAAAAATGAATTTGTTTTTTGTGTTGATTTGTGAATTGGCTATAATTGATTAGCATACTTTTAGGGTCTTTATTTAAAAATAAAATTTCCTAGCATTTGCGCTCGCATTTCGAGGGCTGGAATCTGCTAGTAATTAAAATTACAATAAGTTTTAAGCCTAAAGCACCTAATGCAACAACTTCTTGCCACTTATGTGAATGTACCAATTGCCCGAAAACCACATTCATCAAAGAAAATTGATTCAACTCTTTAGATCGAGAATATATAGAGGAGGTCAAATATGATTCTTGGATTCAGACTGACAGATGCACATTGAAAACAATCATTTTAAATGTGGATGATTTTGTGGAAGAAATGTGTACAGGATTGCTAAACTTGAGAAACCATGACTTTTTAGTCAAAGAGCAATGGTCATTCTTCAAGGATTTGAAGATACATTTGATGTCTGGTGAATTCGTTATTTCATATGATTTCGCAGAAAACTATAAATATGTTCTTCAGGGTGCCATACAAGAATTCCACTTCAATAACGACCAAGCAACTATATTCACAGTAGTTATTTACTACATGAAAGATGAAAAACTGGAACACAAAAGTATGGCAATCATATCCGACGATTTAAAACATGATACCGTTGCAGTTTATGAGTACCAGAAGATAATACTAAAATATCTAAAATCTAAATTTACAGTAAAGAAGGTATACTACGTTTCGGACGGAGCTCGTCAACATTTTAAAAACAAAAGTAGCTTGGCAAATCTTATGGCCCATGAAAAAGATTTTGGAATGCCAGCTGAGTGGCATTTTCATCCTACTGCTCATGGTAAAGGAGCATGTGATGGTATTAGAGCAAACCTTAAAAGAAATGCAGCGAAGTATAGCCTCCAGTGCTCTCATCAAGATCGCATCTTAGATGCCACTGCTTTATTCCATTGGGCAAAGAGTTATTGTAAAGAAACTAAAATAGTTTTTAGTAGCAAAGAGGATCATCAGGAAACATTGAAAATACTGAAGAGCAGATTCGATGCTGCGGTAACAATCGATGGCACCGCCCAATACCATGCTTTTATACCGCTTCTCGATAGAAGACTCAAGTTGAAAAAGTTTTCTGCCTCTATTCAATGCGATTTCTTTCCAAAGACAACAAATAAACCAGCAGCGAAATCAACAGCTGAACCTAGTAACGCCAAGAAAGGATTGACAAAAAAACGCAATAAATAAAGGCGACAAAAAAGCTGGATGAAAGACTGGGTATTTAAAAATTTACAAGACTTAAATACTTCATCAGCTACAATAAATTAAGTATAAAAAATAGTTATGATATAAATGGATCTAATGTAATTAAGATTAAATTTTATTAAATTATTTATCTTTTTATTTTAATATTATTATTATTATACACTAATTTAATTATTATTAAAAATAAATAAAAAACAAGTAAGAGTGTTAAATTCGGCTGTGCCGAATCTTTGATACCCTCCACCTCGGTTTGAGTCTTGATAATAAATGTAAATGAAAAAGTAAACAATTTGTTAAACTTAATACCAAATTATTTCAACAAATTCTTTGGGTTGGTTTTCTTCTTTTCATTATTTCGGATTTATTTCGGTGTTTGCTTTTTGGTCATCGTGGTTGCTGATCGGCATGCATTTTGGTTATACACCTATATGCATGCGTTTCCGGTTATATGACATAACTTCTCGTTTAATTTAGTTTTTGCTAATTAAATAGCTCGCCCTAACCTCCATTGCAAAGGTAATGGTTGTGTAGAGTGGCTATATGCATTAAATCGTTCTAATTGGAGATGGCTGTATAGTTTCTTTTAACTGGCCAAATATTTCTTCATTGTGGCCATATAGGTCGGATGGAGTAACAAAATAATAACCAAAAAAAAAGCTCTCGCAACTTTTTTTTAAAATATTGCCATATTTTGAAAACATAGAGAATAAATTTATAATAATAAATAATCAAATTAGGGATGAAAAACGCAAAAAACGAAAAGTCCCAAACATTTTAAATAAAATAATTTAATGTTATCTTTATTTTCTGAAAAACTTCAAATTTTCATCCAAAAAAAATTGTGAAATTTTATATATAAATAAAAATAACATTCTCATAAAATTACGTTTACTTATGTAACAATTTTTATGTTAGCAATTCTTAAATATCATTTGAGGTTTTCTTAAATTCATTGAATTTAAATTAATATCGACAAATCTGTTTTTCTATTTATTTAAATTGTAAAGGAGTGGCATCTCTGTCAAAATAAGCGAAAAACACAAAGAATAGAAAAAAACAAATTGCTTCGTGTTTGACACGATGATTTTATGTTTATGTTTAATATCTTTATTTTTTTTACTAATATATCTGTTTATTTATTTGAAAATGAAATAATGAATTGAATATGCTATTTAATTATTTTTTTATTTATATAAAAAAGTTTTTTAATTAAAGCAAAATATTTTCACTATTTCATGATTTTTATTTATGTATGACGACATTTCAACCTAAAAATTTAAGTTTTTATCGATTGGATAAACAACACAAAAATGGTTGTCGTTTAGATAACAACAACAGCTGACTTTAACAATAGCGAATATCGTTTCAAAATTTTACTGATAATTTTGCAATTTTCTTTTTTTTTACAATTCGACTATCGTTAAAAGAAGTTACTGAATCGCGGTACTGAAAAGTTATTAATATCTCCTGAATGGCAATATTTTTTTTAAATGTAAACATTTTTAAATGTAAAGATATTTCTAAATTTAAAATTATTATTTCCGACGTTTTGATATGATTTTCTGAAACTCAATTAATATTTTCTAATTTATAATTGGAAATTTTATTTTCAGTTTTTATTATAATTGATATTTTCTTAAATTTGAATGGAAAATTTAAAAAGTGAAATTTTGTATTTATGTGAATAATAATGCTTTATTAATTATAAACAATTTTTAAAAATTAGATGTAATCGCAATCAGATATTTTATAGGTAAAGCAGAATAATAATTCTATATAACTATGTAGAACTGTTTTGTAAGCAAAAAACTCATTGACGAACTCGGTAACTCTATTTTGTAAAGACAACAAAAAGTTAACCCCCCAATCTCACATCACACTGAAATTGTAAAATCGTTGTGTACGTATTATCAACGAAAAATTGTTCGAATTAGTCGAATCCATCGCCATTAATTTTTATGCTCAAACATCTGACTGCAATCTCATTTTTAAAATGTTGTCGAAGCGTAAACTTGAAAAAATTTGTATACTTCTCTCTCTTATTTTATTTTAAGTAGAGTTACCAAGTTTATTATACAGGCACATGTTTGAGGGAAAATGTTTACATTTATTATTATTAGTATTATTTTAATAATAGTTAATAATATTTATGCTCTATAATTAACAAACTTGCGTTTTTGTATGCGCATTTCAAAAAATAAATCATTATAATAGATTTAACAAGTTAAAACTTTAATAACAATTTTACAGAATCCAGTAAATTTGCATTAAATTTATAACAGGGTAACATTAATCATCGTTAGTGTCTGCCACTATTCGCACGAAAAATTTGGTGCCATTAGTGTGACCATTGCGGAAAATGTGTGTGTATTAGTAAAAAAAATGTGAGTGTATTGAGTTTTTCGAACTTGCAGTGTGATGTGAGATTGGTGGGTAATATGCCAAACTTATGTTCATATTTGTAAAAGAATAATGAAAAAAACGTATGAAATAAAAGACCAACCCGTGTATACTCTTAACATTGTTCTGTATGATATCTAGTTGAAAATATTAACATTCATGTTAAAATAGAAATAACTATTGCAAAGCTAATTAGAACAAACAAAAATTATGGCGGCATCTACTGTGGCATAGTCACGCTGAGCAAAATGAAGTGACACTCTGTTAATACAAAAGAAATGTATTTTCCCCACAAAAAAATACTGCAGAATTTTATGTAACTAAAATAACCGATTTATTTCTAACATGCAGTTACTATGAATATACATACATACATATATATAATATATGTACATTATTTGTATTATTTAATATGTGTATGTATGTATATTTAAATATTACACACAAAAAATACAACATCAAACGTTATTTTTGTGTTTTTCTCTTTAAATAAATTAATACATAAATTTTTTTGCTAAATTTACATTTGGGCAATTCACAACAGGTGTTGTATATTGTATGTTGTATTGAAATACACAATACAATCATTTGTTGTGAACACTCAGTTGTATTTTCATATTGTAAAACGCTTTCTTTAGTAATTTTCGATCCAACGAGGAAAGATCGCTTCGTCGCTTCTGCTATTTTGTATAAGAGAAAACACTTGTCAGTGTTTGCTTTTTGGTCGTGAGATATACCCTGGAGTTTTAGTTACGTACCTCTTACATTTTAATTTATAATGAAAAAAAAAAAAAAATGTTAAATGTTTTGGTTGGTACTGAAAGAGAAAATATGTACATACTAAAAATATAAACATTAATTTTTATATAAATAAACTTATCGATGTATTTGCGTTATATGCATTATTTGCCATATTTTATTTTATAATTATTTATGCTGATAATATTCTATGTATTTGTTTTTTCTTTTTCATAAAAACTGGCATTCACTTGGAACTGATATGTTATGATACAATATACAACATTTACTAAACATAGCAAATGAAGTTGGATCGTGTATCAGATTTTTCAGTGAAAATTACCGACAACAATTTTACACTATTGTAAAGTGATTCACGATACAAGAGATACAACGATACATTACCCATTGTGAATTGCCCAATTGTTTTTTTTATTAACAACTAGGTATTTTAGCATTATTTGCTTTAGATGTTGGTGAATTTTTACTCCCTTTATATTAACTCGTAGTGTCTGCTTGTCGAAAAAATTTTGGATCGATTTTAACCACTTTCCCGTGACCCAATCGATCTGAAATTTTGCAGGCAGGCTTGTGGCAATGACAGAAATGATCTAACATATTTTTTTAGTGATGCCAAAACAATGGAAACTTTTAAATTTTTCTACCAGAGTTGATAAAAAAATGTACAAAGGGTTTGTTTTTGTTATATTATTACCATAACGACCACAAAAACAACAAGTCCAGCTATGAAAACAATGCAACATTTAGAATAACAACAAGAACAATATAGAAATATCATGTTTTTCATTTTTTTTTACTTTTTCAGACATTTCCCTGGACCTGTTCTACCGATTTTAATGATTTTTGAAGTAGAAATCTTTCCATGAATTTGGTGAATCATTCTCACTAAAAATGATCACTGTAGCTGCACTATTGAGGGCGTGATCGTGACAAGAACAACATAGAAAATTGTTTTTTTTTCAAGACTTTTTTAGTTCTTCATTCAAATCTCGGGCCCTAATCGACCGATTTGGACGATTTTAAATAGCAAACTTCTCAGGATGTTAGTGAATCATTTTTATGTCAACGAGTACCCTAGCTGCCGGATTGATGCCGTCATCGTGATTTCCACAGACGGACAGACGGACAGACGGACATCGCTATATCAACTCCGGTTGCTATAAGGATCACAAATATATAAATTTTATGGGGTCCAAAATTTTTTTTCTAATTATTACAAACGGAATGACAAACTTATATATACCCTCTACACACTGGAGTGGAGGGTATAACAACTCTACAACAGCAACAATGGCAGTCATATATTTTTCAAATAGGAAAAAACTGTTTATGTGTTAGTTTCGGTCATTCCCCAGTATGCATTGAAATATTATTTCTCCAATGTTGAAGAAAAGTTAAGTTCTTAAATTGATGTCAAATGTAATTCTCAACTTGGGTTGAACAATTTTTCTCCTTGTTTGCTTTCAACTTGACATCAAGTTGAGACTTAACATTTTTTCCAATCTTTGAGAAACATTTTTACTCTCAATTGGATATCCAACACTTTTCTCCACTTGAGACCAAACATTTTTTCAACTTGAATACGATTTGTGTTAAGTCTGAGATATTATTTAAATATGTCATAAATAACAAGTAAGAAAATTATAGTCGGTCTAGACCGACTATACGATACCCTATACCATGCGTTTAGAAACCCTATCTCTTAGGCCCAACTAACTGGACATAGAAAATAAGCAAAAAACAAATTTGAGTGGGATTTTTATTAATTTTTTTGGCTGCAGATATGAAAAAGTTCATATCGGATGCTATATCTATATGGGGACTAGGTCCAAAAATGGACCGATCCTGATCATGTTTGGAAAAGTCTCTTGTATTTTGCAAAAATATATACAAACCAAATCTGAGAAAAATCTGTGCAGTATTTTTGTTTTTTAATAGATTTAAGTGAAGATCGGGAAGCAGCCCTATATGGGGCCAAAGGGATGATTTTTGGACTACTCATTAATGGATGTAATAAACACATACAAACCCAATTTGACTGAGATTTATATGATAATTTGGAACTTATGGCAATTTATGTCGATTTCATAGGGGTAATTTGTATGGGGGCTAGGTCAGAACATGGACCGATTCTCACCAGTTTCAATAGCATTCATCCCATGGCCGATAAAAGCTTACATACCAAATTTCATCAAAATATATTCATATTTGCGACCTGCAGTTTGATTACAAGCTTTACATGGACACACAGACGGACGGACGGACGGACGGACATTGTTAAATCAACTCAAAAAATGATTCTGATTCGATCGGTATAATTAAAGATGGGTCTAGGTCAAATATTTTTGGTTGTTACAAACAGCAGCACAAAGTCATTATACCCAAACCACATAGTGGTATAGGGTATAATAAATTAAATTAAAAAATGCCAAAAAAGTACAAATAAATCATTGATATATTTTTAATTATTTCTGCTTTTTGTCGAATTTTTCAAAAAATGTACAACTAATTAATTCATTCATTTTTAATTCTAGATTTTAAAAAATGTACATAATATGTACATTTAATGTTAAATATGTACATAGTAATGTTAAATATATAATGAAATTAAATTGAAACATTAAAAAAAGTACATTGTTTTCATTTCTAAAATTAGTATAATATTTTTTAATATGGCAATTCCGTACCTTCCATTTGATACCGATTGGAAATATTTCTTTGCTATCAAGTTGAGAATCACAAATTTCTCAATTTGATAACTATGAAAATCGCCATATAAAAAATGTGCCTTTTAAGTTGAGAAGACTATATTCGAACTATTGAGGGCATTTGAGAATTAACGTTGGAGATTTGGGAAATGTATTTGATCTCAAATGCACCTCAAGTTGATAGCAAACAAAAATGTTTATTGGGACATTTATTGTAGGGTCGTTTGCACACACACAAAAAATAGAAAATAAATTGTCAATAAGCAAAGCAAGTGGCTTCGAAATTCGATGATGCCAGTTAATCATTTTTTGTTCACGCGGAATTTATAATTGGAGGAATTTTTTCTCGAGAAATGTATTTTCCGTGAGAAAGAAATTCCTTGAGAATATTCATAATTGGGATGAATAACTTTTAATTGGAACTTTTTAGTCAGAATAAATCATAATTCTAGTTAGATATTGGTTAATATTTAATTAGAAAAAATATTGTGGTGGCATCTACGCAATTATTGAGGCAGTCACGGAAAAATTAAATTCAAGTCTGTTTTTTTTAATATAACAAAAATGGATTTTCCCTTTAACAAAATATGGCAGAATTCTTTATAAATGAAATGCAAAATGGAAAATCAATTTTGTGCTAATTCTTAACAAAATTAATAAAATATATTTATATGTATTATTATATTTATTAATATTTGTAATTTTATTTGACACAATTTCACACACAGTTTTACAGATCAACTGTTTTCAACTGATTTAGAAGTTTTCTGTTTTTGAAACAGTAGTGCCAATTTGTAACATTTTGTGATGTAATGAAAATCGCAGAATAATAAGTTAATACACAATAAAAAATATTAAATTTTTAAGTTTTATATACATATTGCAATAAAAAAAACTTTGGTAAATTTACATTGAAGATGGTCAGAAATGAATGAGAAAAAATATATAGGCATTTTAGAAAAGCACATTTAATATTAAACTTTATGCACAAAATATATGGGTTTTTGTTGTTTCGAATTTAACTGTGGCTCTAAGTGAAAAGTTTTAGACCGATCGTATATTACATCTTGAGGATCCTCACCTAATATTTTCAAATATTTTAAATTCTTTTTAACTCATTTAACCTCATTACGAAAATAGTAAAACAGTAAATATGGAAAATCCACGCACCTCAAAAAATTGTTTTCTATGAAATAAATTAAAGACATTTCATATTATACAATTTTCTTTCAAAAATGTATCAATTATTGCAAATTTGAAATTTGACATATAGTATTTGTACATATATTTGTATAGATTTCGCAGTATGAAAAGAACTATTATTTCTTTATTTAGAATATATGTAAGTATTGCTCGCAAAAAATTGCAACATCATGAATGAAACACATAGACGACTGCTGGCAGCAGCATTTGTAGTCGTATAGTCAGCTACTTGATTTTTCTGAATACGACAGCAACATATAATACAAATGCATTTTTATTTAAATATACAATTACTTTTACTTATTTAAAATGCATTAGTACAACGTAAAAATAAATAAATTAGTTTAACGCCTTTTGATTATTAATGGAATTATAGCCTTTCATTTTGCGATTTTTTTTTTAAACAAAATAAAATATTTCATAGCAATAACTTCTTTTACATATTTTGTTATATTGTCAACACTATTTTTGTTTTGTAGCCGACAAAACACACTTGCAGTTTTTTTTTCTATTTGAAGAACATATGACTGCCATTGTTGATGTTGTAGAGTTGTTTTTTTTTTTTTGATTTTGTTTCGTTAACTCTTTTGTATTAAAGCACCTCCAATATATGTATCCATTTTAGTTTGCAAATTCAGTATATTTATAATTTATTACTTACAGCAAAAAATAATAGAAACAATTTTATCAGTTATGCTTACGAAACTATATATGGCTGCAAAAGCAGTAGCCTGTGTAAAGAACAAGTTAGCGACATGTAACTGTTACGTAACGTGTCAGCCTTTTTTTCACATGAAAAGTATTGGAACGTTCCGGTTACGTTCGGTAACTGTTTTAAATTATTTTCATGTAAAAAAAACAACTGACTCGTTACGGTTACGGTTAGAAAACATTGACCTTTTATATGTATTATAATGCTATGAATGCATTTATCTTTATTTTATTTTATTTATATATTCTTTTTTTTGTATTGTATATTATTTTTTTTTTATTATTATTACTATTTCATTTAATTATTTTTTTCTTTAAATAAATTAATACATAAAAATTTGTTTTTTAAATTATTGGTGAACTTTTACTCCCTTTATTTACTGCCTTTATATTAACTGGTAGTGTCTGCTTGTCGACAAAATTTTGGATCGATTTTTAGCCCCTTTCGCGTGAGCCAATCGATCTGAAATTTTGCATGCAGGCTCGTGGCAATGACAGAAATGATCTAACAAATTTTTTTAGTGATGCCAAAACAATGGAAACTTTTAAAATTTTCTACCAGAGTTCACAAAAAAAATGTACAAAGGGTTTGTTTTTATTATATTATTACCACAACGACCACAAAAACAACAAGTCCAGCTATGACAACAATGCAACATTTAGAATAACAACAGGAACAATATGGAAACATCATGTTTTTCATTTTTTTTTTAATTTTTCATAGATTTACCTGGACCTGTTCCACCGATTTTAATGATTTTTGAAGTAGAAATCTTCCCATGAATTTGGTGAATCATTCTCACTAAAAATTATCACCCTAGCTATCCTATTGAGGGCGTGATCGTGACAAGAACAACATAGAAAATTATATTTTTTCAAGACTTTTTTTAGTTCTTCATTCAAATCTCGGGCCCTAATCGACCGATTTGGACGATTTTAAATAGCAAACTTTTCAGGATGTTAGTGAATCATTTTTTATGCCAACGAGCACCCTAGCTGCCCGATTGATGCCGTCATCGTGATTTCCACAGACGGACAGACGGACAGACGGACAGACGGACATCGCTATATCAACTCCGGTTGTTATAAGGATCACAAATATATATATTTTATGGGGTCCAAATTTGTTTTTCTAATTATTACAAACGGAATGACAAACTTATATATACCCTCTGCACACTGGAGTGGAGGGTATAATAATAATTTTTCAACATTTCTATAGAAAAAAAGCGATTTTTTTCCTGAGGTTAACATATTCTGGGTATTACAGTATCAAGGGTATAAAATTTTAGTTAGGTTATATACCTTCGGAAAGTTTCTCAGTATAAGTATAAGTTTTATTTGTAAGGTTTTAGACACAAATAGGAAAAAGTTCAAAATAGTGCATTTCTGAAAAATTGAAAATCCGTTGTCTTGAGTTACAAAACATTTATTTTGATAGATATCCCACTCCCATCCCACTAAGCGACCAAAAAGCTCTTAAAGGAAAAATCCTAAGCTTTCTTATGAAAAAAAATGCCCTTTTTGAAAACAAGGCAAAAAATGCTTTAATTTAGCAAAAAAAAAAAAAAAAAGTCTACAATTTTTTTTTTTTTTAAGTATTTTTTTTCCGAAATATTGAAGAAATAGTTATCTAAACTCTTTGGGAGAAAATTTTCTAAGAACAATAGGTAATAAGTTACATGGATGAGAAAAAAACACCTGTTTGGCCAAAACGTCAAATTTTGATCCCCTCTAACTCAGAGAGATCGGGACCTATCTTGTTGAAAAATTGTGTCTAAACTACTATCCAGTAGGACTAACCTTGGTGCAAATTTCATCCCGATCGGAAGACATCGGTTTCAAAAGTTGGTGCACTTGACATGAAATCCCCCATATATAAATCCGGGAGAAAGGCCGGGTTTTGTTTTGATAACTGGAGAAGTTTTGAAAAACCTCCAATGTCTGGCCCTAAAATACGGTCTTCTCAACTGGAAAGTTTCAGAGGTAATAATGATACAAATCCAAGAAAAATTTAATTCCATTAACATCTTACAGATCAATATCATTGCTGCCTGTCATGGGAAAGCTATTTGAAAAATTATTTTCCATAAGATTGAAAAAAACTCATGGTAGATAACAATCTAATATCCTCTAACCAATTTGGGTTATCAGAAAAGCACTCTTTAAAGGAATGGCTTATACTCTAGAAGTCAAACATTCTGACAAAATTGTTCATGTATTTTGTATTGCTTGGTGCTGAGTGCTGTGTATGTTTATTATAATACACTGCCTATCCCTACGCGCTTTAAAAAAACAAAAGTACATTGAGTGCATAGGGCTTCGCCACCATTGGCATAAATGCTTTCAAAGCATTTGTTTTGAATTAAAAAGCTTTGAATTAAAAAGCACTTGAAAAAATCAAAGTAAATCTTAAGTTTAAAATTCAGATTATTATTTTACAAAATGAGCTACGTGTATTCAAACGAAAAGTGGGAAAGCGAAATATTAAGAAATCTGGTGAAGGTGATGCTTTTGTCGGAGAGGATTTATTTGTGGTTTCCTCCGAAGAAAAGGCATGGCATGCTGATTCTGGAACAAGTGATCATATGCTTAGAATGGTTCCAAAATTATATTCAGTTAGACACCTCAAAACGTATAAAATGGTGCTGTCATTCCAGCATTTGGTAAGGTGGACGTTTATATATAGGCATTTGTTGGTATGTAGAGAGGAAATTTAGGATGATCAAAATTACTTAGAAGAACAAAATAGAGTTAAAGTCTATGATCATGAAGTACAAGGTAGTCGGGACAATTTCAGTTGAAGAAAGCAGAATCCGATTCAGAATGCTATAAATTTTGCAATGTCGATTCAAATAATGTTAAGTTTCCATATCGAGAAGCAATTGGATCACTTATGTATCTGCCAGTAGCAACAAGGTAAGATATTGCATTTTCTATTTCGTATAAAAGTCGTTGTATGGATTCTTTTAACATGCAACATGTTCTGCTGGACTGAAGCGTATATTTTTTCAGATTCAGATAGTACATGACAGCCTGTGAATGCATTAAGGAGCTAATTTGGGTACAACGTTTGTTAAAAGTTTTTGTTTGTGACAAACTTCAACTTTCCATTCGTGAAGAATCCACAAGTTCACAAGCGGACCAAGCATCACATATCATTCGTGAGGTATATGAAATGAAAGATTTTCAACTCAAGTATATGGCAACAACAGATATTTTTACGAAAACGCTTTTAACCCTGCTGTTAGGTTAAAAAAAACTTACGAATTCGAGGTTAACGGACCATTTTGGTCTATACCAATTTTTTTTTGAAAATAAGGGGCGTAAGTCTATTTTTTATACTTATTTATTTCAATTAAGTATTTGGCAACAAATATTTTCACTAAAAGTTATATTTGTATGCTTAACAAATCGTTTGGGCTATTCATTTTGTTTTGAATGTTTGTTATTATATTTCATACAAATTAAATTTGAAAGCCAATAGTGGGATTCCCCTAATTTTGTTTTGTTATGCCATCAAATCAGCTATTCAAGTTACTGTTGACATTCAATAAGTTGTGTTTTTTGTGTGAGTCCCCTTTTTGCATTTTATCATGCAGACATGTGTGTGTGTGTTTTTTTTTGTGTTTTTGTGATTCCCCTGATTTTATTTTGTGATGCAGTCGTGTAAATTGTTTGCATTAGTTGCAGTTTAGTTTGTGTCTTGTTTG
Source organism: Cordilura impudica (assembly GCA_963682025.1). Taxonomy (NCBI): domain Eukaryota; kingdom Metazoa; phylum Arthropoda; class Insecta; order Diptera; family Scathophagidae; genus Cordilura; species Cordilura impudica. Next base: position 127,612,581 of record OY821518.1, on the reverse strand, counting down.
TGTTGTGTTGTGTTTATTTCTTGTTAGAATGGAAAATCGACGTTTTTGGACACCGATGCTATTGCTGAAATCCTAAATGACAGTGCCTCGGATATTTCAAATTCAAGTATTTTAGAAGAAAATACTGAATTTGAAAATACCGAATCAAGTGATTCTGAAACAGATAGTGAAGAAGATGTGGCTGCTGCTAGCACTGTAGATCCATTGTTTATTACAAAAAATAAAATGCAATGGAGTGATGTTCCCTTACCCTGTTCTATTGGAACTCGTTCTGAAAATATTATTTCAATACAGCCAGGACAAACTCGATTTGCTGTATCCAGTGCCAAGATATTCTTTCATCTTTTTTACTGTTTTTTCCACCACCATTAGAAACAAGTAAGAAAATTATAGTCGGTCAAGACCGACTATACGATACCCTATACCACGCGTTTGGAAACCCTATCTCTTAGGCCCAACCAACTGGACATAGAAAATAAGCAAAAACCAAATTTGAGTGGGATTTTTATTAATTTTTTCGGCTGCAGATATGAAAAAGTTCATATCGGATGATATATCTTTATGGAGACTAGGTCCAAAAATGGACCGATCCTGATCATGTTTGGTAAAGTCTCTTGTATTTTGCAAAAATATATACAAACAAAATTTGAGAAGAATCAGTGCAATATTTTTGTTTTTTAATAGATTTAAGTGAATATCGGGAAGCAGCTCTATATGGGGCCAAAGGGATCATTTTTGGACTACTCATTAGTGGATGTAATGAACGCATACAAACCCAATTTGAGTAAGATCTATATGACAATTTGGATCTTATGGCAATTTATGTCGATTTCATATGGGTAATTTGTATGGGGACTAGGTCTGAGCATGGACCGATTCTCACCAATTTCAATAGCGTTCATCACATGGCCGATAAAAGCTTATATACCAAATTTCATCAATATATATTCATATTTGCGACCTGCAGTTTGATTACAAGGTTTACATGGACACACAGACGGACGGACGGACGGACGGACGGACGGACATTGTTAAATCAACTCAAAAAGTGATTCTGATTCGATCGGTATAATTAAAGATGGGTCTAGGTCAAATATTTTTGGTTGTTACAAACAGCAGCACAAAGTCATTATACCCAAACCACATAGTGTTTTGTAACTCAAGTTTCATCCCGATCGGAAGACATCGGTTTCAAAAGTTGGTGCACTTGACATGAAATCCCCCATAAATAAATCCGGGAGAATGGCCGGGTTTTATTTTGATAACCGGAGAAGTTTTGAAAAACCTCCGATGTCTGTCCCTAAAATACGGTCTTCTCAACTGGAAAGTTTCAGAGGTAATAATGATACAAATCCAAGAAAAATTTGATTCCATTAACATCTTACAGATCAATATCATTGCTGCCTGTCATGGGAAAGCTATTTGAAAAATTATTTTCAATAAGATAGAAAAAAACTCATGGTAGATAAAAATCTAATATCCTCTAACCAATTTGGGTTATCAGAAAAGCACTCTTTAAAGGAATGGCTTATACTCTAGAAGTCAAACATTCTGATAAAATTGTTCGTGTATTTTGTATTGCTTGGTGCTGAGTGCTGTGTGTGTGTATTAGAATACACTGCCTATCCCTGAGTGCTTTAAAAAAATAAAAATACATTGAATGCATAGGGCATAGTTGCCCCATTGTCATAAGTGCATTCAAAGCATTTGTTTTTTTTAAATAGTTTGCAGCTTTGAATTAAAAAGCACTTGGAAAAATCAGCGTAAATCTTAAGTTTAAAATTCAGATTATTATTTTACAAAATGAGCTACGTGTATTCAAACGAAAAGTGGGAAAGCGAAATATTAAGAAATCTGGTGAAGGTGATGCTTTTGTCGGAGAGGATTTATTTGTGGTTTCCTCCGAAGAAAAGGCATGACATGCTGATTCTGTAACAAGTGATCATATGCTTAGAATGGTTCTAAAATTGTGTTCAGTTTGAACACAATGATCATGTAGTACAAGGTAGCCGGTACAATTTCAGTTAAAGAAAGCAGAATCCGATTCAGAGTGCTATAAATTTTGCAGTGTCGATTCAAATAATGTCAAGTTTCCATATCGAGAAGCAATTGGATCACTTATGTAGCAACAAGTCCAGATATTGCATTTTCTATCTCGTATGCAAGTCGTTGTATGGATTCTTTTAACATGCAATATGTTCTGCTGGACTGAAGCGTATTTTTTTCAGATTCATATTAGGGTGGGGAAACGGGAAATATTCATTTAACTCGTGGTTTTCTTATAATGTTATTAGAAGGTCCGACTTCATGGTCGTCACGAAAACAGCAGAAAATAGCGCTATCTACTACCAAATCGGAATACATGACAGCCTGTGAATGCATTAAGGAACTAATTTAGGTACAACGTTTGTGAAAAGATTTTGTTTGTGACAACCTTCAACTTTCCATTCGTGAAATCCACAGTCTCACAAGTGGACCAACCATATTGAGGTAAATGTACATATCATTCGTGAGGTATATGAAATGAAATATTTTCAACTCAAGTATATGGCAACAACAGATATTTTTACGAAAACGCTAAAATTTTATAACATAAAGAAATTACTAAATACTAATTAATGTAAGTGGATGAAAAATTATTTTAAAAAAATTGGAAGTGTTCATAATAAGTTTGTTTACACACTAATTCATACTTTGTAATTAAAAACCTGTTATGTTTCTGTTTTGTAGAAACATATTCATTGATAATTAATAACAATTTTCATTCACAATTTATTTGTAGTATAGAAAACAAGTATTTTTCTCTTTTAACAATTATTTATTTCCATTTAATTACAAAAAAAAATGATATAAACCACGTATATAATAAATATTAGCTAAGATGAGCTTAAAGTAGTGATGAAAAAGAACGTACACTCAAAATGGTTAGATTTTTTAAAAGTTTGGATTCTTTTTCCCTTTCTTTATATGCTATTTTAGTTTTTGCTGGGTTTTGATTAAAACTGAGAATATAAATATAAAACATATATAAATTTAAAATATACGAAAATATAAAAAAAAACAAAAAAGTAAATAAATTATAAAATTATTTCAGCATAATAACATGTCAAAATGCTTTCCGTTTCCTTAAACTTCCACATACATTTCTCAAACTATACAAAGGAAATAAAAAGAATACACAAATAAAATGTTTTAAGATTCGCATATCCTTTATGTTACATTTATGTATATATGTGTGTGGGTGTGTTCTTTCTTCCCTTTTTATTTAGAAATATGACATCAAGTGTCCATTTCTATTTGTGGTAATCTTTCATAAAGGATTTACACACAAACACCCCATTTGAAACATGAATTTTTCAAAATTTTTCTTTATTATGGATACTCTTAGCATTTGGTTTAGTTTCCCCCTTCTCTTTAAGGTTAAAAAGAATTCATGTTTTTTTTAAAAAGATTTTCGTTTTTGTTGTATATTTTCTTTTACATTTTCGTATGGATTTTATTTATTTTGATTATTTTGAATTTTATTTTTCTTAGTCCTTGGAGAATTTGCACATTCTATTTTTTTTTTTGTTTTTGTTGTTTGTGAATAAGTTTTACATTTTATTAGAGTCCTGGCAGGGGTTAGGTTGTATATTTAAGTCAGGGGATCAGCAGATTCCTTTTTCTTACTTCGCCATGTGTATGAGGTCACACACGCATGTAATTTCATGCATTTCATGCCATCACTTTATAAAGTAACATTTTTTTTTGTCTTGACCTCCACCTCCACCTCCCTTCCCTCTTCGATTGTTTTGTACAGCCTCTGCTGTGAGTTTTATGAATGGAAAATTTAAAATTTATGAGATTTTATTACACTTTAGTGAGACATTTATTTTTAAAATCCAGTTAATCAAAATGCTTCGAAACGAAAAATATATGGGGATGATTTTGTGTCAAATTCTTGTTTAATGAAGCAGTTTTATGGAAAAAGTTTTTTTTTTTGTAATTCAGAAAATATATTATAAAACATAAAATGTTAAAATATTGTATATGGAGTTCAAATTTTAAATATTTATTAGTTTTCTTTTTCTAAAATGTATCCATATCAAGTTTCAGATTTTGTTCTTTTTGGCTTAAGATTTTGAAGTTCATTATCAGCAATTTTAATTCGGAAACTTTAACAATGTAGTCCAACTGAAAACAAGTAAGAAAATTATAGTCGGTCTAGACCGACTATACGATACCCTATACCATGCGTTTAGAGACCCTATCTCTTAGGCCCAACTAACTGGACATAGAAAATAAGCAAAAACCAAATTTGAGTGGGATTTTTATTAATTTTTTTGGCTGCAGATATAAAAAAGTTCATATCGGATGCTATATCTATAAAGGGGCGAGATCCAAAAATGGACCGATCCTGATCATGTTTGGTAAAGTCTCTTGTATTTTGCAAAAATATGTACAAACAAAATTTGAGAAGAATCAGTGCAATATTTTTGTTATACCCTCCACTCCAGTGTGCAGAGGGTATATATAAGTTTGTCATTCCGTTTGTAATAATTAGAAAAAAAAATTCTGGACCCCATAAAATATATATATTTGTGATCCTTATAACAAGCGAAGTTGATATAGCGATGTCCGTCTGTCCGTCTGTCCGTCTGTCCGGCTGTCCGTCTGTCCGTCTGTCCGTCTGTGGAAATCACGATGACGGCTGCAATCGGATAGCTAGGGTGCTCCTTGGTATAAAAAATGATTCACTAATATCCTGAGAAGTTTGCTATTTAAAATCGTCCAAATCGGTTAATCTGGTCCCGAGAATTGAGCGAAGAATTAAAAAGTCATGAGAAAATATGATTTGAATATATGTTCTTGTGATAACGCCCTCAATAGGGCAGATAGGACGCTTGTTTTTAGTGATAATGATTCACTAACATCTTGAGAAGGTTCCTGTTTTTAAATCATGACAATAGGTTTCATAGGTTCCGAGAAATCACTGAAAAGGTAAAAAAAAATATGACTTTTTCCTATATTGTTTTCCTAAATTTTGCATTTTGTCATAGCTGTGCATGTTGTTTTTGTGGTCGTTGTGTTAATAATATAAAAATTCATCAATATCAATATTTTTTGGTGTAATATTTAAGTTAATTAATTAATAAAAGAAACTATATAAAATCAATATCAATATTCTGCGATTTTTATAACATCACAAAATGTTACAAATTGATACATACTACTGTTGCCAATATCAAAATACTATAAATAATATTCATATATTCTGTAAATGTATATCCATAATAAGCGCATATTAAAATAAATCGGTATTTTATATTATTTTTACAAAATTCTGAAATTTTTAGAGTTGGAAAAATAGTATGGTTTTAAGAGTTGCATTTTTAGTACATGTATAAACCCTGCATACTTGCTTTCAAAAGTAGTAGATAGGTAAGCCATAAAATATTTATTTACCCTGTAAAAAAAATTGTTTAGAAAAATACTATTTTTTGTCAGATGTTAATTACAATAAATTTTTAAACTTTGTTATTTAATGTCGGGACGGAGGCAAACGCCATTCCCAAAATTTTGTTTCAACAGTTATCCACATTAAGAATAACCGCGGAGCTCAGCTCAATCAATGTGCAATGATCGAGCCTTGCCCTGGGAAACATGCGTTTATGCTTCTCTTAACACAAACACCATTCCCAACTACCAAAAATTTTTGACACGAGCTATTCACATTATGAATAGTCGCGGAGCTCAACTCAATCATAGTGCAATGATGAAGCTTCGCCCTGGGAAACATATATTCTTGCTTTTCTTAGCACAAACCGAACTTCTTATGGCACATTAAAAATAAACTAATTGAGAAGTGCAATTCATCAGTACGCTGTATTATAATACTATTTTCTTATTTTACTAGTAGCTAGTAAACAAAGTGATCATATCATTGTGAACGAAATAGAATTGAAATTGTATGCAGATTTGTTTTACTTAAAAAACCTGTTTCTACAGATAGTGAATAAAATCCCAGTAAACATTTTATGCAATAAATGATCATGTAGAGTCTTTTTGACTCATATGTGCTATTAAAACAGTTATAAATGCGCCCTTTTGCTGATCACAAAATATTCTTTTGTTGGGATTAAATATTACCTTACCCGCGAATCTTCTTGAGAGTGCTTTTTATCCGCTTTTCTAATCAGTTTCGACTCATTTTTGAGTCTTATTTAATGTAATTTTTCTATAAATCACTTTCTAAGAGAAAGCAAAAATCAGTCTTTTCTAATAGCGCATGTGATTAAGCAGTTTTTAATCATCAAAAGTGCTCGAAGAAGACACAGTAAGGTAATTTTTGTTAAAACAATCTTCGAAATGATGACTGGGATATCGTATATTTTTGTTAACACACAAACATATGCATAGCAGCACGAGTAAACCGAACTCAAATTGGCTTATTATATGTATACAGCCGAACAAAAATGAAAATACTCACCAAAGAGTAAAGTAAGCAACAATTTCATTCAGTCTTATGGAAGCTTTTGAACAAAGCAAGTCTATGTCGCGTTGTCTTGTGAATTTTTACATTTTTTTTTAACAGGTACTAGTGATGCCAGGAGATTTTTTCAGAAATCTCTACGCTTATGAAAAAAATTCCCTTTTTTCCCTACACTACTTTTTTTTAAATTTATTTTTAATTTGTACATTTTCAATTTCAATTATGTAAATATAAAAAATAAGATAAAAATATCATGAGAATTACATAAGAATAATATAAAAAACATACAGATATTATAAAAAAAATATTTTTGCAATTCTGTTTAATTCATCTTTTTGATATGGTTAGATGTGCATTTAAAATTTACACAATTAAAGGTGTGTTTACACTATGTGTATTTTTCATATGTAAATTCAGTTTTACGATCCATACGTAATTCGGCGTATGTGTCAAAATTGGCGTTTTATATACAATTCATCATTTTGCGATCAAACGTACATATGTATTTCCGTATGACATAACCTCTAAATGTAAACAACAGCTGATTTAATTTGTGAATTTACAAAAAGTTATTGTTAAAAATAAAGTAATATATATTTTATATTTTTTAATTGTTAATTAATATTAAACAATTTATTTTTCTTTCAATATTTATCTTTATAATTTACTCTGTTTTTCTTTCGCCACAAGCAGTATTGTATTTTAATATGGTTGTCATGCCAAAATAGAACCTGCTCTAATTGAAAAATTTACATATGTTTTGCCAAATGTGTTGTACATAAACAGTTTTTGAAAGGGTTCACACTATGTGTACAAATTGCACGTGCTAAAACAATAAGAAAAACACAAGCAAAACACATAGTGTGAACGCAGCTTAATTAAAATGGCTTGCAAATGAGATGTTACAACTCAAACAGAATATTTGTTCTTGGTTTTCAGTGTTGCCGTTTTAGCTTTTTAGTTGTTAGATTTAGCAACTTTTTTTTGGCGTTTAGCATCCAAAATTTCTCAAAAGATGCTAGATGCTAACTTAGAATCTTTTATTAATAAAAAGTTGCTTTTAACATCTTTTTTTTTATATTTTTTTTTCATAATTTTTGAATATATAATTTTAATGGTATTGATATGTTTTTATTTTTCAAAGTGTAGTACAGTAATTTTGTGTACTACTCCTTTTACCACTCTGCTCGTTTCTTTCAACAAATATAACAAAACATTTTGAAATAGAAGAATGTAAACACCAACAACAGTTTTTAATGAATTTGAAAGTCGATTGCCAAAAAATATTATTGTATTAAAAAAATGCCAAAATTTTCAATACAAAACACATTAAAACGGGTAAAAGAACAGATAACCAATATATTAGAAGAGTTTAAAGTTATATCATCTGAAACAGAAAAAATTCAAATCCAATGGAGTTATATCACAGAACAAAACTGGGATACAACACTGAATACAACCTCTTTATGGATTGAAAAATTCTATTGGCGAAAATCCATTTTAGGAGTTATCAATATTTGTATTGTCTATATTAGTTTTGTCTTTCTCAAAAGCCGAAGTTGAACGTTTGTTTAGTTTAATAGCTTTAGTTAAAAGCAAATTTCGAACAGAATAAAATCCGAGTTGTTATGTTCTGTAATACGTATAAAAGAAGGATTGAAATTGAACAATCGGTGCTGTCACACTTACAATATACCGAGCGATGTCGTTGATAAGAGTCGATCGTCAGAAATATATCAGAGCCAAGAAGAACTTGAACATGAAGACATCACAGAAATGTTAGATTCAATAAACCAATTATTCTAATATAATCGTATCTTTTGATAATGTAATTTCTGTTATATTTTAAATAAAAAAAAATCCCTCTAAAATTAAAATTATTTAATTTAAGTTTAAAATAAACTCAATTTGATGTTAATAAAAATTTCAGATGAAATTCAAAATAATTTTAATTAAAATTTAAAAAATATAAATCGAAACATATGTTTTATATTAATTTTTCGATTTAAAAACCAAAGAATTTATTAATAAGTATATAATTTTTCAGTATAAAGGTAATGAAATTTGAAAAAAAAAAAATTAGCATCCGGTACGTTTAAGCATCTTTTTTTGCAATTTAGCATCTTTACAATTTCAAATTATGGCAATACTGTTGGTTTTAAAAGATTTTTTATAACAGTGGTTATAAGCATGACATGTACATATACTTAGATCTGATTTATCGCATTTTAATATATTTTCAAAAGCCTTGCATTTGCATTTATAGTCGTCACCTTTGACCTGCTCCAGCCATCCAACTAACTGAAGCAAAATCTTTATGTTCTGTATTTCTTTAATGTGTTTTCAGCATCATCGAAAAACGAATCGAACATTTTTCTAAAATTAATTATGTTTCTAAAATTAATTATGTTCAAATTTATAATATTTTAATGTTATGCACAAAACAGTGTTTTATACTTGTCATTGTTATTAAAGAATCCACATATTTACTTCCTTCATATTATAGAATTATTACCAGACTTAAAAAGACTTTAAAGTTTAAAATTGAAAAAAATTATGCGATATTTAACAAATACATTCAAAATAGTTTTGACGGAATTTTTTGGCAGTTTTAGTTTTGCCTTGTATCAGTAAAATGTTCAGATATTAACTAAAAAAACAGTTTGTTAAATATTTTCATCTTAATTATCTTAATTAATTTAAAGACACAAAGATAGATTTAATACAATAAAAAGAAGTAAGAGTTGAAAGTTGATCTATGCGGACTCACAAATGTGCCCTATACTAATAGGTTTGGAAAATTGAAAAGGATTGTAAAAAATAAAATGCACCTTTATATTAAAAAATTTAAATTAAAAAGAAAATTACAAAATAAACCATTTACCTGGTTAAACTTAATATTGTTTGTAATTATCTGGATCAGGTTAGTATTTAAAATGGGATAAATCGGGAGTCATTGTGCCAATTTATGACCTAAAATATGTAGACACCTCTATAAAATGCTGAAAATTCAGAGCATTTGTTGTAATAATTCAGTAATAGGTTTATCAAAGTGTTTACATATTCAAATATTTCCAGATATTAATGTAAACGTAAAACCCAGGTGGAGGGTATCAAAGATTCGGCATAGCCGAATTTAACATTCTTACTTGTTTTTTAATAGATTTAACTGAAGATCGGGAAGCAGCTCTATATGGGGTCAAAGGGATCATTTTTGGGCTACTCATTAGTGGATGTAATGAACGCATACAAACCCAATTTGAGTAAGATCTATATGACAATTTGCATCTTATGGAAATTTATGTCGATTTCATATGGGTAATTTGTATGGGGGCTAGGTCTGAACATGGACCGATTCTCACCAATTTCAATAGCGTTCATCCCATGGCGGATAAAAGCTTATATACCAAATTTCATCAAAATATATTCATATTTGCGACCTGCAGTTTGATTACAAGCTTTACATGGACACACAGACGGACGGACGGACGGACGGACGGACGGACGGACATTGTTAAATCAACTCAGAAAGTGATTCTGATTCGATCGGTATAATTAAAGATGGGTCTAGGTCAAATATTTTTGGTTGTTACAAACAGCAGCACAAAGTCATTATACCCAAACCACATAGTGGTATAGGGTATAATGATCTTGAGAAAATATTCTTACTTGATGAAAAAATGGTCTTAAAATAAAATATTCATTTATTTCCATATCATCTGCTCTATCATAAAATCTAAACATTCAAATTTTCCATTCAATAAACTTGTATTCATATTGGCAATCTCATAATATCGTACTTAACAAAATAACGGAATATCAACTCGTAAATTATTCAAAACTATCATCATCATTGCTACACAAAGTATGTGTAGCAAAGTAATTGGCTTTAGCCATTAGAACCATAAAAATTTTACATCTCGACGACAAAAAATAAAATCGAAAAAAATCATCATAATCAATGATGCAGTTTCGTATTTGCGAAATATAAAATGAAAGAAAAACAGATAAAATGAATCGCAATTATTACAATTGAAAAGGCGATGAATACGAAAAACTACTGAAGAGGATGATGAACAAAATGCCAATGACCAAACATAAATATCAAACAATTCTGTAGTAAGCAGGAGGGCATTCTGGGCGAATGCAAAAAAAATATTCGAGGCAAATGTAATTTTTTATAGTCATTTCTTTTTTTGGACAAAGCTCTTTTTTATGCTGAATTTTATAGATTTTATTGATATGCTTGTATATTTTATTACACTCGATTCCATGTTTGTTTAGCAATTTCAATATATTATCAAAATACGATGGACGAAGGAACGGAAAAAGTCCTTTTTACATATGCACAATAAAGTTGGCAGGAAAAATGAAAAAAGGGATACAAACCCCTGTACGTTAGATAAAAAATAACTCAGAGTTCCTCATAAGGGAATAAAACAACAAAAAATTTGAGTGTCGATTAAACAGGTTGTTGATCACTGCCGAGACTTAGGAAAATTCTAGCTGCTACTTTGAAAATAGTGTCATATTAAAATCCGAATTATTTTAAGTTTTCCTGAAATTTATATCTCAAATTTTTTTTTAAACAAAATAATAATTAACAAATAAGAAAATTATGGTCGGTCTAGACCGACTATACGATAACCTACACCTTACTTTTAAAGATAGGGTCTTAGGTCCAACTAATATATAGAATATGGAATATAAGCATAAACCAAACTTGGTAGATTTAATTGAATATCGGAAACCATCTTTATATGGGGGCTATGGCAGGGTTTATTTTTGAACTGTGATAATATGGATCTTATGGCAATTGAAATCGACCTCAGAGAGATCATTTTTATGGGGACTAGGTCTGGTCGATAAAAGTTAATATACCAAATGTTATGAAAATGTATTCATATTTGCGACCTGTAGTTTGGACAAACGGACAGACAGATGGACGGACATCCCTAATAGAATTATAAAGTGATTCTGAGTCGATCGGTGTAATAAAAGATGGGTCCAGGTCAAACATTAGCATATACTCATTATACACTGACCATATAGTGGTATAGGGTAAAAAATGGAGCTTCTTTAGAAGCAATTTATTCATATGTAATGAAAGTTTAATTCTTTCAGATGGACTTAAATTTTTTGCTGTGTTGATGTGTATTTTTTTGGTAGTCCCAATGTTTAGTGACAAAAAAAATATGAATTTGCTAAATAATCTGGAAATGTTGTTACACTTGAACTTCTGTGGTTATCACCAACGATTCGATTATATGCGCTGAAAACGTGAACTTAAAATTTGTATTTGTATAGAAATACACTTGCTAGCAAAAGTATCCGTACAGCTAAAATTCAAAATGTTAACTAAGCTGAAAAATGTTTTTTCTAGAAGTTTGATATTCTGTTTATAATAATTATGAAAAAAAATCTGGACGCCATATATTCTTGATCCTTATAACAAGCGGATTTGATGTAGCGATATCCGTCTGTCCGCCTGTGGAAATCGCGATCACGCCCTCAATAGGTCAGCTGGGTTGTACATATGGAGTGAAAATAATTTATTGACATTGCTTTAATAGATCTCTAGATTTCAGTAAAGATATAAAAAAAAATCTTAACAAAACATGATTTTTCTATGTCATTCTTATTATTATTTTTATTCTAAATTATGTACTATGTGTGCCATAACTGTAGTTGTTGTTGTGGTGTTTGTGTTTGTATACCTTGTAGGGAATCTGGAGCCATATGTCACCACTTTTGTTGACTATTTTGGATCACTTTTTGCTGAAATTATCAACGAAGCGTCTACACTTTTTACTTTGCCTTTGATATGTAGAGAATTTTTTTGACAGCTGCAAAGCTGCGCTTCTTCTTAATCTTTTATTGCTTAATTTTGTTTTGTTGAAAATACACGTCACTGCACGCAAAATTCAAGTGAATCTATAAGGTAAATAAATGAATTAATTAATAAACGTATAATAATCATAAGCAAAAGAAGTTACAAAAGACAAGTGAAAAAATAATAAATAATAAAAAATAATTAAAAACGAGGAAATATTCAACGAATTTGATGCTATCTTAGGAAGATCCATACTGCGAAACGAAATCCATTAACCATTTGTATTTTCTGGTTTATATCTATATGCTATGTAAAACGTGAAGGTAAATTTTTAGTTCCATTTTTAAGCAATATGTGGGCACGGAGGAGTGTGAAAATTTTCATAGTTTTAGTTCATATGGATGAGAATTGCCGAATGATCAAATTTATGTATAATATGTTTTAAAAATATATTAAATTAAGTAAAATAAAATAAAATATTTATAATAATTCGTAACACCCTGTTAATGAGAATGATTTAAATTCTATATCACATGCTCTGTGTTGAGTTGTGAATTACTGAAATTGATTAGCATACCTTTGGGCTCAGTTTTTTAGGCTCATTTTATATACATATATAGAATAAAAATTTAAAGAAAAAATTTTATGAAAAAATAATATTTCGTAGAATTTTCACTAGTTTTATAGAAGTGGCAAATCAAGTTACTTGTCGGTAATAATGGTGAACGCAGCCAACATCAAGTATTTGGCCAAGTCATAATTATGGATTTCAATATGTTTATAGCTAATGTATTTACAGCTAAGATCAAAAAAAAAAAATCAAGAGTGATTTAATTTTTTTAATATGTCAACACTTTTTTCTTATACCCAGATGTTATTTCAACTTTTACCGAATCATTGGATAAAATATTAAGAGCACCATTTCATCGAAAGAAGAACAAAATATTTCAAACAAAGTAGTCGCAACAAAGTACACAGCCGAAATTATAGAACGCCATGAAAACCAGGGCAACTCTTCTGACAAAGATTTTTATACCCTATACCACTATGTGGTTTGGGTATAATGACTTTGTGCTGCTGTTTGTAACTACCAAAAATATTTGACCTAGACCCATCTTTTATTATACCGATCGAATCAGAATCACTATCTGATTCGATTTAACGATGTCCGTCCGTGTGTCCGTCCGTCCGTCCGTCCGTGTGTAAAGCTTGTAATCAAACTGCAGGTCGCAAATATAAGTATATTTCGATGAAATTTGGTATGTGAGCCTTTATCGGCCATAGGATGAACGCTGTTGAAATTGGTGAAAATCGGTTCATGTTCAGACCTAGCCCCCATACAAATGACCCCTATGAAATCGACATAAATTGCCATAAGATCCAAATTATCATATAGATCTTACTCAAATTGGGTTTGTATACGTTTATTACATCCATTTTTGAGTAGTCCAAAAATTATACCTATGGGACAACCCTTACTCGTAGGCCCCATGTAGAGTTGCTTCCCGATCTGCACTTGAATCTATCAAAAAACAAAAATATTGCACTGATTCTTTTCAAATTTTGTTTGTATATATTTTTGCAAAATACAAGATACCTTACCAAACATGATCAGTATCGGTCCAATTTTAGGCCTAGTGCCCATATTATCGGCGAGAACTTGCGAGTAGTAACCATTTTTTTTATAAAAAACAAAAAAAATCACATTTTTCTGAGATTAAAAAAACAGTTGAGTTTGACAGCATGCCACGCCCACAATAAGCAATAATTTAACCTAATCTGGATATATTAGCTACAAAATGGCGTTAAAATTTAAAAAATCGGTGACAAAAAAATTTGCGTTGTACTGTGTCAAATTTTAAATTTAGTGGAATACATCTTCTAGGGAACAAAAGGGAACTAGAAACGTATACCACCTAAAGAAAGGTGAAAGTGTCCTATTTAACCCTTTGTGTACTTTTGCACCCGTGACGATCCGCGGGTAGAACACTTTTTTCATTATAATGAAATTAGTCAAAAAATTTCACATTACAGTAATTTTAACCTAACAATGCAAGTAGTAAGGAAAAGTATTAAGGAAAACATACACAGGTAATTCATTTGTATAGTGGGTTTTTATACAAATTATTTTAGATAGTACTGCACTAATGCCATTTCCTACCTAGAAACATAGTATGATGGCTTATGAGAAGGCTTACAAGAAAGTGACATTTGAATACAAACCCAATTGCTATAAAATATTTCAGCAATGTTATAATGTAATATATTTGAGCAATTTTTTAGGGAGCACAGTACCAGAAAAAATTAAGATCTATTTCATATGTTACTGACAACGTCAGATCCGCTAAAAAACTACTAAAGAACGGAAATAACACAGGACAAAATATGGAATATTTGTAATAAATATTTGAGTCAAATGAATAATATTTATAATTGCCTTTCATTGTTACTTAAGTACAAAAACAAAGTATTGTTGCAAATACTATTATTTAAATATTTTTTTACCCACATATTTATGAAATGTTTTAATAAATAAGAAAGATTCAAAAAATAAAATCACTTATTTTCATATCAAAATCAGAATAATTGCGCTAATGTTCAGCAAATTTATTTTGCTAAAATTAACAAATTTGATAGCAAAAAATAATAAACTTTTCTGTAATAATAGCAAGACTTTTAGATAATATTACTAACGTTTTTTTAAAGTGTAAATATTCTAATTTTTCAGTAGTAATAGCAAAATTTGCAGGTGATTTTATTTTTTTTTTAGTGTAAAAATTTTTTTGAGTGTAAACATAAAAAAAATCCATTATTACAAACAATGCTTGTAATTACTATTAGAATCCATATATGACATAAAAAAATAAAAACCCATATTTCACGCTAAAGGCCTGTACGCAGCTTGCTAAGGAATCAAAAACTTCATATAAAAAAACGCTTCAGAAATGCTTAAGGAATTTTTCTGTCAAAAAATGTCTGTTGATAGTCCGCAGCTTTTGAAAAAAGTAGTATTGTTTTTACTACTTTTTTTTTACGTAAATGAAGTTAGGCAACCCAGGCTTTGAGCAGGAATATCAAATTTTTCGTTCTTTCTGAAAGGAATTTTGACAGGAGAGGTAAGCATAAACAAAATGTAATATGCTAAAAAATATAAAAGTTATTTTTCAGTTGCAAACCTGGGAAAAAACGAACAAAATTCGGCAAAAAAAAAACAAGAAGCGGATGGGTAATTTTGATACTCAGCTTAAAAAGCGTTTAGCAGGCCAAATAAAGCAGAACCGAAGAATTGATTTGTTTTCAATTTCACAATTCTTAATAATTGACAGAAAACAGCTGATTTCTAGCGTTGCACTGAAAGGTACTTTTGTGCTTTTTTTTCTTTAAGAAATATATGAAAATTTTCTGTTAAGATTCCTTAACAAGCTGCGTACAGCTCTTAAAAGTTAAAAAAAAATAAATAGTTCAATTTTGACCTAGAATTCCTTAAAAGTACTCAATCAATTTTAATGAAACTACAACTGACTCAAGCCCAACTAAATAGCTATCCATTAAAAAAAATTAATAAAATATTTTGATCGGTTCAAAATTTACAGAATTTTGGCCAATAAAAAACGATTTCCAGCCACTGTGCGATGTAATATTTAACAGATAACTATGAATAACTAGATTTTAATATATTTTATGAGAGTAAATTCATTCAAGTACTTAAATTTAATATATAAAAGTGTTTCATAATTAAAATTATTTTGGTATTTTATTTATTAGTGCGGGCAAGAGTCTAAATTGCATTAGCAGGATATCTATAATATTAATATGCTAGGCGATTTTTTGTGATCGATGTTTTGTTCTACCGTTTTATTCCGGTTTTAACCAAACATATATTATTTGAAAGGTATTTCTTTTTAGCGGTTTTGCAGATTTACAGATTTTTAAATTTTTTCCACTATTTTGAGTAAATTGCATTTAAAGTTGCTAGTAACACATACATAAAATTATACAATGCTATGTGTGTATTTATTAAATTTGTTAATGTGTTTGTAATAAAAATTAGTTTTTTTTGTGTTGATTTGTGTATTGGCTATAATTCAATAGCATACCTTTAGGGTCCTTATTTAATGAAAAAATAAAATTTCCTAGAATTTGCACTTGAATTTCAAGGGCTGGAATCTGCTAGTATACTTTAAGATTTGTGGTTAATTTAATTGAAGTTTAACAATATAGTTAGTTATTTAGTTAGTTAATTGTTCCTTATTTTTTCAAAATAAATGCTTTACAAAAATATAAAACTAAATATAAAATTTAATATTTCCAGATTTTAATAATTTTTAGATAAAAAAGAAAAATATGAATAATATAAGAACTTACGACTTTGACATACTGTCGTCAGTCGGTAGATATTTATAAGATATATTATAGTTAATATTATATATTACAGGTCTGGTGTTTTATTTAATTTCTCATTTTAGAAAAAAAGAATTACATTGAAAACTAAAAGTGAAAGTGTAGTTTCATGTTAGTAGCCATTTACATACAAATTAATAATTTGAACTCCAAATATTTAATATAATACAATATTATTTTAAACAAAAATTAAAAGTACTATATACTATTTTTTAACAAAAATTAAAAAAATAAAAAATAGCTTTAACAAAAATTAAAAAATACTATATACACCTGATGATTTTGAACAAAAATTAGACGAGCAGAGCAGTCCAAGTATCGTCGCTTAAATTTAGTTGAAAGTAGCGGAGATACAGACACTCCAACAGTCTTAGCAACATTAAAGGTAGACTTCCAACAAATAGCTTTTTCCAAGTGTTCTTGAAAACTTTTTTTAAATAGATGTCACATATATACGAAGAACTTATTTTCATACGTATCAGAGGAAAATGGGAGATATTTTTGGAATAGTAGTAGCATATTTCAATATTTCTGAAAAGCAATTTATTGTTATAACTGTCTCGAAAATATATAAAATTATACCATGAAATTTTGAAAAAAAATGTAAAACTGATTTCAAACATCTATTGAGTGCATACATTTGCGTGGAAAGTGGTCGAGCTTTTTCGAGGCGTCGTTTGCTCACGTCAGTAGGAAGTCTGATTCAAGGCCGATATTGAATGGTTGTATTACTGGTACTTGTACGATTCCAAAAAGTATACATTTGTTATACTTAATGCTAATATTTATCTATTTACATGCTTTCAAACATGCAATGTTAGTTTTTTCGGCTCAAGTAGCTCATTTAATGGTCGAGCAACTCAAGTATCTCGAAACTCGAGTAATGGGGAGCTCTGATATAAACTGCGAAGCTGTACATATAAAAAGCTGAATGTATGTATATATAGTTTGTTACTTCGTTACCATACTAAAAAATCTTACACATCCTCATCATCATATATTCTCCTGAATGCCATCATACTTTGTTGTTGTTGCCATTTTTTAGGTGGCTGTATTCTTATTCGAATTATCGCTTTGATTCCATGTCATGTTTCACAATACATGGAGTACACAGTAACGCTCCATGTTGTACTTGTACGAGTACATACACTGCAACAAATAACAATAATACCAGTCAATGGTTCCTTTACTCAAACACTCGTGCGTTTGTTTTATTACCATCGAGGGGTGGTGGGTTTATACGTTATTGAAGTTGATGATGATGATGGTTTGATTTCAACACAAACACAATTGTATTCACATACACTTATATGTATATACATACATAAATTGTATATTCAGACATTCGTTTTTTATGTTTTTATTTTTATGCATAAAAATACTTAGCATACAGTCGTAAAAAACGTACGTACGTAAATGTTTTCTTTTTTTTTGTTTTTGTTCATTTTATACCCCCATCGGCGTTAGAAATTGTCTTGTGCACCAAATGTTGTATGTAAGTAGAAGATACCAGCAAGTGTACCACTCATTGTACACTTGGCTGGCTGTATGACTGTTGTTTTAGTGTTCATGTTTAGGTCCTTTTTAAGCTTGCAGATAAGGATCTTCCTTTACTTTTTAGTTTATTTGTATGTTATTATGAATTTATGACACTTACTAGCAGAATAGATTGGTCTACCATTTTTGCATCTTTTTTTTTGTTGGCGCACTTAGAGAAATAAATTTATATATCGAGATATATGTATATTCAAAAAAACTATTCATTAGATACAAAAATATTCATCGATCGGTTTAGTATCTATTTAGAATTAATCATTATTATAGATGACAGTTATCTTAGAGAATAGTTTAAAACCAAACATAAATTATATTGTAAATTACAGATAGCACTTGTTGAATATAAACCATCAATATGCTTTGGTTAGAAAAAATTACAGGGTTGAGAATGTCGCTGAATTGAATTGTTTGTTTTGAAATCTATGATTTATGTAGATCATACTATCCTTCCATATCAATTTGATCACCTTCGAAGTAATCCCCACCCGATTCAATACACTTATGCCAACGTTTTATTCTAATCCTTGATTTCCAGAATGGTCTTCAAAACGGATTCGGCTTTTACCTCCTCATCAGATTAAAAATAGTGCCTCTGGAGTGGTCTTTTCAGTTCATTCAATAGCCAGAAGTCACCTGGTGGTAAGGTGATAAAATTACATTGTGTGCCCATGTAATAATTGTGTAATTGTATAAGGAGGTGTCGAAAGAACTGCGACCAAGTGATCTATTGTACTGCCCTCTGCTAATAATTTGTCCCTATAAAATCTCACCCAACCCTGAATCCCTCAGAAATTCGAGGATGTTGATTGGTTCCAGTGATCTTATTTCGCTCCCTGGTATTTGGAAAGAACCCAGGTGCTTTTTCCTTTTATGCATTAAAGCTCCACAATCCCCCAGTATGTGCTCCGCTGATTCTGTCTTCTCATCGCAGAATCTGCACATGGGGCTCGCCTCAATTCCTAACTTGCTCAGATGCTCCCTAAGCCTACGGTTATTATTCTCAGTCCGTTCTTTGATAATCCGATACATGACCCAAATCTCTTGTTGTTGTAGTTGCCTAACAAGAGTTTGGATTGCCTTAAGTCTAAGTGGCTCGAGAAAAGCTCTTGTCTGATGTGATTTTCATATTCTCTAAGTATGCCTTCCCATACTCCTTTTCCTATTCCACAGAATGGTTCTGGCCCCATTAGCTTTGTGGAAGCTCCCTTTCTGGCAAGCTCATCTGCTTGCTCATTTCCTTGGATCCCAATGTGCCTCGGGACCCACCAAAGGCTGACTTTATTGTGTTTGCCTAGTTCATTCAGTCCCATACTAACTTAGAGTTTACTACATGGGAGCCTAATGCTCGACTAGCAGCTTGACTATCTGATAGTATGGTTATGTCCCGTCTTTTGTGCTTTCTATTTAAGTTAATCTGTGCACATCCATCGATGGCAAACGTTTCTGCCTGGAAAATACTTGTGTGTATTCACATTGGTTCGTAGTAATTGGTTCTAGGCCCAAAGACTCCCGCCCCTGTTCCATCTTCGGTTTTTGAACCGTCCGTGTACCATTTGATCGTATCCTCCTTTAGAGAATATGCTGTGCTCAAACTACTCCATTCCTTCTTATTACTAAGTTTTGTAACAAAGTATTTCTTGAAGTCGTATTTCTTCTCAGTCCTGTCCATTGCACAATCCAGGAGGGAGTAATCTTTAACTTGACTCATTCGGTTCCATTGCCCTTCATAAAGCCTGGTTATAGGTTTATTCCCCTTTATCCTGATTGCCGTTGCCAGAGCTTTCTTTTGCACCACTATATGTAGTGGGCTTTGGGCCAAGAGTACTTCAAGTGCTGCCGTTGGGCACGTCCTCATTGCCCCCGTTATCCCAATACACGCTAGTTTTTGTATTCTATTCTGTGCCCATAATACAGGCGCCATGTTGCGAAAGACGTATAACAATATTCCTTAGCATCACTTTGGCCTCGCAGAAGGAATTTAGAATGCATCAAACCATGGTATATAAAATATATATGTTCTGATACATTAAATTCTGTTCAACACTAGTGCTTTAAACTGGTTCCAGTTCTTCTTCACTCTGACAGCATCATGTTCAATTTGGCGGCGCAATGTGTGTGATGGGATTCCATTCAATAGCATTTCTTGATGTATCGTTAAGGGGCCTTCGCTATGCATGCCAAAGTTATTTTTTCTAAGGTTTTCTTTTTTTTTTGGGGGTTTGCTCTGTTTTGCTTCACAGCCATTCGTTTGAAGCCAGAATATTCTTAGTACTCTTCTTAGACATTCGTTTATATACACTTGCATCGAGTGGCTGCATTCCATAAAGAAGTATTGACTTAACACAAGAATTAAAACAAGTAAGAAAATTATAGTCGGTCGAGACCGACTATATGATACCCTGCGATACCATGCGTTTAGAGACCCTATCTCATAGGCCCAACTAACTGGAAATAGAAAATAAGCATAAACCAAATTTGAATGGGATTTTTATTAATTTTTTTGGCTGCAGATATGAAAAAGTTCATATCGGATGCTATATCTATATGGGGACTAGGCCCAAACATGGACCGATCCTGACCATGTTTGGTAAAGTCTCTTGTATATATACAAACAAAATTTGAGAAGAATCAGTGCAATATTTTTGTTTTTTGATAGATTTAAGTGAAGATCGGGAAGCAGCTCTATATGGGGCCTATGACTAAGAGTTATCCAATAAGGATTATTTTTGGACTACTGATTAATGGATGTAATATATATATACAAACCCAATTTGACTAAGATTTGTATGATAATTTGGATCTTATGGCAATATATGTTGATTTCATAGGGGTCATTTTATGAGGGCTAGGTCTGAACACGGACCGATTCTCACCAATTTCAGTAGCGTTCATCCCATGGCCGATAAAAGATCAAGTGCCAAATTTCATCAAAATATATTCATATTTGCGCCCTGCAGTTTGATTACAAGCTTTACATGGACACACAGACGGACGGACGGACGGATGGACGGACGGACGGACGGATGGACGGACGGATGGATGGACGGACGGACGGACATCGTTAAATTGAATCAGATAGTGATTCTGATTCTATCGGTATAATTAAAGCTGGGTGTAGGTCAAATATTTCTGGTTGTTACAAACAGCAGCACAAAGTCATTATACCCAAACCACGTAGTGGTATAGGGTATAAATATTAATTTTGGTTCTTCTTGATATATGAGGAAACCACCAGATGGGATTTAAGATGGCAAATGATCGCTTGCCATTATTAATGCGATTCTGTACATCGTTACTGGAACCACCGGTTACAGTTAATATTCTGCCTAAGTAGCTGAAGTTAGAAACATCTTCTAATTATTTGGTGATCGTTCTGTTGTAAAAAAAGTTAATACGCCTTACCCCGGCCTCTGCTATGATTACAAAAAGGTTTTAGTTGATTAAGAACTGACAATTGTTTTTAAGTTTATTTGGGACGGTTAATCCAAAATCGGACTCGGTTTTTTTTCTATCAGCTACTTTTCGCGATATACCGTTATTTCCAAAATTAAGGCACTTCCACTTCATACATATATTGGAATAACTTGAAAACGGTTCACCATATTCAGTTAACAAAAAAATCCAAAATTCGCCAACAATATTATCTTTAAGGCATGCTTACACTGCGATTAAATTTTCCAGGTATTTTCAGAGATATCGTTGAAGTTTTGAAAAAAAATAACGATTTAAAAAAAAAATTCTATTTGTTTTTTAAAAATTCATAAATAATAAAAATGCGACAAAAATCACAGTTTTATTTATTTACTTATTTATTGTTTATTTATTTAAATTTGGTATCCTGTTCAACAAGACATGAAATCTTCAAAAAAGAATAGGTTTAAATATGTTAGTTGGAGTTTGATTTACAATACAACTTAAAATTACTGTGACAATATTAAATATTAATAATAAAAGACAATATTGATTTATATACAAATAATAGATATTTATAAGTGGCCTATCGAATTTAAAAAACAAATAAAAAGTATATATTAAAAAAAAAATCATGTGAGTCCGATCACAGGGAAGATGTGTAAACATCTAGTAATTAAAGATTCTTTTATGTAATTTTTTAAAATCAAACAGAAAGCGTCATCTATGTATCACTTATAGCAAAAACTGTTTCAGCTAATTCAACAACCCTTTGCTGTAAAAACGTTAAAAATATCCCAATATAAACGTATATAAGTGATACATAGATGACGCTTTTAAAAAGTGGCATAAAAAACAATGTTATATCATAATTTTTTCACCAATACAATCATAAGTCACACAGTGTTATCTGCTTCAGTTCACACCGATATGAGTTACGCTGATTTTGTGATTGTATTGTGAAATAGAAATTTACCCCCCTGCGCGTATAGATGTTTACACATCAAAAATTTTCAATATATATTTGTTAACAGCAAGTTAGTATACGTAGTATATGTATAAAATTTTCTTCTTGAAAAATGAGCCATTGCTGATTCCTTTAATTGTAGAAGGTAAACCATTTCAAAGTTGTGCTGCATGTATGAAAAACTGCCATTCAGATACCAAAGTATAGTGCCGAAATTGAATTAAATTATTATTTCTCCGAAGCCTAATAAAACCCAATCGGTTATAAAGATATCTGGTTTCTGGTTACTAATTATTTTCTGTAAAAAAGTAAGATATCTTATTTTTAATAAGTCATCAAAATTGACACCGTAAATTTGCTTTGAGAAAGATGAAATGTGATCGAACCTTCTGAGCCCTTAAGCGTATCTTGCGATATTGTTAAACGTTATATTAAGCCTGGACTTTCTTTTAGTATTAAGTATGTCTTTACAAGTAGCAAGCGTATATTAATTGGTGTACAATATTGGGTTGGCGACATGGTCTGACCAAGTCAATGTTTTATTAAAGATAACACCCAGATTTTTTGCTCGTTCAACGATTTCGATTTGTTGATCATTTATATATATGTTTAGATTGTCTGAAATTCTTGTTAATCTGTTACGCACCAAAATAAACTTTGTTTTTTGTGGATTGAGACTCAGTCCGTATCCAGCTGCCCAACGAGAAACACGTTCTAAGTCATCATTCAATTTTCTACTGCAATCTTCGATATTTTCTTTCTTGCTGCTAATATATAACTGTACGTCATCGGCATACATTCTTATATTGCCGTGAAAAACTGTTTAGGTAGATCAGAATCCTATGGAACACCTCTTACCACAGGAAGGAACGTCGATGCAATTTTATTACGAACGATTTACTAGGTAAGACGTCATAAGTGCAACAGAAGTTGGTGAAAAGTGCATCATGTTCTTAAGCTTTTGTGATCCACCGTATCGAATGGTTTTGAATGGTCTAACAGCACTAATATTATCACACGGCCATCATCAATTTATCTCCTTGTATCTACTGTTACATCAGCTAGAGCTGTAATACAGCTGCGTTTGGCACGAAGCCCAGATTGACGGTCAATAAGCAGGTTATTATCATTTACGATTTATGTAGGTCTAAAAACATTTAGATAAACATATTTCGAATGAAATGAGCTTTATTTCATTGTAATCGGTGCACAACTTTGATTTTGTGCACAATGTATTGAGAAAACTAACTTTTTATGAACACTAAATATTTTTTTAATTTAAATTCTTTTAATGAGTCAAATAATAAACCATATTTAAAAACGTTTAATATTTTGTCTGTTAATGTAAGAAGCATTTCATCAATTGATAAGTTTAACAAGTTTAAAGCTGAAATATGTAGATTGTCAGTAATACCTGAAATTATAGCGGTTCAAGAGACCTGGTTTGATAAAAATTTGGTTTGTTTATACTAAATTAATGGTTACGACGTGATTCATTGTTGTAGGAGTGATTGTTATGGCGGAACAACAGTATATGTTAAAAAGCTAATAAAATACAGATAACGTGTGTTACAAAGTGATGATTTTTTGGATTTAATATGTATAACTTTGCCAGATGTCAAAATTGATAACAAACCTTTGACTATTACGTCGCTATACCGATCGCAAAAATGTAAACTACCATCGTTTTTAGAAATGCTAGAAACATTATTAATAGAAGTTAAAAACTCCACATGCATTTTTGTTGGTGATTTTAATATTAATTTGATGCTTATGAGTCCTGAAAGTCGTGCTTTGAAGCCGATTTTGATTCATGTCATAATCCTATAACTAGGCCTGAAAGTAAAACTTGTATTGATTGTGTTTTTAGTAATATATCAAATTGCATAATGGTAAATTCAATTGAAACGTCAATATCGGATCACAATATAATTTTTTGTAAGCTTAGAATGAACTTTAGCCATAGCGAAACTACGATTGAGAAAAAATTTTGTATTGACTATAGAAAGTTCGGATCGTTTTTGGATGATAACTTAGTCATTTCAAATTTGAGCAGTTCTAATGTCCAATGTGAGGATCTTAATAATACACTTTCTTTAGCTGCATCAGAAAGTACTGTTATTACTACAAAACCAATAAATAACGGGTGATTTTTTAAGAGCTTGATAACTTTTTTTAAAAAAAAAACGCATAAAATTTGCAAAATCTCATCGGTTCTTTATTTGAAACGTTAGATTGGTCCATGACATTTACTTTTTGAAGATAATTTCATTTAAATGTTGACCGCGGCTGCGTCTTAGGTGGTCCATTCGGAAAGTCCAATTTTGGGCAACTTTTTCGAGCATTTCGGCCGGAATAGCCCGAATTTCTTCGGAAATGTTGTCTTCCAAAGCTGGAATAGTTGCTGGCTTATTTCTGTAGACTTTAGACTTGACGTAGCCCCACAAAAAATAGTCTAAAGGCGTCAAATCGCATGATCTTGGTGGCCAACTTACCGGTCCATTTCTTGAGATGAATTGTTCTCCGAAGTTTTCCCTCAAAATGGCCATAGAATCGCGAGCTGTGTGGCATGTAGCGCCATCTTGTTGAAACCACATGTCAACCAAGTTCAGTTCTTCCATTTTTGGCAACAAAAAGTTTGTTAGCATCGAACGATAGCGATCGCCATTACCGTAACGTTGCGTCCAACAGCATCTTTGAAAAAATACGGTCCAATGATTCCACCAGCGTACAAACCACACCAAACAGTGCATTTTTCGGGATGCATGGGCAGTTCTTGAACGGCTTCTGGTTGCTCTTCACTCCAAATACGGCAATTTTGCTTATTTACGAAGCCATTCAACCAGAAATGAGCCTCATCGCTGAACAAAATTTGTCGATAAAAAAGCGGATTTTCTGCCAACTTTTCTAGGGCCCATTCACTGAAAATTAGACGTTGTGGCAGATCGTTCGGCTTCAGTTCTTGCACGAGCTGTATTTTATACGGTTTTACACCAAGATCTTTGCGTAAAATCTTCCATGTGGTCGAATAACACAAACCCAATTGCTGCGAACGGCGACGAATCGACATTTCACGGTCTTCAGTAACACTCTCAGAAACAGACGCAATATTCTCTTCTGTACGCACTGTACGCATTCGTGTGGTTGGTTTAATGTCCAATAAAGTAAACTGAGTGCGAAACTTGGTCACAATCGCATTAATTGTTTGCTCACTTGGTCGATTATGTAGACCACAAATCGGACGTAAAGCGCGAAACACATTTCGAACCGAACACTGATTTTGGTAATAAAATTCAATGATTTGCAAGAGTTGCTCGTTAGTAAGTCTATTCATGATGAAATGTCAAAGCATACTGAGCATCTTTCTCTTTGACACCATGTCTGAAATCCCACGTGATCTGTCAAATACTAATGCATGAAAATCCTAACCTCAAAAAAATCACCCGTTAAATTGATAAAAATTGCGATTTCCATACAAAAATAACATTTATTTAATATGTGTGTGTTTGCTGCTGTTCTATTTATGTAATAAGTTTTTGTTGATTAAGAACTGAATAATGTTTTTAAGGTTATTTCGGACGCTTAATCCAAATCTGCGCTTGGTTTTTTTCTATCAGCTCGACATTGCGCGATATACGTTATGTCCTAAACTAAGGCACTTCCACTACGTATATTGGAATAACTTGAAAACGGTTCGCCATTTTTGGTGATTTTCATGATTTCTTTTAATTCTGAGAAACATAAAAAAGTCATGAACGTTTTTGTTATTCGAAAGTAACAAGGACATCTATAAAAAAGACAATTTATACCTGGCTTTTCTGTTTCTTTCTGTACTTATTTGATCTTTTCCACCATGTCGTCATAGTCGTGTGAGAGTAGGCAGATGTCTTCAGCATAATCAAGATCCTCTAGCCCACTGAAAATCCCACGAGGATATCCATTTAACGGACTATTCTATTATGATCCGGAGGCTCTTCACATGGTCGTTGCTCGCATTTTGGGGTCGAAAACCAGCTTGCTCATTGCGAAGATCGGGATCGAATGCAGTTGAGAGGCTATTGTTTATAATCTCTGATACCACTTCGCTATGTTGAGTGCTTTATCACGCCAGTTTCTACATTCAGATAAATCTCCTTTTCTGGAATGTTAGTGATGAGTCCTTCTTTCAGTTTGTCGCATAATTGATTAGTCCTGAGGAAGCGAGCGTTTATTTGTGATGTGGTGTTTAAGATCGCGGGGAGATGTTGTCTATGCCTGGAACTTTTTGTTCTTTAAGGATATTATTGAGTCTCTAATTTTGAGTATATCCGGACATTCTACGCATACATTCTTTATATGAACGCAGTCAAAAGGCTCGTACTGCATGTTTTCTACATTTGATAACATTTTAAAGTTATGCTGCATCCTGGCCTATTCTCGATATTTTTAGTTCTACGTTGTTGGATTTAAGAGGTTTAGTTCTGCTATGTAAGGCTTGTGGTTAGACGTAGATACGATAGTCGAAAAAAACTATATTGGTCTGTTGTTTCAAGGTCGTAAAAAGCCTCATCACCCGTAGTGATGCATTTCATTTCATTCTGGGTTTCAGAGAGCATCGTTTCAAAACAATTTGGTGGTTTTAACCAAAATATTCATTCAAATGAGGTGGATGGATCCATTTGATATTATCGACAGTATCACCACGACCTCTAATTCTCAATCGATGATTTTTTAGCATGAAATATATGATTCCTTTTACATGCTATTTATCTTCAACGCCTTCGCTGCCTTCTTCGAATGTTCAAATATGGTACAAACAACTTTTGAACATCTTGTTCGGCATAGCCTTATAACGGAAGGCGTTCTAGAATAGCATTAGCGTTTTTGAAGCAAAAATTTCGTTCCGAAAACAAAACTCTTCTTATTCCTGCTCTTTTTCAAATAAAAAAATTTTCTTCCTCATATTCAGGCCATAGCATTGTTGTAATATAAAAATTTAATTTTGTATATGTTTGAAGAGTATTAATTTTAAGCGCCCCGGTAGGTGAGTAGGTAGCGTGCTCGCCTATCATGCAGGGGTCGATTCCCACCAGAGGCTTTGGTGTGTCGCTGAAAAAAAAAAAAAAAAAAAAAACTAGCCAAAATTAGAATCTGCAGACAAGCCCTCGGCTTCGCGGAACTAGGCTTAAAAAAAAACTAGCAGATTCCAGCGCTCGAAATTCGAGCACAATTTCTAGGCAACTTTATTTTTTAACTTAGCCAATTCACAAACCAACACTTTTTATTATTATTGTGAATGAAGATAACAAACTCATTAACAAACACATTAACAAATTTAATAAATACACACATAGCATATGTATAATTCTATGTATATGTTAGCAGCAACTTTAAATGCAATTTACTCAGAACAAATGACAAAATGTAAAAATCTGGAAATCTGGAAAATAGCTAAAAAGAAATACCTTTCAAATAATATATGCCCAGTAAAAATCGGAATAAAACGGTAGAACAAAATATCGGTCACAAGAAATCGCCTAGCATATTAATATTATAGATAAAAACATTTGATGGAATTTAAAAAAAATACAAGACTCATTTTTAGTCTTTACTCTGTATTTAATGTGTATAAAAGAATTTGCAGTTTTTAAAGTCAATTGCACTAAACACTCCTTCGACTCTGGCGTTTGGGTTCGGCAAAGACAATGTGTCTACAACGAAACTCGATAATTTAAAAAGCGGGATTTCACTGACTCAGCTTCTGAAGCTACATATGTACTTCAATTGAAAATAAACCACTTTATGTAGTTTTAAATTTTCAAGATAATATTCTTACCCTTCGGTTTATTTTTATCTTTTACAATTTATTTTATACCATTTATAACATCTTAAAAGTTTTTGTTTACTTTTTTTTTTTAATTAAATAATAATTCAGCTCTTAGCTCGTAAATAAGAAATTCTTCAATAAAATTGAAAAAACAGGCATTTTGAGAACTATAACCTAAACAGCACTTCTCATTGAGTATAGGACCGATCTCATCCTCCAAATAATAAAATTTACGTTTAGGTGCAATTACACTGTGGAACAAATTCAGGTTAGCAAAAGTTAGGTCGATTCTGAGAGTGAGGGTTGGTGAAAATAGAGGCTAAATTAGAAGACCCGTATCGCGGCGTTTGTTTATGTTAGTTCGAATTTTTTTTTAATCGACCTTCGAAATTTGCAGTCAAATGCCGATTTTCAGCATATTGTTTATGTGGTTTTTTGGCTATAACTCGTCGACTAATTGATATTTTTCAATCTGTAAAAGCCAAATTATTGCTAGAGAGCTGTGCAACAATCAAAATTTTTTAAAAAATTGATTTAGATAATTTTTGTGGTGCTTATGAAGCAAAATGTTGGAAAAATTATTTTTTTTCGTGCTTTTTGAAAATATTTTCCACAAAACTAAGTCTTTTTTGCTTTCTGTTTGATCTATAATATGCTTCTCAGTTTCTTCAATAAATTTCATTTGAAAAGAAAATGGTCTTAGTCGATCATTTGCGTTAAAAATCCCAAAACCATTAAATAAATAACGATTTAGGTAGAAGTAATTAAAAAGAGAAGTTCCAAGAATTAAGAATTAGTAAAACAACTTTTTTGTTTTCAACCACCGCACAGGTAGCGATTTTTTTTTATTTCGTACAAGCGAACTAATTTCAAAAATGAAGATTCAGTTAAGACTCGAAACTCAGCCGAAGCTTTAATTTTCGCGCGGTCGTGATAAAATTCGCTATTAATTTTTTTGGAACTTATTTCATTTTGTGAGTGATTTAAGTTAAGTGCATCGGTTTCATAAAAATAAAAAAAAAAAAAACATTGTATAATATATATTGTATTAAAAACGTCAGAACAAAAATGTAAAATGGACCATTTTTGTAATGTTTGTGGACGTTTCATAGCAAGCGATGAAAAATGTGGGAATGTGAGTGAATTTTTTTTTTTTTGGAAGCCTATAAACAATATTTCTCGCAAGAGTTTATCACTGACGTAAACTATGCCCCTAAAAAAGTTTGCTTTAATTGCTATTCAGCTCTTATGCAATGGAAAAGTGAAAAGAAGAAGGCTATGCCTTTTGGTATATCAATGATGTGGTTAGACAACAGCCCGCATCAAGAAGAACATTGCTATGGATGTATCAACTACCATAAAACTTTGAATAGAAGGAAAGCAAAGAATAAAACTTATGTAGCAGTGCCAAGTGTCCAATTACCATTACCGCACTCAGAATTCGTTCGAAGTATTGATCTTCAAACAGATATCAATACTACAACCGCCGCTTCTATATCCATGGATTTCTTCTCAGAACCCTGGTGAAGGTACATCCTATGAAACATCAAAGGACCCAATCCTAGTCATGCAAAACCAATTGGATGGAATTGTTTCAAATTTGTGTTTGACTCAGAAAAAATCAGAACTACTGGCTTCATTTTTTAAAAGGAAATAATTTGCTGGCGAAAGGTACCAAAGTAACAGCATATCGAAAACGCCAAAAAGAAAAGTTCTTCAACGTAAATGATGCAAAATATTTCGCTTATTGCAACGATATTGAAAAGTTAATGGAGACGATAGGGTTAACTTATAAAAAAGATGATTGGCGTTTATTCATCGATAGTTCACTAATCAGCCTCAAAGTAGTGCTTTTGCACAAGACAAATAGAATGCCTTCTGTTCCGATTGCGTATAGCACTGACACTAGTGAAAATTTCGATAATTTGAAACACATTCTGGAAGTAGTCAAATATAACGAACACCAGCGGCGCATTTGCTGCGACCACAAAATAGTTTCATTGATAACAGGCTTAACAGCATCTGGCCGTCCAAAATATCCGTGTTTTTTGTGCGATTGCGATTCACGATACGGAGAAGGTATTAAAGGAAGAAACCAGAACAAACAGCATAACTGGAATAGTCGCATTGGATGGAAATGGTCTAAAGACAATAGGCTACACGAAAGTCTTGTTCCTGAAATGAAAATTTTGTTGCCGTTGCTCCACATTAAACTTGGCATTGCTAAAAATTTTTTGAAATGTATCGCAAAAAGATCAGCAGTATTCAACCGCTTAAAAGACATTTTCCCAAGACTAAGTAACGCCAAAATTCAGGAAGGGATTGTTAATGATCCCGACGTACGGAAAGTAATGAGTCGTCAAGATTTTGATCAAGTTCTGACAGACCGAGAATTAAATGCATGGCTCGCTTTGAAAGCAGTCATTAAAGGACTTTTGGGTAAAGAACGCAAAGACAACTACAGTCAATCTGTTGCAAACATGTTGGCAGCTTTCGATGAAATTGGGGTTAATATGTCGTACAAAATTCATCTCATGCATCAGCATCTTGATCAACTCGCCTCAACAGTTGCCAAATGAATCTGATGAGCAAGGCGAACGTTATCACTAAACTGCGCTTCCATTTGAAATAAGGTAACTATAGAGTGTGCATATTTTGAATTCCTAAATTTTTCTAATATCTTTATCAGAGTGTACAATTTAACGATTGAAAACTATTTTCGTGTCAGGTACAGAGGAAAGAAATCTCCAGATGCAATACTCGCTGAAATTTGTTGGTGGTATAAAAACACCTTCGAAGAAGAGGAAGACGAGGAAAAAGAGGAAGAAGGGTAAGACAAAGATGAAATTCCAGAATATCTGTTGGACGAAATTATCGACCTTTCTGATGATGATGACGATGACCAAGATATTAGAGAGAGCAGTGATGTTGTACTGATAAAGAAATACGAAAAGCGCTAATTCAGGGTTTTTTTTAAGCTCTTAATAGAAAAAGTGCGCTTTTTTCATAGTTAAAAAGTGTTAAATCTAGCGCGAAAGTCGCTAACTTGATATCGCTGCCTACCAGCCTGAAAAAAAATTATTTCCACAATTGGTGTGTCGATACCAATACAGTTTAAATTGAAAAGTCTCCTTCTCTTTTGGGCAGAGTATAATATGAATCTTGCCATAAACAAATGAATTATATCCTTTACTCTGTGCTGAGGGTAAAACGATACAATCACTACTACCAAATATACTTGACCTACATCCACCTGAGGCAATTTAATTACAAAAGCTTATATCAGCCATATGACTATCAACCTTGAAATTGTTGCATGTTTACACCTAGTCCTCGATGGTCCCTTCAGTATCCACAAAAATTCCCTTCAAATTTAAATAGCCTAAAATTGCCCTAAATTGCCAGGTTATAACATATATTGTGATAATTTTTTTTTCTGAGTGCTTATCATATACATAAAGCATCACTCCCAAAGTAAAGAATGTAGGCAAATTATAGTCAAAGTCCTCATATAACGCAGCCTTCCGATATTTAGTATGGCATATTTTACATGGATATATTAATAAAAATTATGTATTTAAGCCTAAGCTACAATTCTGGTGATGAATAAAATGAGAAACCAAAGAGGTTGTCTATACTGGCCTAGTTCACCCTGTCTGGAAATTTCTCATCCCCCAGACAATGACCCCGAAAATGTTCCACAGTGTAATTTACCTTTAATTTCTTTCAGTATAAGCAATAACAATCATCTTAAAAAACAACCGCATAGAATAAATTATCAAACAATAAAAAAAAAACTGCTGATACGAATTATGACCATATTTATTTTTTATTTGCCTATGAATTTTCCACCAACCACTTACAGAATAACTAAAAGAAGTAATGATTTTAGGCAAATTGACCACCAGCCACCACTAACAGCCATCCACGCTCTCCAACAATAACATGACACATAAACTTTAGTCAAGCATTATCTGCAAAAATCGAAAACAAACTAACATTATTTTTATTATTATTACACAACATTTACGAGATAAAATGTTAAAAAATTACAAGATATATGAATGAGACTGAGAACGGGAATGAGAATGAATAAAAACGGTAAATAGATGAAAATTTCATTTGCTAATAATTCATTAAATAGTAAATGGTCCTCTAGATGTTTGGTGGGTAGGTCGGCTGGTTGTCTCAATGGCAATTGTAGAAAATTGATTTTAAATGGTAATTTTATGGAAATTTAATGAAAGTGTGGCAAAAAAAATGTACAATTTTTATGGTTTTGTTTGTTTTAGCGCCCTTCACCGTTAAATGGAGATATATAAAATTTATCTATCTGTTTGTAGCATATTCAAATATTCGTTGCAATACTGTAAAATATAGATATATGATAGATGTTCATAAGCCTGAGCCTCCATGTGTGTATATTTGTAAAAACAATGATAGAAGCCATAACAACCAGTTGCAGATGTTTCTGAGGATTACTACTAACTGTTGAGATTACTATTTAAGATTTCGAGCAAGTGAAATCAGTATTTTTAAATATTTATTAATTTTTACAGTGGCTCTAAATAATGTACAGTTTATTTCCTTAATATATAAAACTAATAAATGAGAAGTTTGGGGACATTCGTATAAAGAAAAGTCGCGCCGAAAATCGACTGAAAATTTCAAGTTAGTTTATATGAGGAAAATATGAATTTTCTCAGATTTTACGAAAATTTCATTATATAGTTTAATTTTTTTTTAAAGTTTTTATATAATTCGATTCAAGTATTAAATTATATTTTCAAAGAGCTATATAACTTCAAAATCAAGAAATAGCAAATGCCCCAGACCAGTTTTGTGCCAAAAAAGCACCAGGTCATGAAATTTTATGGCACTTTTTTCAACTTTGAGAAATTGATTAACGTCATACTTATAAGTACTCAGAT
Source organism: Cordilura impudica (assembly GCA_963682025.1). Taxonomy (NCBI): domain Eukaryota; kingdom Metazoa; phylum Arthropoda; class Insecta; order Diptera; family Scathophagidae; genus Cordilura; species Cordilura impudica. The sequence goes on along the minus strand of OY821518.1, from coordinate 127,579,203 downwards.
ATCAAGTGTTGTTTTATTACCACGTTGTTCACCTATTGCGCAATCAGACCGAAAATGGGTAATTTGTTCGAAAAAATTTGGAAAACTCCTTTTTCAAGTTTTAAAAAATTTTCTTTAACAAAATTTTACAAAATGGATCTGGCATTTTAATGTTGTATTAAGTACATGTCAGAGATTATTTGTATGAGCTTTTAGGTAAATTCCTATGTTAAGTTTGTTTTTACAAAAATTTTTTTGCGGATTTAGAGAATAATTAGATTTTTGTGAAATATTCAGTAAAATGTACTCTTTCTAAATACTTTATATCAAAAATTAATTAGTGTTCTTCTTTAAAATGTTTTATTTCATCGTTATAGCTATGGGTTAGGAAAAAAATTAATATGACGTCATTAACCCATTTAGACTTGGCGCCACAAATGACCCTAAGCTGGTATAGGACGATTAAGTAAAAACATTAAAATATTTTTTAAATACTGTTGAATTTGTAAAAGTATTACTTAAAATATTATAACCAAATGTGTATATCTTCCACATCTAATATCAGGCATAAATCCGAGGACGTTGAACCATTATTTGCCAACGCCAATATTTTCTCAATATAAACACACTTAAAAATTTTCAAGCGATTTCCACGGCACGGCTTGTATTTATCCGATTGTCCCCAAACTTCACATTTATTAGTTTTATATAGAAAAGAAACCAACTGGACCCCGATCTTCCCCAAAATCGCCATTTAAAAAATGTCCATATAACCACCTAAAAATCTGTGGCTCTTATTTTATATAAAAAAATCATGTGAGTCCGATCACAGGGTAGATGTGTAAACATTTAATAATTAAAGATTTTTGTATGTCACTTTTTTAAAATCAAACAGAAAGCGTCATCTATGTATCACTTATAGCAAACAACTACAGGGACTCTGGTTATACTTGTGGGGTTGTTGAATTATGTCTATGTTATACGTTTATATTGTGAAACTTTTGTCTTTTAGTGCAAAGAGTTGTTGAATTAGCTGAAACAATTTTATATCATAATTTTTTCACCAATACAATCATAAGTCACACCGATTTGTCTTAAGGTCACAGCGTAACATGTGAGCTTACATGTTACGCTGTGACCTTTTGTGATTGTATTGTGAAATAGAAATTTAGAATACGCGACCGGGGTATAGATGTTTACACATCAAAAATTTTTAAAGTTTGTTCATATTTTGAATTGTTATTCCCAAAAACGACATATATTTCTGATTTGAAACTACAACTGTTCAAATTGTGAATACGTTGACTAACATGTTACATAAATAAATGTGTTGACATATTGGGACTTCAAAGTCGAGGAAAGCTCTTACCTAATACGGTTTCAAAATTCATTCTCAGTTGGATTATCAATTTTAAAAAATCTTTACAGATGGCGAGTTTGTAAAAAAAAAGAAACTTTAAGTACAAAAGTTATGAAATTATTTTCAAATATTATATAAATATGAATGGATATCTTAAAAGAAGTTAAAGATTTACTGTTCCCAACTAGAATGGACAAAGAAAGAATCACAATTATTGCTGCAGAAATATCAAACATGCAGGTTCTTGACATTAATTCCGCTGTTTTCATATCTCTTGATGTGGATGTATCAACTGGTGCTGATATCACTGACATTGCGCAATGTTGTGTAAGGGTTACATATGAAACATACTCTGATATTCAAGAGGGACTGCATGACTTATTAGCAATTAAAGGCCATACTCGAGGGGAAGACAAGTTGCCTTCTAAAACTATTGGAGAATAAAAATATAAATATTAATCATATCCATTGAATCTGATAAAGCACTTTCTATGTTAGAAAAAAATAAAGGGTTTTTTAAATTTATCTCCAATTACATTTCTCATGAAATTATTTCTCTCCATTCTCTACCCCAAGTAGCTGTAGTTGCTGAATCATTGAGAATAAATATGAAAAAATAATGGATGTTTCATCAAATCTAGAGCGTTGAAACGCAGACTATAAGCTGCATTTTTAGAAGAACAAGATACTACATATAAGTAAAGGGTTTTTCAACAGGGACGCTACAACAGTAGAAAGACAGGGACAGCAAACGACGCCATATTTCTTGCCGCTCTTTTGACATTTCTCTTTAGTAAGGTTTGCCGTTTCATGATGGAAAGATATACGAGCCAACAACGAGTCGAAATTATTAAAATTTACTACCGAAATTCGGAGTCAGTGGCCTCAACGTTAAGAGCGCTACGTCCAATTTATGGTCGTCATAATCGTCCTAGCAGATCAACAATTGAGCGTCTAGTGAAAAAATTTGAATCCACAGGCACAGTACAAAATGTTCCCGTGCCAGTGAGACAAAGAAGTGCCCGTAGTAAAAAAACTGAATAACATGTTAATGGATATTGAAATAAATTATTGAATTGAAATTATTTAAATAAAATTCATTAAATTCCATTAAAAATATTTGTTAAACACACGGAAGATGTATAAATGGGTTTGTTAATAAATAATTTTAAAATAGCCTAAAAATATGCAAATCCATTTTAGGCAATTCACTATTCAACGCAGTGCTTTTTATATTTCAAATAAACACATACACATTATGTGCTCTATGTATGTGTGAGTAGCAACTTTAAATGAGCATTACTTCAAAAAAAATTTCGAAGCTGTGCAAATCTATAAATCTGGTGAACAGCTAAAAATAGATACCTTTCAAATTAGGTATGTTTGGCCAAAATCGGTTTGTAAATAAAGTTTTTACATCGGTCAAAAAAGCACCTTGCCTCATAATATTATAGATTTAAAAAACTACTACTAACAAAATTAATAAACGATAAATTTTAAAATACCTACAAGAAGATCTGTTTCATTTTCATTAATCTATATATATAAAATTAATTTTCTGTTTGTTTGTTTGTTTGTTTGTTTGTTTGACCGCTATACAAATTTTTATTTTTCAACGGATTTTCCTGAAATTTTGTACACACGATCTCCATACCCCAGGAAAGGTCGCCATATACTTTTTACCGCCCACGCCTTCTTTTACGCCCACTTTTTATGTAAAATTCATTTTCTGTTTTATTCATATTTGTTCACTATACAAATTTTTATTTGTTAACAGATTTCTCTGAAATTCGGTACGCACGATCTTTGTACCCCAGGCCAGGTCACCGTGCGATTCTTGCGGCCAGACCTACTCTTACGCCCACTTTTTGTATACAATTCGTTTTCTGTTTTTTGGTACATTTGTTCGCTATACAAATTTTTATTTTTCAACGGAATTCTCTGAAATTTGGTACACACGATCTCTGTACTCCAGGAGAGGTCGCCATATGCTTCGTACCGTCCACGCCTACTTTAATGCCAACTTTTTGTATACAATTCATTTTTTGTTTTTTGGTATATTTGTTCGCTATACAAATTTTTATTTTTCAACCGCTTTCTCTGAAATTTGGTACACACGATCTCTCTGCTCCAGGGAAGGTCGACATATTCTTCGTAATGGTCACGCCTACTGTTACGCCTACTTTTTGTATATAATTCATATTCTGTTTTTTGGTATATATGTTCACTATAGAAATTTTTATTTTTCAAGGGATGTCTAAAACTTGGCCACACGATCTCTATACTACAGGGAAGGTCACCATATGCTTCTTGCAGACCACGCCTACTTTGCGCTAACTTCTATGTATATATAAAACTTATTTCTTTCCTTTTATTTGTTTCTTTATTTGATTGCTATAAAAACTTTTATTTTTCAATGGTTTTCTCCAAAATTTAGTACATATTCCAGGGAAGGTTACCATATGATTTTTACCGACCACGCCTACTTTTACGCCCAATTTTGTTATAAAATTCATATCTTGTTGTGTGGTATATTTCTTCCCTATACAAATTTGTGCTTTTCAAAGGATTTCTCTGAAATTTGGTTTACACGGAAATAACTACAAGGTCAACAAATTCCACCAAACTTAAAAAAAACACCCAAAAGAAATGAACAAATTCCCCATTTTTTTAAATCGAAATAAAAAATGAACTTACTCTCCAAATTCATTCTTAAATTTTTACATATTTTTATTTAATGAATTTTGTTAAATATTCATTTTAGTAAACATTTGCATACTGCTCTCAATATATGTCCTACAATAAATGCATTTAAAATGAATATTTTTTTCAATAGCATCATTTCGTTGCGCGGAAGCTATGCGCGCGGGGAATACAGATTAGCTAGAATATTGGAAAGATTATGCGGAAGTGGCGCGCGACCGCGGACTCGGACGCGATGGATGCGGACGCGACGCGCTCTCGGAACACAGCTCAGCTAAAATATCGCAATGCTCTAAAAAATATGTTTTAGGAATTAAAATAAGTTAACGAGAGCTAAGCGGCAGCATGGATAGTAGCGGCGAGGAAGCGGCGCGAGGCGCGCGGACGCGACGCGCTCACGGAACACAGCTCAGCTAAAATATCGCAATGATCTGAAAAATATATTTTGGCGATTAAAATAAGTTGACAACAACTGCGCGGCAGCACGGGTGTGGCTGCCAAACGCGCGGAAGCAGCGCGCGGCGGGCGACCGCGGACTCGGACGCGACGGATGCGGACCCGACGCGCTCTCGGAACACAGCTCAGCTAAAATATCGTAATGCTCTAAAAAATATGTTTTAGGAATTAAAATAAGTTAACGAGAACTAAGCGGCAGCACTGGTAGTAGTTGCGAGGAAGCGGCGCGAGGCGCGCGGACGCGACGGATGCGGACGTGACGCGCTCGCGGAACACAGCTTAGCTAAAATATCGCAATGATCTGGAAAATATATTTTGGCGATTAAAATAAGTTGACAACTGCGCGGAAGCACGGGTGTGGCTGAAAACGCGCGGAAGCGGACGCGACTCGCTCGCTGAACGCAGCTTATTGAAATATGTGAAATAATTACCAGTTGATCAAAATATGCCACACATATACTATCAGCAGTTGCTTAAAGAAACGTTGCGACACAATATTAAACGTCGCATTAGTCTTTCATTTCTGAAACTTGAATTTGACGTCTTTGCTAAATGATGATCACTTATTGAATGAAGTAATTCAATTTTTAAAAGTTTTGATTCCTTTAATTTGCGAACCATTCCGTTATATTTGGTGTTTATAAATAAACTGAAAAAAAAAAACTTAAAATGGTTTCTCAGCTTATTTTTGAAGCATTTTTGCTGCAGCATCTTATAAAAAAATTCTAAATTAAAAAATCAAAAAATTTTTATTTGAAATAAAAAATGTATTTACTGCCCATACAAATTTTTTGGGAGAAAGTTCATTTTTTTGGAAAATTTGTTAATTGGGGACTAAGTACTCAGCGCCTGGGAAGCATAGTGAACCATTTTTCAAGTCAAAGGCCGTTTTATCCCGGGCAAGACCGGGTAAAAACAGCTAGTCTTATATAAAGGGTCCGCCATCTAACGTTTTTTTTTTTTTCAACTAGTGCTTATTTCGTGAATGGTAACACTTAGCTCATGTCTGATTTGACAGATAATTAGTTTTATCCTTCCGCTGAACGAATATGGTTGTGTAGATTCTTGAACAACGCTGGGAAATATTGCGACATTTCTTTGAAAATCATGCTAATGTTGCAGAATGTGTGCGAAAATTTCGTACGGATTTTGGAAGAAGAGAAGCACCGTCAGCTCCGTATGTTCGTTATCTTGTGAAAAAAAAAAGTGAAAGAAACTGGCATCCTCATCGATAAACCAAAGCGTGAAAAGCAAAAAACAGTGCGTACACCCGAGAATATTGCTGCTGTGGCAGAAAGTGTGTGTGAAGCTGTGTTGCCATTTCAGCATTTTAGATGCTAGATTTAGCAACTTTTTATGTCGTTTAGCATCCAAAATTTATAAAAAGATGCTAGATGCTAACTCAGCATCTTTTATTAATAAAAAGTTGCTTTTAGCATCTTTTTTTTATTTATTTCATTATTTTTGAATATACAATTTTAATTTTAATTGTATTGATATGTTTTAATTTCTCAAAGTGTAATACTAGAATTTTATGTACTACTCTTTTTACCATTCTGCTCGTTTCTTTCAACAAATATAACAAAACATTTTGAAATAGAAGAATGTAAACACCAACAACAGCTTTTAATGAATTAAAAAGTCTATTACCAAAAAATATTATTGTATTAAAAAAATGAAAAAATTTTCAATACAAAACACATTAAATCGGGGAAAAGAACCGATAACTAATATATAGGTATTAGAAGAGTTGAAATTTAGATCATCTGAAACAGAAAAAATTCAAATCCAATGGAGTTATGTATATCACAGAACAATATTGGGATACAACACTGAATACAACCTCTTTATGGTTTGAAATTAACAAAAATTCTATTGGCGAAAATCCATTTAAAGAGTTATCAATATTTGTATTGTATTTATTAGTTTTGTCTTTCTCAAAAGCCGAAGTTGAATGTTTGTTTAGTTTAATGGCATTAGTGAAAATCAAAACTTTGAACAGAATAAAATCCGAGTGGTTATGTTCTATAATACGTATAAAAGAAGAAAATTGAAAAATGGGTGCTGTTACACTTACAATATACCGAGCGATGTCGTTGATAAAAGTCGATCGTCAGAATAATATCAGAGCCAAGAAGAACTTGAAGATGAAGACATCGCAGAAATATTAGATTCCATAAACCAATTATTGTAATATAATCGTATCTTTTGATAATGTAAATTCTGTTATATTTGAAATTAAAAAAAATCCTTCTAAAATTAAAAATATTTAATTTAAAATTAAAAAGACTCAATTTGATGTTAAAAAAATTACAGATGAAATTCAAAATAATTTTATCTAAAATTCTAAAAATATAAATCGAAACTTATGTTTTATATTCATTTCTCCATTAAAAAATCAAAGATTTAATTAATAAGTACTTAATTTTTCAATCAAAAGGTAATGAAATTAAAAAAAAAAATTAGTATCTCTTATTTTGACTCCAGTACGTTTTAGCACCTTTTTTTTGCAATTTAGCATCTTTTCGATTTCAAATTATGGCAACACTGGTGTGAAGCGCCATCAACATCAATTCACCGTCGTTCTCAAGAATTGAACATTTCGGAGGCATCATTGAGACGAATTTTGCATAAGGACCTTGGTATGACGCCATACAAAGTCCAATTGGTTCAGGAGTTGAAGCCAACTGACCATCCAATGCGTTTTCGCTAAGTGGGCCTGCGATCGACTTACAGAAGATGCCGATTTGGCCAAAAAAAAAAATCATCTTTTCAGATGAAGCTCATTTTGATCTTGGCGGGTATCTAAACAAGCAAAATTGTCGCATTTGGGGCACAGAAAACCCGCACGCATACATTGAAAAGCCGATACACCTAAAACGAGTCACTGTTTGGTGCGGATTTTGGTCCAGAGGCATAATTGGGCCATTTTTCTTCGAAAATGAGCGAGGAGTGGCCGCTACAGTCAATGGCGATCGTTATCGGGCCATGTTGAACGAATTTATGTTTACAAAAATTGAAGAGGAGGATATTGGCAACATTTGGTTTCAACAGGACGGCGCTACGTGCCACACAGCCGAAGCTACACTCAATATTTTGCGCCCTGTTTTGAAAATCGCATTATCAGCCGCAGAGCTGATGTCGTTTGGCCACCTCGGAGCTGCGATTTGACACCGTTGGACTATTATTTGTGGGGTGCCCTCAAAGATAAGTGTTACGCCAACAAGCCAGAGACAATTGACACTTTAAAGGACAATATTCGTGAAGCCATTGGTGAAATACAGCTGCACACAATCAATAATGTGCTTAAAAATTGGACCGATTGTGTAGGCTACTGTATGGCCAGCCGAGGCAGCCATTTGAATGAAATTATTCTCTATTATTAACCGGAAGGATTGTACTTTCAAATAAAAAAAGAAATTTGAGATAATGTTATTGTTATGTATTGCTGATCTGTATTGGAATAATTAGTCATTTATTGTTCGGTTTAGGACCATGTATATATTTTTCAAATGAAAGAAAGATAATAATTTTTGTAATGTAAGAGAAATATTAGAAAAAAAATTGAAGACAGCGCTAGATGGAGTAGCTACTTTCGAAAACAGAGACTTGTTCATCGTCAGCGTCCTTCTGTCTATTACTTCAACTCATGCTTAATCAACTATTTAACTCAACATTTGAAAGAAAAGAACATGAGAAATGTTTTTCTTTTTTTATATAGGAGAGTTTGTACGAACAAGCTGAGCTTTTCCAATTTTTAGCTTTCTCTACACTAACATAGCCAGATCAATTACAAGTCTTTTAATGTTAACAGCTCTTTGTTTTTGTCATTGTCCTCTAGATGGAACTGTAATGGCATGTAATTATCCTCTAGTATAATTATTAAAAGATAGAGTTTTAAATACTGATTGTAGAAATGATCTTTATTTATATAATGATTTAGCTTTTTGTATGGAAAATGCTCCCGACCCCTGGCTTAGACTTTATCTTGAATTAGGAACAACCGATGTGTATCAGTATGAAGATAACAAATTATATAACAAAACATGTGAACATTGATATAGATATATAAATGTTTTTTTTTTTGTAATTCAAATTTAAAAATGCGAAAAAAAAACCGAAAAAATCCAAATCGGGAAAATCGAAACATCTTTTTATTATTCGCTCATAGCCTACATCTTTTCAAAGAAACAAGTTATGAGAAAAGAAAATTTCTGTATATATTTTGAGGTTATTATCAATTATAATGTTTGTAAAATTATTAGTATTCACAAAGCCATCACAATTCCATCTAGAGGAATTATTTGGCAGCTTGGAAAAGCTTTTTCATACTACAAGCCTTCTAGTTGATATAGCTTATGTTACTATCGAGAAAGCTAAAATTTTAAAAATTCTCATATTTTCTTTCTAATGTTTGGGTGATATATTTAGTTGATTAAGCACGAGTTTAAGTAATAGGCAGAATGATTCTGACGATTAACTATTCCGTTGTTCGAAATTAACTACGCCATCTAACACTGTCTTCAATTTTATTTCTATTGGAAATTATATACGTGATCTCGAACCGAACAAAAGTCTAATTACTTGTAAAACATACAACATCAGCAATGCATAACCAGAAAAGTACAAAAACCACGTAAACTACATGTGGCATTTTGTTGAAATATGAGATAATTACTTTCTGCTCTCATATGGTACAATCTAACCCCTATACAAAATGGCAGATTTTAGTACATCTAAGACTACCTAAAAATCCAGATTAACGTATATACCGTAACCAGTGTGGTTGGTTTTTGTCACATTACGACTGTGTGACTAATTTTAGTCTTAGTCCCCATATAACGCAGCACACCGATATCTATATATTAATACGTAAAGGTAAATTTATAGTTCCCTTTTTAAGCCTTATACGGGCACGGAGGAGTGTGAAGATTGGCATAGTTATAGCTTATATGGAGGATAAGCTGGGAATGATAAAATTTATGTTTAATCTGTCTTAGAAATATATTAAATTAAATTAAATAAAATATTTATAATAATTCGTTACACCCTGTTAATGCGAATGATTTAAATTATATATCAGACGCTCTGTGTTGTGAGTTGTGAATATCTAAAATTGATTAATATACCGCCTAAGTCGACTTAAGAACGATTTGAGTTATGTACGCTATCATACTCTTCTAAAAACGCTTTATTATATTTACGTGAAATCCGTATTTCTATAACACTGTTTAATAAAGAGTTATTAATGAAAACAGACTGACCTAAGTCGTAATGAAGCCCCATTACATTTATAGAAAAAGTCATTTTTCTCGAAAGCATGACGATTTGGGTTATCTTTGCTATCATGTTCTACGAAAAACGCTTTATATTCTCGTGAAATCCCCATTTCTCTAACACTGTCTAATAAAAAGTTATTAACGAAAACATACTGACCTAAGTCGAAAGAAGGCCCATTACATTTATATAAAAAGTTATTTTTCTCAATAGCATGATATTCCACTTAGCCGGTTAATGCTTGTGACCACAGATATATGGATTGAAAAAACATTGGAAGACAAAAATTTAATCAAAAAATAATATTTCCTAGAATTTGCACTCGAATTTCGAGTGCTGGGCTACACTAGTTCACTTAAATCTATCAAATGTCCTATAAAACACTTATATCATTATTAAACAGTTTTGTTATTCCTATCTTTAGGTAAATTCCAAACACGGAAACTACTTCAAAAAATCCTGCCATTAAATTTTATTAAGTTGATTTTTAAGTTTACCAGCTCACATTACATAACAAAAATTATCACACTTAAAGTGCAGACATTTTTAATTTTTGGTTAGCTCGTGACTTCTGATGGAAATATTTTTTGTTTGCTGATCTTTTATGCCAACAACTTGTATTGTGAAAGGTATCCAAAATTCGGTACAGCAGAACACAATTGCTATTTATTGTTGTTGTTGTTGTTTGAGTTTTTTTATGTTTTAGCTGCCAAAGGATTTATTGTCTTCTATGATCAGCACAAATTGAACAAGATTCTCTATACATAAATCGTGGATGGTCATTAAACTATATTAAACTATATAATTGAACCCAAAATAATATTTTTTCCAGCTTTTCAAAAACATTAATGATTTCTCATTTCATTCTTTAAAAAATACCTTCAGCAAATCAAACTGAATTAATTTAATCAAATGAAATCTTAAAAAAAAATGGAATTTTTCACTTTTTTTTATCATTTTTTTGAATAACGTAGAATATTCAGGGCGTATGAATTTTATTCGTTAGTAGAATAGAAGAGATGTATACGTGTGAGTGATATTTTTAATCCTAAATCAAACATACATCAGTTTTTTGTAATCTATTTTTTTTTTAATCAATATATTAATAAAATTTAATTAATGAAATGAGGAATCATAAGTGGTTCTGGAGTTCTAACTGAAAAGCTAAGCAATCAAAGATCAAGACAAAGAAAAAAATTATACGGGTCGATTTGTAGGGAAGCAAAAAAATCGCTCAAGTGACAAGGAAAATCATATTCTAGGGATCAAAATAAGAAACTTTGCACAAGGAACCCTACCTCTAAAACGAATTCTGATGTCCCGATTTTTGACCTGTCTGTCTGTCTGCCATGGTGCAACCCCATTCCCCCTCTTGCAATTGATCTGAAACTTGCCCCATAGTCTTGCCTTGATTACCGATTAATTTTGGGGTAATCACGCAGAGTCACGCATAGTCACGGAGTGATCTAAAAGTTATTTACCCTCATCCGATCGATCTTTTTGAATAACATAACATAGTCAAGGCGTATGATTATTATTTATTAGCAGAGTAGAAGATACGTATACGTATGAGTGGTAATTATACCCTATACCACTATGTGGTTTGGGTATAATGACTTTGTGCTGCTGTTTGTAACAACCAAAAATATTTGACCTAGACCCATCTTTAATTATACCTATCGAATCAGAATCACTTTCTGAGTTGATTTAACAATGTCCGTCCGTCCGTCTGTGTGTCCATGTAAACCATGTAATCAAACTGCAGGTCGCAAATATGAATATATTTTGATGAAATTTGGTATATAAGCTTTTATCGGCCATGGGATGAACGCTATAGAAATTGGTGAAATCGGTCGATGTTCAGACCTAGCCCCCATACAAATTACCCATATGAAATCGACATAAATTGCCATGAGATCCAAATTGTCATATAGATCTTACTCAAATTGGGTTTGTATGCATTCATTACATCCATTAATGAGTAGTCCAAAAATGATCCCTTTGACCCCATATAGAGCTGCTTCCCGATCTTCACTTAAATCTATTAAAAACATAAATATTGCACTGATTCTTCTCAAATTTTGTTTGTATATATTTTTGCAAAATACAAGACTTTACCAAACATGATCAGGATTGGTCCATTTTTGACCTAGTCCCTATATAGATATAGCATCCGATATGAACTTTTTCATATCTGCAGCCAAAAAAATTAATAAAAATCCTACTCAAATTTGGTTTTTGCTTATTTTCTATGTCCAGTTAGTTGGGCCTAAGAGATAGGGTTTCTAAACGCATGGTATAGGGTATCGTTCGATATGATATGATAAGTTCACTCATAAAATTCAAAGAATTCAAAAAATAACTAAACTTAATTATAAATATTAGTAATTTAGCGTTTTTCAGTTTGCAAACACTTGAATATTGCTTCCCATCAGCATATACTTTTCGTGCTAGTAATCCCCATAGGTTCTCTATTGTGCTCAGAATCTACGGGTTAACCATTCCAAAACATCTGTGTTTATCCTGTGGATATTGATGTTTGGGCTTAATAAATGTACATGTACAAATATATATTTATTTTTCGTTTGTTACTAAACACAATTTTTCTAAGTGCAATTATTTTTACGGTCTCGTAAAAATAAACTTTGATGTTTTTTATGACCATTCCCGGATATCGAAAAGCGGTGAAAAACGCTTAATGTGAATAAAGAATGTCTCTAACACATGCCCAACATAGCAGTAGATGCTTGGTTTCGGTTTAAACCGAGATTTTTTATAAATCAATAATATTAATAGGCAAGGCGATTTCTTGTGACCGATTTTACGCTTTTAGTTATCAACCAATTTTGACAAAAAAAAAATATACCATTTGAAAGGTATTTATTTTTAGGTGTCCACCATTTTTATAGGTTTGCACCATCTCGAACATTTTTTTGGAGTAAAATTCATTTAAAGTTGCTACTAACACATACATAAAAAACATATTTAAGCTTCAATTAAAAAACTATACAGTGCTGTATGTATGTTTATTAAATTAGTTTTGAATTGTGAATTGGCTCAAATTGAATAGCATACCTTTAGGCTCCTATAAATTTATATCTTCTCTGTGAGATTTAATGAATTTATTTAAAAATTCACAATTTAACGCATTTTAATTAAATATCCATAATTTTTATATATGGGGGGTTTCATGTCAAGTGCACCAACTTTTGAAACCGATGTCTTCCGATCGGGATGAAATTTGCACCAAGATTAGTCCTATTGGATAGTAGTTTAGACACAATTTTTCAATAAAATCGGTCGAGATCTCTCTGAGTTAGAGGGGATCAAAATTTGACATTTTGGCCAAACAGGTGTTTTTTCTCAACCATGTAACTTATTTTCTCCCAAATAGTTTAGATAGCTATTTCTTCAATATTTCGGAAAAAAATACTTAAAAAAAAAAAAAATTTTAGACTTTTTTTTGCTAAATTAAAGCATTTTTTGCCTTTTTTTTTTCAAAAAGTGCATTTTTTTTTTTTTTTTTTTTTTCATAAGAAAGCTTAGGATTTTTCCTTTAAGAGCTTTTTGGTCGCTTAGTGGGATGGGAGTGGAATATCTATCAAAATAAATGTTTTGTAACTCAAGACAACGGTTTTTCAATTTTTCACAAATGCACTATTTTGAATTTTTTCCTATTTGTGTGTAAAACCTTACAAATAAAACTTATACTGAGAAACTACACAAATTAACCTTTCCGAAGGTATGTAACATAACTTCATAACATAACAGAAGAGAATGGTTATCTGTAACCTGAAACAGTTATTTGCAACATTTCAATCTGGCTTCACGAAATTAACCCAAATTTACCATGAAAATGTTTAACTGATGTTGAAGGAAATCAACTTAAAGTATTTAACAGATGATTCGGCAGAAGATTTACACGATTACCGCGATTGCCTTAAATTGACTATGTGTTCTAATGCAACAACTTCTTGCCACTTAGGTGAATGTACCAATTGCCCGAAAACCACATTCATCAAAGAAAATTTAATCAACTTTTTAGATCGAGAATATATAGAGGAGGTCAAATTTGATTCTTGGATTCAGACTGACAGATGCACATTGAAAACAATCATTTTAAATGTGGATGATTTTGTGGAAGAAATGTGTACAGGATTGCTAAACTTGAGAAACCATGACTTTTTAGTCAAAGTGCAATGGTCATTCTTCAAGGATTTGAAGATACATTTGAAGTCTGGTGAATTCGTTATTTCATGTGATTTCGCAGAAAACTATAAATATGTTCTTCAGGGTGCCATACAAGCATTCCACTTCAATAACGACCAAGTAACTATATTCACAGTAGTTATTTACTACATGAAAGATGAAAAACTGGAACACAAAAGTATGGCAATCATATCCGACGATTTAAAACATGATACTGTTGCAGTTTATGAGTACCAGAAGATAATACTAAAATATTTAAAATCTAAATTTACAGTAAAGAAGGTATACTACGTTTCGGACGGAGTTCGTCAACATTTTAAAACCAAAAAGAGCTTCGCAAATCTTATGGCGCATGAAAAAGATTTTGGAATGCCAGCTGAGTGGTATTTTCATCCTACTGCTAATGGTAAAGGAGCACGTGATGGTATTGGAGCAAACCTTAAAAGAAATGCAGCGAAGTATAGCCTCCAGTGCTCTCATCAAGATCGCATCTTAGATGCGACTGCTTTATTCTATTGGGCAAAGAGTTATTGTAAAGAATCTAAAATAGTTTTTTGTAGCAAAGAGGATCATCAGGAAATATTGAAAACACTGAAGAGCAGATTCGATGCTGCGGTCACAATCGATGGCACGGCTCAATACCATGCTTTTATACCGCTTGTCGATGGAAGACTCAAGTTAAAAAAGTTTTCTGCCTCTATTCAATGCGATTTCTTTCCAAATACAACAAATAAACCAGCAGCGAAATCAACAGCTGAACCTAGTAACGCCAAGAAAGGATTGACAAAAAAACGCAGTAAATAAAGGCGACAAAAAAGCTGGATGAAAGACTGGGTATTTAAAAATTTACAAGACTTAAGTACTTCATCAGCTACAATAAATTAAGTATAAAAATAGTTATGATATAAATGGATCTATTGGAATTAAGATTAAATTTTAATAAATTATTTATCTTTTTATTTTTAATATTATTATTATACATTAATTTAATTATTATTAAAAATAAATAAAAAATAATAATTTTTCAACATTTCTATAGAAAAAAAGCGATTTTTTTTCTGAGGTTAACATATTCTGGGTATTACAGTATCGAGGATATAAAATTTTAGTTAGGTATGTTATATACCTTCGGAAAGGTTAATTTGTCTAGTTTCACAGTATAAGTTTTATTTGTAAGGTTTTAGACACAAATAGAAAAAAATTCAAAATAGAGCATTTGTGAAAAATTGAAAAACCGTTATCTTGAGTAACAAAACATTTATTTTGATAGATATCCCACTCCACAGTGCTTTGTCCCAGTACATCGATGGGACAAAAATAGAAGGAGTCGTCCTAGGTTAATAAAATTTGGCACGAGTCCCTAATATAATAGAATTAAGAAAATTTCAAAGTATCGACAAAATTGACCACGCCCATCGCCCACCGCCCATACAAACCGAAATTATTTTGAGCTGTAAAAATTGAACTATTGCCACGAATTTCATGAAAATTGCTTGAAGTGCATATTTATGCAACACCTTAAAAAAAAAAAATTTCATCAACATTGACCACGCCCATCGCCCACCGCCCATACAAACCGAAATTATTTTGAGCTGTAAAAATTGAACTATTGCCACGAATTTCATGAAAATTGCTTGAAGTGCATATTTATGCAACACCTTAAAAAAAAAATTTCATCAACATTGACCACGCCCATCGCCCACCGCCCATACAAACCGAAATTATTTTGAGCTGTAAAAATTGAACTATTGCCACGAATTTCATGAAAATTGCTTGAAGTGCATATTTATGCAACACCTTAAAAAAAAAAAAATTTCATCAACATTGACCACGCCCATCGCCCACCGCCCATACAAACCGAAATTATTTTGAGCTGTAAAAATTGAACTATTGCCACGAATTTCATGAAAATTGCTTGAAGTGCATATTTATGCAACACCTTAAAAAAAAAAAATTTCATCAACATTGACCACGCCCATCGCCCACCGCCCATACAAACCGAAATTATTTTGAGCTGTAAAAATTGAACTATTGCCACGAATTTCATGAAAATTGCTTGAAGAGCATATTTATGTACCACCTTTGCAAAGCTTTGTGGAATATTTAGAAGAAATCGAACCAAGGCTTCTGGTACCTCCCATGCAATAGGTGCAAAGGGTCTTAAGTATTAATCATCCCGTAAGACCCTATGAGACAGTCTAATGTCTTTCAAAGTTTCCAAACCATATTTTTTTATTGTTAAAAACTATATGGCAAATTTAAAACAAAATGATTTCTGGTACTTTAAATGCAAAGGGTTAATAAAATTATCATATATTGGAACTACTCTTCGGAAGAGTTTTCGGAACAAGATTCTTCTAATGTATGACATTGCTCATTTTCATCATCACAATCACTATTTAATATATATTTTGAAATATCTACAATATTTTCCCTTTTACTGGGAATAGCGTTATGCCTGTAAGAACTGATCAATGTATCTGACATTATTATTAGCTGGGTCATTAAATCCTTATTGGTGTTTTCACGTGAATTTTTTCTTGTATGGGACAAACGATTCTTTCGAATAATTTTATGGTTGGCTTCAAGTGCTTCCTCAGATAAAGAACCTGTAATGAAAGTATCGTTAATATTGTTTTCGGAAAAAATAATTAATATTTAAAGTACCTACTGGTAATTCAAAATAATTAATTACATCAGAACCGTGGATTAGTACTTTGTGCACACTACTCGGCATGTAGTACCATCCGTACAGGATCAAATACTTATTCCTTGTTATTCTAAGGAGTTCCTTAAAAGTATCCTTATTAATTTCCATGCCACAGGATAGGACTCTCAGTATTACCCCAAAATATTCAATCAGTTCTTTATCGACACCAGTTATATCTGCCGTCAATTGGCTATCAGAAAAAAATCGACGAGCAGTATTTCCATCGTTGGTAGTACCACAACCCGACTTAACCATGTCTATTAACAGACCAGTGTTTTCCCTAAACTGTCTTTGAATTCTGGTTTTGGTGTCAAGATATTCTTCTTTATTGTCTTTTCCTACACGCCATTTTTTGAAGGGAAGCCGATATGCAATATGTAAAATGCATTCTAGAAATCGTATCCAACAGTGAAGGGAAGAAAGGCCAAATTTGTACGCATCAACATTTGGAATATATTTCGTATTTAGGTTGTTCATTTCGGTTGGTTTCGCATTACAAATAAAACACCTACTGCACGAATTCGTATTTGTGAGTACATTAGCGACTGCACCATCTATCATAGTGCAATGCATTTGAAAGAAAACTTCAAAAACCATAGACTTTCTTTCAACAACGGCGCACTCGAGTTTTTCAAATTTTTCTGTTATTATTTTGTATTCATCACGAATGAGTTGAGGATTTTCTTTCGCACAGCAAAATTTTATAGGTCTGCAGTATCTGGTTGATGATGGTGTTGCATTAGACCAAACAACTTCTCCCGATATCATATTCAACAACCTTCACATATATAACAAAATATTTTGAATATGTATATGTATAAAAACAAATATTTATTTAATAAACTTACTTGATCGGAACAAAAGCAATAACAAACATAAATTCATCAGAGTTTTCAACGTTACAACATTTTTGTTTAAAGCGGCAATGACCACAACTTCCATCCATTCCCCACTTTCCAATTAACTGAAGTGTATTTAGGCCTTGCGGTATATCGCACTGATCCAAAATTCCCTCTACAGTTTTGCACATTATCGTCTTCACATCGACCTCAGCAGAAGTTTCGGATGCGTTTATGGTCGGCACTAAATTTTGTTTTAACATTCGCAATGTATATAGGGAAGGAAAGCAGTTTGGGTGCAAGTCGTTAATTGTATTTCGTAAAACATTGTACTTTCTCTCAGAGAGATCTAAGTCCAAACATAAGGCGAGTGCTTTGGGTGGCGTTAAGCAATTCTCCTCTTCTTTTCTACATCCTCGCTTTAGTTTTTGAATGGCATATTCCAGCTCCTCTAAAGAATATTTGGCAATTAACTCGGAAGCTCTACGATTCTTGGATTTTTTTGACGACTTCGCAAAATTTTTTCTTGGCCTGCCGCGTTTAGTTATTGGGGTTCTTTTTGTTGGTGAAGGTGTCATGTCAGTATTTTCTGCACAACTGTTTGTTGGTTCGACTAAGCCTTCTGGGGATATATCCATTGGTTGTGAATTAACCTTACTAGTGCCATGGTTGGCAGGTTGCTAATGAATAAGTATTAATTTTAAATATTAACTCAGCTTTAAACGTTCATGTCAACTTACATGATCCAAATCCAAAAATGTCTCATTCAACCAATTGGAATATTTTTGTTCAAAATACACTTTATTTCTCTTGCACTCATTCCAGTATTTATCCATTTTACAATGAAAGCGCTGTATTTTAAGTAGCAGCCTGTCTTTTTCAATAGAAACTTTACCCACTTTCTGCTCAATAAATGAATGTAAAGTAGACACTTGCTTATTTTTCGGTGCTGACATCCAGCAAACAATTAAATTGCAATTTTTTAATAACATTTTTACAAAAATTCACTTGCACTGACCTACTTTGCATTGAAATAATAACGTGACGTCAAAATGTAAACATATCTAACCCATAATAACATTTTACAATAGGTTGATGATAAACAAAATTATGTCCAAAAAAAAGATTTTTTGATATGTAGTTTGTTTACAAAACTAATGTATGTAATAAGAATAAAAGTAATACTAATAACGATAACAACAATAAAAACATACAATAGTATGTACTAATAAAATATTTAATAAATCATAATTAATAATATATATATTTAATATTTAAATATGTTTGCTGGGACATGAATATAACATGCAGCATACGAATGAAGAAATAGAAAAGAATTTGAAAAAAACGATGTTTTGGGCTTTAAAAAAATTTTTTTTTTTTCAAGTTTGTGCACTTTTTTTTCCTTTGGTTTTTTTTTTATTGTAAAGATAACGTCTTCTTATTTCTTTTTCATCAATAAAATTTTAGGGAGCTCTTGAAAAAAAATTTTGGCGGACGTCTAAACTTTTTGAATTTTTCGGTTTTTTAAAAGAAAAATACTCAATATTACAGCCAACTTTTAAATAGTTATTTTCACGATATTTAAAAATAAAATAATAGATGTTTTGAACAGTAATAAAACATTTTAAAAACAGAAAATATTTTGCAATTATCTGAAAAAATCAATTTTTTAGGAATTTTTTCGCATTGCACCAAAAAGGCCAAAATGAAAAAATCCATTTTAGACATTTTTACAGAATTTGCTTTTCCACATTTGTGCACTTTTTTTTTGGTTTTTTTTTTTTTTATTTTGCAGCTATGGCTTCAAACTTTGTCTGGAAAAACTAAAATTTTAGGGAGCTTTAAAAAAAAACATTTTATTTTCCACGAAACTTTGAACATTTTTATGTTTTTCATCCAAAATCACAACATTTGTACTAAATTTTTTAAAATAAAATTGCAGAATTTTGTAAAAGCATAAATTTTGTATTTTTTTAAATATTGTTTAAAAGCATTTAAAAAAAAATTGCCTCAATTCCCTTTTAAAATGAGCTCCCTGCAATCATTTCCGTACTTCTACCAAATATAAGTTTTTCAATTCGTGTACTTTAAGCAAAAACCCATTGACTTCGGCGCCCCTAGCGGATACAAAAGGCGGTAAACTCGGTCACTTTTATGTTATTTCTTTTAGTTGGTTTGTTTGATTAACAAATATACTAAAAAGGGACAAGAGTTCAAAAATTTGGAAAATATCGATTTTTGTCCACCTTCGAAGCAGTGTGCACTCCCATCCCACTAAGCGACCAAAAAGCTCTTAAAGGAAAAATCCTAAGCTTTCTTATGAAAAAATAAAAAATAAAAAAATGCACTTTTTGAAAAAAAGGTAAAAAATGCTTTAATTTAGCAAAAAAAAAGTCAAAAAAAATTTTTTTTTTTTAGTATTTTTTCCGAAATATTGAAGAAACAGCTATCTAAACTATTTGGGAGAAAATTTTCTAAGAACAATAGGTAATAAGTTACATGGATGAGAATAAACACCTGTTTCGCCAAAATGTCAAATTTTGATTCCCTCTAACTCAGAGAGATCTGGACCGATCTTGTTGAAAAATTGTATCTAAACTACTATCCAATAGGACTAACCTTGGTGCGAATTTCATCTCGATCGGAAGACATCGGTTTCAAAAGTTGGTGCACTTGACATGAAATCCCCCATATATATAGATTAAAAAACACTGAAAAAAAAATTCAATGAAAAAATTTAATTTCCTATAATTTTCACTCAAATTGTGAGTGGTGGGCTCTGTTAGCCATCACAAAATTGTTACGTTTTATTATATTGAGACCGCAAAATGAATTTTTACCCCATGTATTTCAAGGCACTCTAATAAGATTGTGGTATGATAACTCAGTAACTTTTTGAATATATCATATTTTTTCGGCAAAAGTGTGTTGTATTTCTAAACATAATTTTACCTCGATACATTTAGTATAGCGTTTTTCCTATTTTTTTTATTCCTTCCACATATAATAATAAGCTCTTATTTGCAGCATGAAAAAGAGCGCTAAATCTTGACAATAAGCTGACCAGTTTGCCATGGCGACTACCCACGTATTTTTTTTCTTCGCCAAATGTGATTGGTTATGCTTCAAATCAATGTCGAATTTGTGCAACAGCTCAAATGATATTCATCTGGGCTCGGTTTAACTTTTTCAACGTATTTCAACAGCATCAAAGTCGAGGTTTCATTAAATCCGGCGATATAACCACATATCTGTAGTAGTTCTAGTTTGACCCAATTACGAATGAATTTAGCACTAGGGTGTCATAGGAAAGCAGCACTGTCGCTATAAATTTACTGACTTTTGATCGCTTGTTGCAGCGTGTGTTATTTTTGTTATTTCGTATAGATTAAAACTCTATATAGATTAAAACTCTATACGAAATAACAAAAGGAGAATAATATATTTGAATGGTGCTACTGTGTGTGTTATGTCATAACTTGTTTATTTTGAAGTATTTTGGAACGATAAGTCATTAGTTATTAAAACAATGTTCAATCATTTTTAGTCATAATTCTGAAATAAAACCGCCAACATATATTTTTTGCAGGAACTATCTCTGTTTCCATTATAAACGATTATAGATGATGGGTTTTTCTGAGAAAATCTTATTGAGAGTATTTTCAAAATATATTTTCAAATAAAATATATTTTAAATTTAAAAATATGATCATAATTTTTACCAACAGAACTCCAATAACATATGCTCTTAACACAAATTGGTATTAGAAGAGTAATTCCTACATATGTTATGGTTTGATAAAAGAAAATATATAAATAAAATTGCCATATACTAAAGAAAAGTATTCCCAAAAGGACAATTTTTGCAAATTCATTTTTTATCAGGCCTCACACTTTCTTTGTTGGTACGAACAGATTACCAAACAACATATGAGAAACAAAATGAGAAAAAAAATCCAATTTAGTAAACATAATTCCTCGTATATATGCGAAATGGACTTTCCATTCAGGTTTTTATTTTTTGCTTGCTTTTTTTTTTTTTGTTTAACAGAACAACACAAAAAATGGGCTCTAAAGCTATTAACATTTTGTTCGAACAAACGATTATACTGTAAAAGAAAATAATTCATGTATAAACCAAAAAGGTGTACATTGCTCTACTGCACACATACATAAATATACTCACACGCACACACACACTAGAAACTTATACACGAAAGAAACTATAATACCAATTGACCATTAAAATTATACCCTTAGGATTCAGTAGGGGGTCCTTCATTCCTCTTCGGTTTGTGGTTTTCTATGAAAAACATTTGTAACGCTTAAAATCTTAGTGAAGAGACTTCGATTTTCGAATACATATTAAAATGGTAAAAAAAAAAGCGAAAGTTGGTGCTTTTAGCATATGATTGTATTTACACAAGTGTAATATTTTCAACATTATTATGCTAAATCTATTTTCTATAGGAAATGTTTTTATTCCATTTCTATTCATTGTCATTTGAAAAAGGGGAGTTCGTATGGTTAGCGGAGAGTAGTATTTGTTCGTTGATGGTAGAGATATTGCTAAAGTATAATTCGTGTGTTATAGTCATAATTTTTCTTTTTAATGTGACATTTTTTCGATTATTTTCTTAGAACATAATGGTTATATTTTTTTTTTTGTTTGTTTTTTCTTAGACATATCCTATTATGGATTTAGCGTTGATGTTTATTGTCTTGATTTATAGCAATTTTACGATTTATTCGATGCTGCATATAGGAAAACCGAAAGAAGAGTTTCTATTGGGGAATTAATTTAAATTTTTCAAAACTTGCAATGAAAATTTTTATATTGCAAATGTAGAAGGTTAAACAAATATCGAAAATCGGTTTAAAATTTTAAAGGATTAAAGCCATTATTGTGATCAGTTTTAAAGCAGTTGGTATCTAATCAGTGTTGCCATTTTAGCTATTTCATAGGTAGATTTAGCTCTATTTTCGGTGTTTAGCTATAGAAATTGTGAGTTAGCTTTCAACTCTTTTTTAACCTTTTTTGAAAGTGATTTAGCTTTTTTTTCCGTATAAACAAATATTTTTTGAAACATGCTTTGTTGACACTATTACTTTCTGTGTTTGACAAGCCCTTTCAAGATTATTGATTATTTTCACATTTAGTTTTATCGCTAAAAATAAAACGAAAAAATCATGTGGGTCCGATCACAAGGGAGATGTGTAAACATCTAATAATTAAAGAAAACATCAACATCATATTTTCCAGTGCATAAAAAATAAGTCGATTATGCTGTTTTCTGAAATTCAATTGATGTTTTCTGAAATTCGAATGATGTTTTCTGAAATTATATTGATGTTTTCTGAAATTCTATTTATGTTTTCTGAAATTCAAATGATGTTTTCTGAAACTCGAATGATGTTTTCTGAAATTATATTGATGTTTTCTGAAATTCTATTTATGTTTTCTGAAATTCAAGTGATGTTTTCTGAAATTCTATTTATGTTTTGTGAAATTCAAATGATGTTTTCTGAAATTATATTGATGGTTTCTGAAATACAATTGATGTTTTCTGAAATTCTATTTATGTTTTCTGAAATTCAAATGATGTTTTCTGAAATACAATTGATGTTTTCTGAAATACAATTGATATTTTCTGTAATTATATTGATGTTTTCTGAAATTCAATTGATGTTTTCTGAAATTTTATTGATGTTTTCTGAAATTCTATTTATGTTTTCTGAAATAAAAGTGATGTTTTCTGAAATTATATTGATGGTTTCTGAAATACAATTGATGTTTCCTGAAATTCTATTGATGTTTTCTGAAATTCTATTTATGTTTTCTGAAATTCAAATGATGTTTTCTGAAATACAATTGATGTCTTCTGAAATACAATTGATGTTTTCTGAAATTCTATTGATGTTTTCTGAAATTCAATTGATGTTTTCTGAAACTCGAATGATGTTTTCTGAAATTATATTGATGTTTTCTGAAATTCTATTTATGTTTTCTGAAATTCAAGTGATGTTTTCTGAAATTCTATTTCTGTTTTGTGAAATTCAAATGATGTTTTCTGAAATTATATTGATGGTTTCTGAAATACAATTGATGTTTTCTGAAATTATATTGATGTTTTCTGAAATTATATAGATGTTTTCTGAAATTCTATTTATGTTTTCTGAAATTCAAATTATGTTTTCTGAAATTATATTGATGGTTTCTGAAATACAATTGATGTTTTCTGAAATTATATTGATGTTTTCTGAAATTCTATTTATGTTTTCTGAAATTCAAATGATGTTTTCTGAAATTCTATTGATGTTTTCTGAAATTCAATTGAGGTTTTCTGAAACTCGAATGATGTTTTCTGAAATTCTATTTATGTTTTCTGAAATTCAAATTATGTTTTCTGAAATTATATTGATGGTTTCTGAAATACAATTGATGTTTTCTGAAATTATATTGATGTTTTCTGAAATTCTATTTATGTTTTCTGAAATTCAAATGATGTTTTCTGAAATTATATTGGTGGTTTCTGAAATACAATTGATGTTTTCTGAAATTCTATTGATGCTTTCTGAAATACAATTGATGTTTTCTGAAACTCGAATGATGTTTTCTGAAATTATATTGATGTTTCCTGAAATTCTATTTATGTTTTCTGAAATTCAAGTGATGTTTTCTGAAATAATATTGATGGTTTCTGAAATACAATTGATGTTTTCTGAAATTCTATTGATGTTTTCTGAAATTCAATTGATGTTTTCTGAAACTCGAATGATGTTTTCTGAAATACAATTGATGTTTTTTGAAAGACAATTGGAAAATGTTTAGAAAAGAACATATCATAATTTTTTCACAAATACAATCAGATAAAGTCACACCGATTTACACTTCAGCTCACCCCGATGTGTTACACTGTTTTTGCGATTGTATTGTGAAATAGAAATTTACCCCCCTGCGCGTATAGATGTTTACACATCAAAAAAAGTGCGGAAAATCTTAAGTAGTTTTGAAAATTCTCTTCAGAACAATTGCAACGCAGCAAATATTACTGCAAACACAAAAATTAACAGAAATGGAAATGTAAGTGAACTTTTGCTATATTATACATAATAATATATTATACTATATTAAATTTTTTAGTGAAAGTAATTACTAGTACCCAGTACGAGCCAAAAGAGGTTAGCTTTTATAATTTTGCAGTAGAAAATATCTTCATTATATATGTTTTTTACGACATATGTATAAGCAAAACTTTCGCCAATCGTGGTTGAAGGTTAAAAGATTTGAAAAGTGACTGAAATAGGAAGGCAACGGCATGATGTGCAAGTACTGCCGGTGTTATTTACAACCGAAGCTATATGACCGCCATGTTTCTATTTTTACATGGTACTCAGTCTTCTGTTTGATTTCTATCGATAAGCAGAATTATCAAATGCTGTTCGTATGCACCTATATTCATCAATTTCAATAGCGTTCGTCCTATGTTCGATTAATTCTTATAGACTGACGGACAGAGGAGCGGACGGCCAGAAATACAGACAGACGAGGGGATGTCGCTAAATCGACTTAGAAATTGATTGTGAGTCGATGGGTCTAGAACAAATAATTTTGGTACATAACTTTGGTTCAGTTCAAACTCATTATAACGTGTGTTTATACCCTATACCACTATGTGGTTTGGGTATAATGACTTTGTGCTGCTGTTTGTAACAACCAAAAATATTTGACCTACACCCATCTTTAATTATACCGATCGAATCAGAATCACTATCTGATTCGATTTAACGATGTACATCCGTCCGTCCGTCCGTCCGTCTGTGTGTCCATGTAAAGTTTGTAATCAAACTGCAGGTCGCAAATATGAATATATTTTGACAAAATTTGGTATTTGATCTTTTCTCCGCCATGGGATGAACGCTATTGAATTGGTGAGAATCGGTCCATGTTCAGACCTAGCCCCAATACAAATCACCTCTATGAAATCAACATATATTGCCATAAGATCCAAATTATCATACAAATCTTAGTCAAATTGGGTTTGTATATATGTATTATATAGAGCTGCTTCCCGATCTTCGCTTAAATCTATCAAAAAACAAAAATATTGCACTTATTCTTCTCAAATTTTGTTTGTATATATTTTTGCAAAATACAAGAGACTTTACCAAACATGGTCAAGATCCGTCCACTTTTGGGCCTAGTCCCCATATAGATATAGCATCCGATATGAACTTTTTCATATCTGCAGCCGAAAAAATTAATAAAAATCCCACTCAAGTTTGGTTTATGCTTATTTTCTATATCCAGCTAGTTGGGCCTGAGAGATAGGGCCTCTAAACGCATGGTATAGGGTATCGTATAATTTTCTTACTTATTTTTAATTTATAGGACTTTAAATTAATATAAAGTAAAGAAAAATACTGTTAGTACCAATTGAACTAGCTTTATTAGACTACTGTATGCCATTAATATTTAGGTATGTTTCAGATCATGAGGCCGTCACAGTCGGCGCGTACATGGCACACTATGGAACTCCAAGTTTATAACACTTTCGAAGCATTTGCTGCAGTTTTTCGCAACTAACTTGTCGAATGTTGATTTCCAGGTGTTCAATTGTCTCTGGTTCATCGGCGTAGACATACAATGCTCCAAATAAAATAATACAATGGGGTTCAATCACACGTTCTTGGTGGCGATTTAACAGGACCATTGCGTGAAATTATTCGTTCAACAAAAGTCCTTTTTTTAGTAAATTAATTGTAGCGTGTGTTATATAGCATGTGGCTCCATCCTGTTGGAACCATATTTCAGCAAGATTATTGCCAGCAAATTGGAAAAACTTGTAATCATTTCTCTACACCGTTCGGCGTTCACCGTTTGAAGACAATCAGTGATTTTCTGTAGATCATAATCATAATCAATCTATTCTTCATTTGAAGTAAGGAAACTAGTAATTTATTTTTTAAATAAAAATATATTATTATATTAATAATACTGGAGAACCCGATTTTGGGACTTTGTATATAGAAAATTATTGTTAACTATTGTTTATTTTAGTTTATGAATTGTTATCCTAATATGAATTAATGAACGTTTTGAAAAAAAAAATCATAGTCAATAACGTCTGTTTCTGATCCAACGTCTGCTGTAACTCCACTGCCAAGGTAGCAAAATTTTTGGACCACTTCAAAGTCATGATGGTTGGTATTAACTGTACGTAGCAATTCATCACCGAGGATTAATAGTTTCGTTTTTGGGGCATTTATCCTTAGTCCGCATGTTATCGCATTTCTGTAAAGCGACTCACCACTACATAGCAGATCGTTGAGCTTGTGCGATAATAAGCAAATGTCATCAGCATACGCCAAGTGGCTCAGATAGACGTTGTTGATTTTCCACTGTATTCCTCTGAGGCGACGGTGACTGGAAAAGGCATCGTTTAACACATCCCCTATCACTATAAGAAAGAGAATAGGAGAAAGTATGCAGCCTTGTCTGACTCCACTTTGTACGGGGAGCAAAGTTGTATCATAAAGTTACTGGTCCGCCAGTGACGGTTGATACTTCGCCCATGCCTATAACCTACCTCCACGTGGTGCTCCCGGGCAACGCTAGGCAAAGCCAGTTAATTCTGGTGATTATTCCTAGCGGCTAAAGGTTAAGGTCAGGTCCGCCAAGTACTATTCTTT
Organism: Cordilura impudica; assembly: GCA_963682025.1. Classification (NCBI taxonomy): domain Eukaryota; kingdom Metazoa; phylum Arthropoda; class Insecta; order Diptera; family Scathophagidae; genus Cordilura; species Cordilura impudica. The sequence continues at coordinate 127,551,974 of OY821518.1, read as the reverse complement.
TTGGGGAATAACTTGGTAGTGGCTAGTATGTGGCCAGACTGGCTGCGAAGCCTTACCTAAGGCTATAAATAGGTACCACGGGTAAGCTATCAAGCCCAAGGTTACCTCACGGCGTCTTCATACTCAAAGACAGCATAAGCAAAAACATAAAACTGGAGGTGTTAAAACCTACCAGATGAAATGGTTTTCACATCCCATAATTGTGTAGTTGTCCCAAAAGGGAATGAAGTAATGTAGGTAAGATGGCAAGAAGGTACATGAGCGAAAGGAGACCGGGTGTGGGTGCGTCAGTTGTCCTGACAAGATACCATGACGGAGGAATGGAGCGAGAGTGTGGGTCGAAGACAAGTCGAAGGCGTTTGAGGCAGACGCGTATGTCAATACAGCGTCCAAGACAAGTCGGAGACCAGTTGAAAAGCGAATTACCGAAAGTTGACGTACGCATCATCTAGCATGATGGCGCCGATTAGTAAGTTCGGAGCGTAGTAGACGGAGGCAGGCATGAGTCGAAAAATTCGAAGCTGTGAATGGATGAGCTAGTACCAGTCCTAGCAAAGATGGCCATTGCAGTAGAATAAGTAGGCAAGAGGGTCGGATGGAAGATGAGTCCAAGAACGCTTGAGTCATTCGACAATATAGTGTTTCGCGGACGAAACGGAAGTCGGTTGAAATGTTGGTGATGAACGTTGTACATATCAGGGCCACCTGATAATAACAGCTAGTAAGAACGAATGTAGTAGACAAATGAACGGTTATTGGAAGTATGTGTTTTTGAAATTGCTGCCGATGACCGAGGACAACGTGTTGTACCCTTAAATAGCTTTTTTGGGAACGGCCCCTCGGGGAGTTTCGTGGTGGCTGTGGTAGCCCAAAATCGCGGGAAGAACACAGTTCGATGTGGAGTTGCATTTCAACCAACCGGGTCTACGACCCATAGGCTTTTAGATCGGGCCAACCCAATAGCAAAGGAAGGAGTTTTGCCAAAACAATTCTCCTAGTTTGCTACCATCTAAGGAAGGGGCGAAGGCAAGACGCATAGTATCTTCCATGTGCTAAAACCACCGTGTGGTTAAGTCGTCAAGACAGGAATACACGTAAAACCCAAAGAGACTCCACTTTGTACGGTGAAAGGCCCAGATAATTTGTTCTTATGCAGGACGCAGCAGCTGGCATTATCATAACTTTCTTTTATAAGGTCGAATATTTTATCAGGAATACCCCTCTTTCGCAGGGCTAACCAAATGCGGTCACGTAAGATACTATCAAACGCTTTCTCAAAGTCTACAAAAAGCATGAAAAGAGGTGATCGGTATTCAGCACATTGTTCAATGATGACTCTAAGCGTATTGATGGTGTTGGCACAAGAAAAACCACTTCGAAATCCAGCTTGTTGTTCGCTAATAGTTGCTTCAAGATGGTCTTTGATTCTTGCTAGTATTATTCTGGAGATTATTTTCGCGATTATTGGCAGGACCTCTCCAATTAACACAGTTGTTTAGGTCTCCTTTCTTGGGTAGTTTGAAAATGATGCCCTGCTTCCATTCTTCTGGAAAGGATCCGCTCTCCCAGGCTATCGCTATAGCAGGTCGAAGAATATTTTCCGCGAGTGTGGGATCTGCCTTGTACAGTTCTGCAGGGATCCGTCAATTCCTGCTGCTTTCCCGGAGGGTGTTTGCTTAATTGCCGTCTGGATCTCATTCAAACTTTGTGGATCGGTTCTGATACGTGCCTTAGGGAGTGTAGTAGCGGAAACATCGTATGAGCTGAGGTCGATGTTGACGATCATGCTATTAAGCACCGTAGCGAAGTGCTCCTTCCATCTATTTAGCTGATCGGTATCTGTGTTCAATAAGTTGCAGTTAAGGTCATTGATAGGACGTTCAATAGCAGATTCTTTATTGGTGATCTTCTTTGATATTTTATACAGGGTTCCACAGTCACCCGTACTCGCCGCTTCTTCAGCTTTCTCAGCCAGTTCATTTATTCGTGCTCTTGTGTCACGTCTCACTGCTCTTTTTACCTCACGTTTCAGCTTCAGGATCACGTTGGAAAAAATTTGTACTTTTAGTCGTTTTCGCTCGCTGATCAGCTGCCATGTTTGTTCACTCATCCATTCTTCTTTACCTTTAGGTAAGGGTCCGATAATATTCTCGGCTGCATCTGTAAAAATTTTCTTCGTCCTCGACCATAAAATCTGGGGTTGAGTTTCACTTCCATTTCGGCTGCGTGACTGCTCGGCTCCGTCGGAGCGTAGCACTGAATTATGGTAACGTTTCGTACTCTAGACTTGAAGCGAGCCCACATTAAGCGTTCAGAAATAGGCTTCCAAGTGATTATACTTTTGCGGGCCGACGGTTTTAACAAGATACCAACGCCTGCTACATGCCGGCCGATTTCATCTTTACCCGAGTACATGGACGAAGTGCACGTTAAGCTTGACGAACGGAACCATTATTTTGATAGAAAATTTTAACAGTTTGCAATCTTTGCTGTCACATAAGTCTATGGCAAACCAATCTAAACAAAAGGAAACAAAGAAATCAGCTTTTAAATTAGTTATCAAAAACAGCAAGTTTACCAACTCAAAGTTGTGAACCTCTAAAAAGCACCCCATACCCTCATCACATAGTGGTATATTGTATCAAAAATTATGTGTTTAAAATAAAAAAATATTGTTTACGGTTACCACTTTTCAGCTCTGAAAAATAAACCTCAAAGATCTATAGATTATACTCTTGAAGTACAAATTGATTAAAAAAGTTCATTTGTACCACCTTTATCATCCTCATATTTATTTTAATGAAACATAAATAAACTAGTTAGCTATAAAGGAATTTTAACATTTTATTTTTAATTACAAGTTTAGCTTTTCAAAAATTTTTTAAAATTCATTATGTTTGTTGTAATAGTTTAAAGGACTGCCAACATAATTGTTGTTGTAAATATATCATGTACACCTACATATATAAAATTATAATGATGCAAATAGTACCTATATTAACCTCACCAACAGGTTAGTATATTTATGCTATAACAAATGGTAGGTCGTGGGTTCATTGTCCGTGTGGAAAATTATTTTTTTTTTTCAATTATTGATTTTTTATTTATGGTGGGTTTCATGTCAAGTCCACCAACTTTTGAAACCGATGTCTTCCGATCGGGATGAAATTTGCACCAAGGTTAGTCCTATTGGATAGTAGTTTAGACACAATTTTTCAATAAGATCGGTCCAGATCTCTCTGAGTTAGAGGGGATCAAAATTTGACATTTTGGCCAAACAGGTGTTTTTTCTCATCCATGTAACTTATTACCTATTGTTCTTAGAAAATTTCTTCCCAAATAGTTTAGATAGCTATTTCTTCAATATTTCGGAAAAAAATACTTTAAAAAAAAAAAAATTTTTAGACTTCTTTTTTTGCTAAATTAAAGCATTTTTGCCTTTATTTTCAAAAAGGGCATTTTTTTTTTTTTTTTTTTTCATAAGAAAGCTTAGGATTTTTCCTTTAAGAGCTTTTTGGTCGCTTAGTGGGATGGGAGTAGGATATCTATCAAAATAAATGTTTTGTAACTCAAGACAACGGTTTTTCAATTTTTCACAAATGCACTATTTTGAATTTTTTCCTATTTGTATGAAAAACCTTACAAATAAAACTTATACTGAGAAACTAGACAAATTAACCTTTCCGAAGGTATGTAACATACCTTCATAATATAACAGAAGAGAATGGTTATCTGTAACCTGAAAGAGTTATTTGCAACATTTCTGAACACGAGGATGTTAGAATTGGCTTCACGAAATTAACCCAAATGAGGCCAAAAAATTGCGTTTTGGCAGAAAGCAGCGGAACTCACACAGTCTGCGTTTGCATTTACCATGAAAATGTTAAACTGATGTTTAAGGAAATCAACTTAAAGTATTTAACAGAAGATTCGGCAGAAGATTTACACGATTACCGCGATTGCCTTAAATTGACTATGTGTCCTAATGCAACAACTTCTTGCCACTTAGGTGAGTGTACCAATTGCCCGAAAACCACATTCATCAAAGAAAATTTAATCAACTCTTTAGATCAAGAATATATAGAGGAGGTCAAATTTGATTCTTGGATTCAGACTGACAGATACACATTGAAAACAATCATTTTAAATGTGGATGATTTTGTGGAAGAAATGTGTACAGGATTGCTAAACTTGAGAAACCATGACTTTCAAGGATTTGAACATAAATTTGAAGTCTGGTGAATTCGTTATTTCATATGATTTTGCAGAAAACTATAAATATGTTCTTCAGGATGCCATACAAGCATTCCACTTCAATAACGACCAAGCAACTATATTCACAGTAGTTATTTACTACATGAAAGATGAAAAACTGGAACACAAAAGTATGGCAATCATATCCGACGATTTAAAACATGATACCGTTGCAGTTTATGAGTACCAGAAGAGAAAACTAAAATTTCTAAAGTCTAAATTTACAGTAAAGAAGGTATACTACGTTTCGGACGGAGCTCGTCAACATTTTAAAAACAAAAGTAGCTTGGCAAATCTTATGGCCCATGAAAAAGATTTTAGAATGCCAGCTGCGTGGCATTTTCATCCTACTGCTCATGGTAAAGGAGCATGTGATGGTATTGCAGCAAACTTTAAAAGAAATGCAGCGAAGTATAGCCTCCAGTGCTCTCATCAAGATCGCATCTTAGATGCGACTGCTTTATTCCATTGGGCAAAGAGTTATTGTAAAGAAACTAAAATAGTTTTTAGTAGCAAAGAGGATCATCAGGAAACATTGAAAACACTGAAGAGCAGATTCGATGCTGCGGTAACAATCGATGGCACCGCTCAATACCATGCTTTTATACCGCTTGTCGATGGAAGACTCAAGTTGAAAAAGTTTTCTGCCTCTTTTCAATGCGATTTCTTTCCAAAGACAACAAATAAACCAGCAGCAAAATCAACAGCTGAACCTAGTAACGCCAAGAAAGGATTGACAAAAAACGCAGTAAATAAAGGCGACAAAAAAGCTGGATGAAAGACTGGGTATTTAAAAATTTACAAGACTTAAGTACTTCATCAGCTACAATAAATTAAGTATAAAAATAGTTATGATATAAATGGATCTAATGCAATTAAGATTAAATTTTAATAAATTATTTATCTTTTTATTTTTAATATTATTATTATACATTAATTTAATTATTATTAAAAATAAATAAAAAATAATAATTTTTCAACATTTCTATAGAAAAAAAGCGATTTTTTTCATGAGGTTAACATGTTCTGGGTATTACAGTATCGAGGGTATAAAATTTTAGTTAGGTATGTTATATACCTTCGGAAAGTTTAGTTTGTCTAGTTTCTCAGTATAAGTTTTATTTGTAGTAGTGCATTTGTGAAAAATTGAAAAACCGTTGTCTTGAGTTACAAACCATTTATTTTGATGGATATCCCACTCCCATCTCACTAAGCGACCAAAAAGCTCTTAAAGGAAAAATGCTAAGCTTTCTTATGAAAAAAAAAATAAAGGCAAAAAATGCTTTAATTTAGCAAAAAAAAAAGTCTACAAATTTATTTTTTTTTTAAAGTATTTTTTTCCGAAATATTGAAGAAATAGCTATCTAAACTATTTGGGAGAAAATTTTCTAAGAACAATAGGTAATAAGTTACATGGATGAGAAAAAACACCTGTTTGGCCAAAATGTCGAATTTTGATCCCCTCTAACTCATTGAAAAATTGTGTCTAAACTACTATCTAATAGGACTAACCTTGGTGCAAATTTCATCCCGATCGGAAGACATCGGTTTCAAAAGTTGGTGCACTTGACATGAAATCCCCCTTATATAATTTTTAAATTGCATCATTAATTTTATATTTAATTTTTCAAATATTTTGTTTACATTTTTTATTAATAAACCCAGGTGGAGGGTATCAAAGATTAGCCATAGCCGAATTTAACACTATTACTTGTTTGTTCTAATTTTGTTCAAAAATATTTAAAATTGATACCGAATCAGAGAACATTACTGATAGTCTAACTAATAAGTTTTAGTGTATTCTTCTACTTATTTAATTTGGCCTTACACTTTTCTTTAACTTTGAACCTTTCTTCTTTAAATTTGTTTTTGTAAAAATTTTTTTTTTTTTAATAATTTGGGTTTTTAATGTTGAATTGTAGTTTTTTTCCTAGAATTCTTGCAAATCTCAACATCTGTCGAGATATAAACTCGAATCGTAAATTTCTGGAATTTGGTGAGATTAAAAACCAAACCAATAAATTTCACTTCTATCGAAATTAAACGGATGTTCTCTTCCATAATTAGCTTTCCAATAATGCTATCAATGCATTAGAGATTTAAAACTATTACTTCATTGAAAATAATAACATTTGATTTTTTGAAAAACAATAACTTTAAAAAACATGTTTTTACTAAAATTAGGATACCTGAAACAATTTCATCTCCCTAAATTAACAAAAAACAACATGTTTTTATATAATTAGCTAGAAGATCCCAGCCATCGAAATTCGAGTGCAAAATTTTTTTTTTTTTTTTTTCATTTAATGAATTATTTTATAAGACGCTAAAGATATGTTAGTCAAGTTCAGCCAATTCAAAATTCAACACTTTTTATTGTCGTGATGGTAATACAAAACGCTAATGTGAATTTGATTGTGCACGCATAACTTTCCTCAATCTGTACGTTAGCTTTCGTGTTGCATAATATAAAGTTGATTGTGCACGCATAACTTTCCTCAAGCTCAAAAGAAAGAGCTTGATCCACTGAGTGTTCTGAGAGTGAAACGATCAAAATCCATGACATATCCGTGTCTAAATACCTTTCATTAAAAAAAAAAAAACAATGCAGGAAATCGGCCGGACAGAACGGCCAGACGGACTGACTATAGTTTTCATAATTTTTTTTAGTATTTTTAACAAAATAAAAAAATGTTTCCAGAATTTCCGATTTCCGGGATTCAAAAAAGGACTAGAATTTCCAAACACTTGCTATAGTAAACATATGAAACACACAATCTGATATTACAATATACCAATAATCCATTCTACCCTCCGATTATAACTTAAGAAAATGTACGTTTTTAAGAAAAGGTACTTTTTAAGAAATGTGTATGTTTTAGGAAAAGGTACTTCTGAAAGAACATGTTCATTTTATAGAAAAAATAAAATTTTAAGAATTGTTACTTTCTTAAGAGAAAGAAAATTTAAAGAAAATTTAGTTTTCCAGAAAAGGTGCTTCTTAAAAATAAATGTTTAAGAAACTAGTCTTTTTTCAGGGAGTATCTTTTAAAAGAAGACGCACTTTTTAGGAAAGTTTCTTTTTTAAGAAAAAGTACTTCTTTAAGAAACTAAGTTTGTTTATAAAAAGAATACTTTTTTAAGAAAAGGTACTTTCCTAAGTAAATGTACTTTTCTAAAAACGGGGGCATATAGAGCGTTTCAGAATCAGACATTCAGTGAATTAGTGATGAGGCTAACTATATTAGTGATAGTAATTAGTAAATGCTACAGTGCTATGCTACAACTACAACAACAACAACTACATACAAAATGCTGTGTCGAATCTCTAATTCCTTCTTCCCGGGTTTTAGGTTTAAATTAATATTTAGACTAATTGCACTATCTATAACAAATGTAAACAACATATTTGAACAAACAATTTGATAAACTTAATACTAAATTATTACAACAAACACACTTCGCTGAGAATATATATTTTACTGGGTCCAGAATTTTTTTTTTTTTTATAATTATAATTATAATATAAAATAATATAATTATAATTAATAAGAACAATAATTAATAATAGAAATAGTTATTACAAATAGCACGACAGTGGTATGAATAGTATAATAATATATTTTTTTTGCAAATATTTGTGTCAAAATGACATCTAGTAAATTACTTTATTTGAAACTTTTATTTTCGACATTTTTTATGATTTATTATGAAACCATAAAAGCCATTTTATATTTTACATTTTACATTTTACATTTTACATTTTACATTTTACATTTTACATTTTACATTTTACATTTTACATTTTACATTCTACATTTTACATTTTACATTTTACATTTTATATTTTACATTTTACATTTTACATTTTACATTTTACATTTTACATTTTACATTTTACATTTTACATTTTACATTTTACATTTTACATTTTACATTTTACATTTTACATTTTACATTTTACATTTTACATTTTACATTTTACATTTTACATTTTAACATTTTACATTTTACATTTTACATTTTACATTTTACATTTTACATTTTACATTTTACATTTTACATTTTACATTTTACATTTTACATTTTACATTTTACATTTTACATTTTACATTTTACATTTTACATATTACATTTTACATTTTACATTTTACATTTTACATTTTACATTTACATTTTACATTTTACATTTTACATTTTACATTTTACATTTTACATTTTACATTTTACATTTTACATTTTACATTTTACATTTTACATTTTACATTTTACATTTTACATTTTACATTTTACATTTTACATTTTACATTTTACATTTTACATTTTACATTTTACATTTTACATTTTACATTTTACATTTACATTTTACATTTTACATTTTACATTTTACATTTTACATTTTACATTTTACATTTTACATTTTACATTTTACATTTTACATTTTACATTTTACATTTTACATTTTACATTTTACATTTTACATTTTACATTTTACATTTTACATTTTACGTTTTACATTTTACATTTTACATTTTACATTTTACATTTTACATTTTACATTTTACATTTTACATTTTACATTTTACATTTTACATTTTACATTTTACATTTTACATTTACATTTTACATTTTACATTTTACATTTTACATTTTACATTTTACATTTTACATTTTACATTTTACATTTTACATTTTACATTTTACATTTTACATTTTACATTTTACATTTTACATTTTACATTTTACATTTTACATTTTACATTTTACATTTTACATTTTACATTTTACATTTTACATTTTACATTTTACATTTTACATTTTACATTTTACATTTTACATTTTACATTTTACATTTTACATTTTACATTTTACATTTTACATTTTACATTTTACATTTTACATTTTACATTTTACATTTTACATTTTACATTTTACATTTTACATTTTACATTTTACATTTTACATTTTACATTTTACATTTTACATTTTGCATTTTACATTTTACATTTTACATTTTACATTTTACATTTTACATTTTACATTTTACATTTTACATTTTACATTTTACATTTTACATTTTACATTTACATTTTACATTTTACATTTTACATTTTACATTTTACATTTTACATTTTACATTTTACATTTTACATTTTACATTTTACATTTTACATTTTACATTTTACATTTTACATTTTACATTTTACATTTTACATTTTACATTTTACATTTTACATTTTACATTTTACATTTTACATTTTACATTTTACATTTTACATTTTACATTTTACATTTTACATTTTACATTTTACATTTTACATTTTACATTTTACATTTTACATTTACATTTTACATTTTACATTTTACATTTAACATTTAACATTTTACATTTTACATTTTACATTTTACATTTTACATTTTACATTTTACATTTTACATTTTACATTTTACATTTTACATTTTACATTTTACATTTTACATTTTACATTTTACATTTTACATTTTACATGTTACATTTTACATTTTACATTTTACATTTTACATTTTACATTTTACATTTTACATTTTACATTTTACATTTTACATTTTACATTTTACATTTTACATTTTACATTTTACATTTTACATTTTACATTTTGCATTTTACATTTTACATTTTACATTTTACATTTTACATTTTACATTTTACATTTTACATTTTACATTTTACATTTTACATTTTACATTTTACATTTTACATTTTACATTTTACATTTTACATTTTACATTTTACATTTTACATTTTACATTTTACATTTTACATTTTACATTTTACATTTTACATTTTACATTTTACATTTTACATTTTACATTTTACATTTTACATTTTACATTTTACATTTTACATTTTACATTTTACATTTTACATTTTACATTTTACATTTTACATTTTACATTTTACATTTTACATTTTACATTTTACATTTTACATTTTACATTTTACATTTTACATTTTACATTTTACATTTTACATTTTACATTTTACATTTTACATTTTACATTTTACATTTTACATTTTACATTTTACATTTTACATTTTACATTTTACATTTACATTTTACATTTTACATTTTACATTTTACATTTTACATTTTACATTTTACATTTTACATTTTACATTTTACATTTTACATTTTACATTTACATTTTACATTTTACATTTTTAATTTTACATTTTACATTTTACATTTTACATTTTACATTTTACATTTTACATTTTACATTTTACATTTTACATTTTACATTTTACATTTTACATTTTACATTTTACATTTTACATTTTACATTTTACATTTTACATTTTACATTTTACATTTTACATTTTACATTTTACATTTTACATTTTACATTTTACATTTTACATTTTACATTTTACATTTTACATTTTACATTTTACATTTTTAATTTTACATTTTACATTTTACATTTTACATTTTACATTTAACATTTTACATTTTACATTTTACATTTTACATTTTACATTTTACATTTTACATTTTACATTTTACATTTTACATTTTACATTTTACATTTTACATTTTACATTTTACATTTTACATTTTACATTTTACATTTTACATTTTACATTTTACATTTTACATTTTACATTTTACATTTTACATTTTACGTTTTACATATTACATTTTACATTTTACATTTTACATTTTACATTTTACATTTTACATTTTACATTTTACATTTTACATTTTACATTTTACATTTTACATTTTACATTTTACATTTTACATTTTACATTTTACATTTTACATTTTACATTTTACATTTTACATTTTACATTTTACATTTTACATTTTACATTTTACATTTTACATTTTACATTTTACATTTTACATTTTACATTTTACATTTTACATTTTACATTTTACATTTTACATTTTACATTTTACATTTTACATGTTACATTTTACATTTTACATTTTTAATTTTTCATTTTACATTTTACATTTTCCATTTTCTGTTTGTCATTTTCCATTTTCCATTCTCCATTTTCCATTTTTCATTTTCCATTTTCCGATAAAAAAATATGTGGCAATACTACTAACATGAGCTATGTTATTGTGTCCTTGGTATTGTTAATATATGTATATGCATAATTTTTTGTGGCATTTTTTTATGTTGTTGTACAATTATAATGTTCAACCACTAAACTGTTACAACAAACACACTGGGTTTTATGTTTTTTTTATAGGTATCTACATGTTTTTGCTCGTAGCTGATCACGATGATGACCGATTTAGCCAATTTTCAATACCAACCTGCTGGGAATTATGGCAAATGATATTGTTGTAGCCTTATCGAGTTAGATGGCTTTTTTTGTGAATGAGCGTGAGTTCAACAGACAGATGGACAGACGGACATCGCTATATCGTTACAAACGGAATGACAATCCTATATATACCCTCTACCATTGACGTGTGGAGGGTATAAAAACACAGAAAGTTCAAATTTAATGGGGAATGTTTATTATCGTTTGAAAGAACATTCTTTGCCATTTATTTTTTTGAAGATTATGTCTATCAAATGTTGGCCGCGGCTACGTCTCAGATGGTCCATCCGTTGAGTCCAATTTTCGATGACTCGTTCGAGCATTTCGACTGATAACTGGCGAATGACACTCGTGATGAAGCGGGATTGTCCGCATAAACTTTACACTTCACATATCCCCACAGGAAAAAGTCTAACGGTGTGATATCGCACGATCTTGGTGGCCAATCGACCGGCCCAAAACATGAAATTATATGCTCACCGAAGTATTCTCTCAATAAATCCATTGATTGATGCGCTGTGTGGGAAGTGGCCCCGTCTTGTTGAAACCAAATGTCGCCGAGATCACGAGCTTCAATTTCAGGCATTAAATAGTCGGTTATCATGGCACGATAACGGTCGCCATTGACGGTTACGTTCTCACCGGCATCATTTTTGAAGTAATATGGACCGATGATTCCACCGGGCCACAAACCACACCAAACCGTTGTTTTTTCTGGATTAAGTGGGAGCTCTTTAATCTCTTCAGGTTGCTCTTCGTTCCAAATGCGGCAATTTTGCTTGTTTACATACCCATTGAGCCAGAAATGGGCCTCATCACTGAACAAAATTTGGCTCGAAAACGTCGGATCTTCGTGGAACTTTTCAAGAGCCCAGCGATGTCGCTTGGGAAGGTCGGGCGGCTTCAGTTCTTGCACAGGCTGTATTTTGTACGCTTTCAATTTAAGATCTCGACGTCAAATGCGCCAAGTCGTTCCATACGGCAGTCCGAGTTGCTGCGAACGGCGCCGAATCCACTCTCCACGGTTTTCGTGTACACTCTCAGCTACGGCCGCTATATTTTCTTCACTGCGTGCTGGACGTGGTCTATTCGGTCGATTATTATCCAATAATGAATGCTGGGTCTCAAGATGGGTGATGGTGTTGCGAATAGTACGCTGAGTAGGCCGATTTGGTCAGTTGAGCGAAGTGCACGAAACACATTCTTCACAGAACGTCAATTTTCGTAATAAAGTTGAACGATTTATAAACATTGTTCAGGCGTAAGTCTTTCCATGATGAAATGTCAAACAATTCTAAACAAAAATAACATGACAGCATGACACGACTCACACGTGATCTGTCAGTAAAAGCTATTGAAAAAAGTATCTCTACTTGGATCACCCGGTACAAATTATATTAAAATTTTGTCACATTAGCGAGCTGTAGTTAGTTTACAACATGTCCAATTAAAACACAAAATTATTGGGTACACTAGTTTCAGTATCCAAAAGACCCTCAATCTCAATTGGGTATTCTTAAAGAACCCTTTTTTGACTCGCGCGAGATATAAACGAACAAGTTTTTATCAAGAGTGCAAGTTTCATAAGAATTTGGCTAACAAATATATTTTTGTCTTACATTGTTATATGGTTATATTTATATATGATTATCCTATAACTTTTATCACTTTATGTTTGGGTATGCAATATTAAAATTACAATTCAAATATCTTCAAAATGTAAGATGCTTTAAGGGTTAATGAAAAAATATATATTTTTCTTAGGTGACTGTGGTAAAATTCATAAAATTTTTAATTTTTGTTAAGCACCTAAAAGTATGTTTACATGAAATATTTAGAGAGTACAAAATTTAGAGAATAATCATTTAAATTTACAGTATACATTTAAGAACTTAAAAGATATATATATATATTCTCTATTGAATACGATAGGTTCTTAGAATAGATTATTAAAATTTAAGTACTGGAATGAAGTTAAATATTTTTAGAATTAATTTTGAGCATATGATTTCTTCTAGATGATGCTTAATTGTTGTTCTTTAATTCTTATATAGTAATAAATTTAAAATAATTAATTTGTTCTCAATTCAATAATCCCCCAATATTTTTAGTAAATTTTACGATATTTCGAAGACAATAAAAAACTAATCACAGTTTTGCAGCTATTCATTTTAAAACCATTTATTTGACCATGAGGTATTTTCTAATCAACATTTCAATTCTTCATGTTTATCAAAAAGCAATTCTTCTAATAAAATATAAAAAAAAAACAAAGTGGCCAAAAGCATTTTGTAAATTTAACAATACCCCAATTCTATAATCACTCCCTCTCACACTAAGATATCCATACGTAGAAGTCAATTCGATTTAATTTTAATTCTTATCAAAAAGTCACACAAAAATGGCTAGAAATTAGTTTCTTCATTTCACAAAAAAAAAAAAAAAATATAAAAAAGGACTCAAGGTGTGTTCTTGTAGAGATAATGGAAACGCTTGCTCTTACTCGAATACACACACTAGTATGAACATTCCTACGCATTTTGGATTTAAACTTAGACTCACCCACTTTAAAATTATATTTTTGCCATTCGCTTTTACTAGAAGTGGTTGTTTTTTTCTTCAACATGTCATTCAAAAGTCCTTAAATAAAAATTGTTAAGAAATGAAATCAAAAAAAGTTTAGTTTTATTTGCAAAAGTACTTTGCTGCCGAGGAAAGTGGGGGGTTTTCTTTTATAAGGATTTTAACAAAATGAAAATTTTATTTGACGTGTGTTCTGTTCAGGCGTACATATCATTTGTACATAAGACTCTGTTTACATATGTGTTGATATTAGTTTGGCACTTATGGAACTCTGGCAAATGAAAATATGTAACAGAAAAATGTTAATAATTTAAAAATTATTTAGTTTTAAATATTTGTATTAAAATATTTACTTACGTTCTGTTAACGTCTTCAAAGTTTACATTGATCATTTTAAGTTTTCTTTTCTTTAGCCCTAAAAGTATGTTATACTTTTTGGTGCTTATTTTAAATTTACTCAGTTAACCTCTCTTTGACTCATTGCCATCCTAATATTCGTTCTTATGTCATGTGTGTGCTTGTGCTTAAAAAGAATTCTACATTTTTTGTTTCTTCTAATTTTAAATTTGCTGATTTTCTTTCTTGTGTATGCTGCTAGTGTTGTTTATATTTGAAAGCATTCTAAGTAAATATGTGATTTTTAAAATACATACATGTAAAACTCTATATGGACTTAAGTATATACATATACACACAATACATTCTTATGTATGCCTACGTGGAAAGTTCGAAATGTTCGTCGGGATAACTTTCTTTTTACTTAAAACTAAAAATTTACTATGAAAAATGTAAACTGAATGGAAAACATGTCACTTTTGTCCTAAATTTATCCGTTCATCCTCGTACGTTGAAATTTATATGCTCTTATAAAGGTCCTTTCAATTTATTTGTTAACGAATGATGTGCTGGTAATTTTTAACTTTCAATTTCATTTTATTTGTCCACAGATTTATACTTGTTTCTTTCACTTTTGTTTATTTTATAAACTGGGATCTTATTAGAGTACAAAAAAATTTAAGGTACGAAAAATTGTGTTTATCAGTTTATTAAAAGCCTTACCAGTTTATTATATTCTGAAATAAATTTCAAAATTTTAATTTCTTGGTTTGCATTAGTATGAAAGTTAGACTTAGCTTTGCGTTTTCTTGAAACTTTTCGCAACTTCAGGATGTGCCATCTTTTATGTCAGTATATGAATTTTTAATTTAACTTAAAAAATGCAACCAATTTCCATATGTGAGATATTTTCATTTAAGTTAGTACTTTCAATTCATTTGGACTACTGTTTGAATACAACATCCATCAAATGGTCGCCTCGGTCGGTATAACGAAGATATCGACACGGATCTTTGCGTTGAGCTTGTCAATGGCCTGAGCCTTATTGGCATAAAATTTGATTTCAAATAACCCCAGAAAAAGAAGTCAGGAGACGTCACATCTGGAGATCTGTGCCACCAGTCAATGCCGTCTTCTTTGATAGCACACGTCCAGGAATTTTTGTTGCACCATGCATCATATTGATAAAATCAGTAACCGTCCAGACAATACAGTCCACCGATATCGTTTCCCATCAATAGTTTCGCTATCCAAAAAGTTTTGTTTTGGACAAGCAATGATATTTTTGGATCTTATACGTTCGCAAATTGGTTAAAATTTTGCTTGTTAAATGCTTCTAAAAGTCATCTTCAGTGTCAACCATTCGAGCGAATATTAGGCTGTGTTGCAAGCGACGTGGCCGCTTCAACCAGTTCGTTGGACCATCTAATATGTTGATTATCGGCATGAACGGCTACGTACAGCGCCACTATTTCGGAGCGTTTTTTTTTTTTTTTTTTTTTTTTTTTTGGTGATAAGCGATACATGTTAATATTACACTGAATCGACGTTTCAAAAACATGTTCTATTAAGTCAAACGGTTGACAAGTGTCAAAGTTATTACATGTTGCCATACCGACGCAAAAGATGGCGTACCATGAAATTATATAAGAAAATGGTTTACAACCAGGGATGGAATTGTTGATACAATTGTACTTTTTTTGATACTAGTTGATGTTGAAAAATACGTTGATACGCCTGCGACTAATTTGATACATTTTCAAAATTGAACGAATTTTAACTAATTTTTTTTAATGAAATTTTTTTCTTGCATTAATTTTTCCCCCATTTTCTACTTATTGAAATATGGTAACTCGTTGAGAAACTCTTTTAAATTTAACCACACTGGCAACACTTCATTCATTTATGTGATGATGGTCTAACAAATATCAGCTGACTTTTGTTTATAAAATTTGGTTTTTCCCAAAACAAATGCCAAACGCAATCAGACTACAAGCAGCAAAGTAACATTTTCTCCTAACATTTCACATGAAAAGAAAATAATGCCGAACAGCACGGTGATGCTTTAATTCTGATTAATCATTGTTTTTTCTTCTTTACGTAAAAAAAAAAATCGGAAGATTTGTTTGTTCTCGATAAATACTAAAAAAGTCAGCAATTAACTGTGTTTCAATAAATAAAATAGTTTCTAACAATTAATTCTATTTACCTTAATCATGGAATATGATGAACCTGGGTAAGTTTTGCAATGGGTTTTAAAATAAATTATACTTAATTCTAATTTTATTTTTGTTAGAACCAGCAAGTCAAACAAGCCATATTTAGTTCCATTTAGAGATGATTGGGCAAAAAAGTTTACATGGTTGAAAAAGGATGAAACTGGAAAAAAATGTACTGTTTGTGACATCATGACCTGAGCGAAAATCACAAAAAGAAAGTTAATGCCGCCAAAACAACACCCAAAATTGACAATTACTTAACAAGTTCCCCAAAATGTACAATAACGGAATCTGCAAGAAAATTAGAAATAATGCTGAGTGCTTTTGTTGCAGAGCATAACCTTGCATTCACGGTACTCGATCATCTAAATTTTATTATAAAGGAAGGAGTTCATGATTCCCAGATTGGTAAGAAATTTAACATTCACAGAAGAAAAGGTAAAGAAATTGTGACAAACTTGCTTGGAACTGAAAATTCTAAAGACATACAAAGCTTTTGTAACAACCATTACTTTTTGTTAGTAATCGACGAAAGTACTAATTGCAGTATTTCCAAAAACCTTGCAATTGTAACACGAATTTTCGATGGAATATCTCGTGACCGTTTTTTGAGTTTGGTACAAATTGAAGACAGCACATCTAATGGAATCTTCAATAGCACACTGCATGTATTAAAGGAAAATAACATACCCTTAAAAAATATGGTCGGTATGACCACAGATACTTGTGCTGTAATGATGAGTTCTTCAAATGGTGTGCAATCCAAATTTAAAAATATAATTCCTCATTTATTTTCCAATGGATGTATATGTCACATTTTAAATTTGGTTTCATCAGCTGCCTGTAAAGGAATTTGATAAGTTTATAAAAGAAATAAGTTTTCATTTTTGTAACAGTGCGAGCAGAAGAGAAGAATTCATTAAATTCCAGGAATACTTTGGAGCCGAAATACTTCTTCTTTTATTGCATATCCAATTCTGAATATAAGCGATTACATGCAAGTTACGTTTAAAAATAAGTAAAATATTAAATTTGAAAATAGCTTAAAGTTAGGTATATATACACAATGTATAATTAAAATTAACTTAATTTATACAATATTATTGACTATTTGTAGAAATTCATCTCTGTTCCTCGCTGTGTGAACTAATTCACCTATGGTTCTTAAGCCAGTCCAGTTTCTTATATTTCTTAACCATGACATTTGCCGAAATACATATAATCTTTAAATACGCTACAACAAGATGGCTTTCAAGACAAGAAGTAGTTAATCGAATTCTAGAACAGTGGGAACCCTTACAATATTATTTTGATAATTTTGATGCTGATTCAAAAAATGAGAGAATAAAGTTTATAATGTTAGGATTTGCAAATCCAATATACAAAATGACATTTTTATTCCTTCAATATGTTCTTAAAATTGTTAATGCAGTGAATGTAGAAATGTAGACAGAAGATGCTCGCATGCATATTTTTTTGCCAAGATTAATATTTTTATTTCGCAAAATTGCACGAAACTTTATTAAAAAGAGTTTTTTAGACAACTCTAAAATTTCAAAACTAAACCTAAATGAGAATCATATTCCATTGAACGATATATTTTGTGGCACTGAAGTAGATTTATACATAATCGAAAATCAAATCGACAGTAGTGTTGTAAATCAATTTAAACAAAATGCAAAAAGTTTCGATATAAAATTTTGTGAAGTTTTGAAGACAAAAGTATATTTTGATGACGAGATCGTAAATTGGTTTAGTAAATTTTCACCCGAAAATGTTTTGTCAGGAAAAATCAACAGCATTGTGCCTTTTTTGATCAAAATGTTTCCCAATGAAAGCAAAAATTTTGAGAACATTAACTCACAATATAGAGCATTGGCCGATTTGGATAAATTAAAACCATTAATAAAAGAAAATATGTGTGGTTTCTGGTCAAAAGTGTCTGAAATTAAAAATGAATTAGATGAAAAGATGTTTCCTAATTTCAGAATTATTCGTGGAATTTTGTCGATACCTCATTCCTCTGCAAACGTGGAGAGGATTTTTTCTTATCAAAATCTTATAAAAACAAAAGAAAGAAACCGGCTTCATGTTCCAACAGTATCAAATCTTATTCAAACCAAAGACTTGTTAAAATCAGCAAATGCTTGTTGTTATAATTTTAAAATTTCTAACAACATGGTATTAAAAAATTTATAAAAAATAGCTTAAATTGAATTAAACTTTAAATTTTAAAGTCGTGCAATATCTTTACTTTAAAGATGTTAGTAATATTTTTTTTACATCTTTATCTTAAAAACATAATTTTTTGATCTCGAAAAAAAATATTTGTGTTCCTTTTTATATAATTTTATGTATATTTTTTTTACTTTATTTAATTTTTTTTATTTTGTGTTTTTAAAATACATTAATGAATTTTTATGTACTTGTTTTGTTTATAATTATTATTATTTTTTTTTTTTTAATTAAATAAAAAAAGTACCTTGATGGTCAAAAAAATACA
Source organism: Cordilura impudica (assembly GCA_963682025.1). NCBI lineage: Eukaryota > Metazoa > Arthropoda > Insecta > Diptera > Scathophagidae > Cordilura > Cordilura impudica. The sequence continues at coordinate 127,532,752 of OY821518.1, read as the reverse complement.
ATTTAAAATCATTTTTGATACCAAATCGAAATTGATATATTCCATCCCTGCTTACAACATGTGTGAGACTAAAGCATATAGAGCCCTGTTCTTGAAACGTTATTTGAATAAGAGCGAATTTAAAATCACATGAAATTGAAATTTTGGGTTTCTTGAAACCACTTTTTTTATTTATTTAATGGAAACATTTGTTTGAGTTAAGAACCATATGTTTGAGTTAAGAACATATGTTATCTAGAAACCGAGGTGCCATATGGTTCTTTATTCAGTTTCACAAAAAACTTTTAAGTATTTTGTGCATGTTTATAGAAAAAGTATAAAGAAAAATATTTTCTTTTAAAATATGTGATTTGATATGCATAAAGAATCTATGTTATAATTGAAAAAATTATAATGGAAAATAGGTTGTGTAAATAAAAAGTTTTTATTATAGTTATAGAACAGCATAATCGCAAAAAGTGTGTTTTATTAATAAAATCGACCACTTATTACGAGTTTTTTTTTTAATCAGCACAAAATGTAGACGGTTTTTAAAATCGTTTTTTTTTTCATAAAATTAATGTCTAATTTTTTAAAATAATGACAAGGTTCAATAAAAAAAACATGTTAGAGTTTAAATATCAATTAGTTTTTTATCTCTTAAGACCTGCTTAGTAAAAAAAAGGCAATTTGTTTTGATTTCACAAAGCCTTTTCTATGTGAATTAAAACGAGAAAAAATACTCTAATTGAAATTTGAGAACAGCAAAAAACTCGCAGATTTAAGAATTTTTTTTTGTGATAGTGGTTTCAAGAACAGGTGTGATACACTTGGAAGAAAACGTCTACGTACACAACAAAACTTTATTAAAAATAAAAAAAAAAAATGCACAAAACTCGGCTCTTTCAAAAAAAATTTAACATTTAATATATCAATTAAAAAACACTGTGTGACGGAAAAAAAATACCTGGGATCAGATACTTTTTTCTAGTAGGTCTTGTCGAGTACAACAAGACTGTATCCTTGAAACACCTCCAAAATCTTGGAGTTACGGGTAAAAACCCTTTTGGCCATTAAGCCAATAACTCTGTTGAATATCAACCAATTTTGAATTCCCCAGCGGACTTAGAAAGAAAAAACTGAGGCCTTTCGAAGACATGAACGAGTTACTCCGACAAAAAAAACTCTACTTTACAATTTTGAAGATGTTTTTAAACATTTTTTTTAAGTTAGGAATCGTATAATGTACGAATTTATTATAAAAGCATGTTTACTTGTGAGTCAAGTGTAGTTTTGCTTTAAAAAATTCGTTACAAACGACTGAGTTATTAAACTTTTAATGATGTACAGCAATATTCACAATCATACCAGCGACTGAACTTATAAGAGCGATTGAAGAGTTTGTTGACGGAACTTTTTTTTTTTAAATTGAGCAGATTTATTTAAAATTCGTCACTCAAAGGTTTTTGCGATCGCTGAATACGAACTTAAAGTCGGATTTTTAAAATTCACAAAGTCTGATCCAATTTGGCGTATTGGTTTTATAAAAATTTATCGGGATAGCTTTTGTAAATTTGAGATGGATGATTATAATAGATACTAGCAGCTTCCAATCCTCGAAATTTGAGCTCAAATTCTAGAAAATTTTATTTTTTTATTGAATAAAGACCCTAAAAGTATGCAAATCAATTATAGCCATTTCACAAATCAACACAAAAAACAAACTTATTTCTATTACAAACACATTATCAAACTTAATAAACATAGCATTTTATAATTTTATGTATGTGTTAGTAGCAACTTTAAATGCAATTTACTCAAAATTAAGGAAAAAATTTAAAAATCTGTAAATCTGCAAATCGGCCAAAAAGAAATACCTTTCAAATAATATACGTTTGGTCAAAGTCGGGATAAAACGGTAGAACAAAACATCACTCACAAGAAATCACCTAGCCTATTAATATTATAGATATATCCGCGTTTTCAATGAAACGAACAGCCGATTGATAACTTCACTATTTTAAAACAAGTGAGAAAATTATAGTCGGTCGAGACCGAGTATATGATACCCTATACCATGCGTTTAGAGACCCTATCTCTCAGGCCAAACTATCTGGATATAGAAAATAAGCATAAACCAAATTTTAGTGGGATTTTTATTATTTTTTTTTTGGCTGCAGATATGAAAAATTTCATATCGGATGATATATCTATATGGGGACTAGGCCCAAAAATGGACCGATCCTGACCATGTTTGGTAAAGTCTCTTGTATTTTGCAAAAATATATACAAACAAAATTTGAGAACAATCAGTGCAATATTTTTGTTTTTTGATAGATTTAAGTGAAGAGCGGGAAGCAGCTCTATATGGGGCCTATGACTAAGAGTTTTCCAATAGGGATCATTTTTGGACTACTGATTAATGGATGTAATATATACATACAAACCCAATTTGACTAAGATTTGTATGATAATTTGGATCTTATGGCAATTTATGTTGATTTCATAGGGGTCATTTGTATGGGGGCTAGTTCTGAACATGGACCGATTCTCATTCATCACATGGCCGATAAAAGATCAAATACCAAAATTCGTTAAAATATATTCATATTTGCGACCTGCAGTTTGATTACAAGCTTTACATGGACACACAGCCGGACGGGGACGGACGGACATCGTTAAATCGAATCAGATAGTGATTCTGATTCGATCGGTATAATTAAAGATGGGTGTAGGTCAAATATTTTTGGTTGTTGTAAACAGCAGCACAAAGTCATTATACCCAAACCACATAGTGGTATAGGGTATAAATATAAAAAACGATAACTTAAAAAATTAACTAAAACAAATTCTGCTTACACATTCTTACACATTCTTTTCCTCGATTTTACTTTTCATGCTGAATTAGCGTTTCTTCTTTTCATTTCCACATCTACTAATTTCTCACCTTTACTTATTTATTTATCTTTTATCTTTAGAAGATAAAATGTAAATATGTAAATAAAAAAAGTTTTTCTTTTAATCTTTTGTTCTGAATTGGAATTCAGTATCTCAGTCAATTATAATTATTATAAAAATTGGTTACTATTTTAATTTTTGTAAAATAGATTGCAAATAAAGATGAATTGAAAAAAAAAATTTTTTTGTAATTCCAAATACTGCACCCTTTTATACCCTATACCACTATGTGGTTTGGGTATAATGACTTTGTGCTGCTGTTTGTAACAACCAAAAATATTTGACCTACACCCATCTTTAATTATACCGATCGAATCAGAATCACTATCTGATTCGATTTAACGATGTCCGTCCGTCCGTCCGTCCGTCCGTCCGTCTGTGTGTCCATGTAAAGCTTGTAATCAAACTGCAGGTCGCAAATATGAATATATTTTGATGAAATTTTGCATTTTAACTTTTATCGGCCATGGGATGAACGCTGTTGAAATTGGTGAGAATCGGTCCATGTTCAGACCTAGCCCCCATACAAATGACCCCTATGAAATCAACATATATTGCCATAAGATCCAAGTTATCATACAAATCTTAGTCAAATTGGGTTTGTATGTATATATTACATCCGTTAATCAGTAGTCCAGAAATGATCCCTATTGGACAACTCTTAGTCATATGCCCCATATAGAGATGTTTCCCGATATTCACTTAAATCTATCAAAAAACAAAAATATTGCACTGATTCTTCTCAAATTTTGTTTGTGTATATTTTTAGAAAATACAAGAGACTTTACCAAATATGGTCAGGATCGGTCCATTTTTGGGCCTAGTTCCCATATATATATAGCATCCGATATGAACTTTTTCATATCTGCAGCCACAAATTTGGTTTACGCTTATTTTCTATATCGAGTTAGTTGGGCCTGAGAGATAGGGTATATAAACTCATGGTATAGGGTATCGTATAGTCGGTCTAGACCGACTATAATTTTCTTACTTGTTTTTTTTTTTGCTTTAAGATATGAGCTTCCAGACTGTTGTGGATTAACAGGATAGTGAACCGTTTGCGCAAAATCGAAAGATATTACCTTTACTACTTGATCACTGTCTTCACAAAAAGCTTCAAAATACGCTCTTTGATTTCCAGCTTATCGAGATGGTGTACAAATGCGTTCAACTATGCTACCAGTACAAAAAATTTTAAAACTATTTATTTTCTAGTTATAAATTTTAACGCAAAAAAAAAAATATTTTACCTCGACAAAGATCACAGAGGTCGTAAGCCGGTTTCATCACATTAACTAACGGTACAAATATATGCCGCAATATACATTCGATAGATTGATGACTTTTTTTCACTGGATGGTAGTTTCATAACACTGTAGTCTCTCAATTTTTAAAGCCTTCCTGGTAATGGAAGGCCCAGACGATCAGCAACAGACTTTATAAATTCTATTATTTTAGTGATTTCATCTGGTTGCATTGCTAAAGGGTTAGAACTGGATTTATTAGTTTTTCCATGAATTCATTCCACGACACCGTAATTAGTAAAGTGATTTAATAAAGCTTTATATCGTTTTATTCCACAGGCATACAAAAATAGAAAGAACTTACGACAGATAGGCAATTTGTTATTAGCGCAAGTAACATTTCCATGCTGTCCATATTTATTTTTTCCCAAAATGCCTTCGTAAGCTTTATCCAATGAACTAGTCGATTTACCGGCTTCAATTTTGCTAAATATTATTAGGTCTTACTGATTTTTCTCTAACTCTAAAATATTATTTCTTAATTGAATGATCATATCGCATGGTATTACAAAATTATATCTTTTGTTGCAACAAGGTTTTTCAAAAAATGTACATACAACTTCTTCTTCCTGTATATCTTGAAGAGATAAATCACACTTAATGTTAAAAGTATCTGGACATTTTTCATTTGTACTGAAATCATCCGCCTTACTGACAGCACTAACATCATGTTCCGAATTGTTATCATTTTCACATAAATACAGTTTTTCCACTTTCTTAAACTCATCTGCTGAACACATTTTACCGGTAAATAGAATTTGGAAATATAAAAACCGCGATTTTGAAATGTTAAAAATGTTATAAAAGTTAATAATTTAGTTCACTATCTTTAGTTCACTTTCCTTTTTTTTAATTTTTACTATTTTATTTTTTTTTTTAACTTTTATGACACTTAGAAATCACAATAGAACTGATAAATAGAACTAAAAAATATTGAAACCAAAGCCTACTCCTTAAAATAATGCTATTTTCATAATTCGAAAAAACTACTTTTGCCAATAAGTAACATTCGCCATATTGAATGAAATATTCTGAATTTTATAATTCTGACACTAAACTGGTAATCAGTAACCTCGAAGTAACCTCAAGTAAATACGTTAATATTAAAAAAATTGTCTACCATATTATATCCGCCGTTTTGAATTTTTAAAATCTAATACCAGACTCATAATCAGCGACCCAGAAAACCCCGTATTAACGAGTTTCAGGCCATAAAAGCGTTCAGGCGTGTCAAAATTAACTTGTTAAATAATTAATTTATTTTCTGACCATAGGTCTCTTTTAACTTTCTGTGCCACATATAAAAATTTTTGCATACAATTTCTTTAGGTTGGCATTCCCCTTTATTATATATATTGAATAGCTGATTGGAGAGGATCTGCGTCTCAGGATTTCTTGCTCTTTTGCGAATGCTAGTCTCTTTTATGGAATGGTGTTTAATTTGGCAGTAAACAGTGGTTTGTAGCGCATTGTAGTGCCATATCATAGCATAGCTTGTAGTCTAACCTCAGTCTAACATGTTAAAATTAAGCTTCTGGAGGTTCTTACGCTTCTTCGTATACAATTTTTCTAAATTTTAATGTACATAGATGACGGAAGATATATAGATGCAATTCGAAACATTTTCGTCATTATTTAATCGGAAAATTTTAAAACTAAATACGGGTTCCACATTGTACATCAAAAAGTTTAGATTTTTTTTAAACTTCGATTTTAGACCATAGAAATGACCTGTCGAAATTCGATAACAATCATACATTTTTTGACCACAACCAGCATGATAAAAACTTAGACTCCTTTTCGAAACTAATGCTTAAGGATATAGTACAGTCGACCTATTACGATAGTATTTGTTTTACTTTCTCTTTAAGTTGATTTTGTTATTACACCTACAATGATGCAACTTGTTTTTATCTGTTGCATTGCACTCAATTAAAGACAGACCAACATGCGAGTAATACTACATATCATCCCCGTAGACACATGTGTTTCCTCGTATGTATCTCCAGATACTCACACCATCAAGATTATAGTTATGACAACCACTACGATAAAAAAAAATAATAAACTACAAAGTAATAACTAACACAGCCACTGATACACTGATCATTAAACAGTCTATGGCTATGTGTGATTGTATATGCATGTGTTACTGTACTGCTGGTTTGTCACTGATAAGAATACTTAAGGCAACTACAAAAATTAAATGAACTTTGAAATTGATATTTACGTGTGGCAAGTATGGCTGCGCGTAAAGGTACCGATATTAAAAAAAAACTCTACTTTCATAGATTTTACAAATGTTACAAAAACAAAATAATATTTTATAGAGATATTTCTCTTTTTTGGCTTTTTCAATAACAAGGATAATTTACTGCAGCAACTCATCGTGTAATAACTTTTTGTTAAATATGGTCATAATTCTTAAATAAATTAGATTTTTAATACTCATTCCATAGTCGAATGGGAGAAAGTAGAATTCACATCCACACATGACTTTCCTTTCACATTATGTTCAATTAATATGTAATACCTTATGTTAGCTGTTAAAAAAAAAATGAATAGAAAATATAACGGCCTCTTGGAATCATCTCTATTTCATTTTGTGACGCGGGGGGGCTTAAAAAGTCACATTTATCAAATTGATGGCCACTTTATTATTGTCACCCATAAAAAACGTACATTGGGCTAACTCCTTTTCGCCAGCAAATCCTAGCTAACTGGTCATTTTTCTTTAAAGCGTTAACTGAAATATAAATCACCATTAAAACAATTCCGCCATTGAATATTACGACCATGAATGAAACATTCGAAATGTTGGAATTATCCTGAAAATGTCCATAAAATAAAATTAACTTGAACAAAAAAAAATTCTCTTTTTATTTATGTGCTTTGTTGTAATAATGTTTTTGGTTTTTTAGCAGCTTCTGTGGTCATAACTTATTATTTTAATCCTTTAAATTGACTATATTTTCTGAGGCGATTGTGCTTTAGTTGTTTATTTTATTTTATTTTTTTTTTTTTTGGCCAATGACTGTTAGCAAGATTATCATTAAAATCGAATTTCTAACAATATATTTTAATGTTTTCTATGATCATTACTCGTATTATTATTGAGTAAACAAATAAAGATTATTTCCATGATTCTATGATTATATTTTTACAATTATCCGAAATAGCATGAAGCGGTAGAATAATTTAATCTGTCGAATTTATATACGCATTTTTTATAAATTTATAAATATATAAGTTAAAAAGCCCTGGGTAACTGGAACATATGTGAAATAAGTATACAAAGAAATTTCTTTGAGTGAATGAAAAACTAAAAAAAAAAAATTACAAAAATTTAAAAGTAGAAGTAGTAAAGAACAAGTAAAAAAATTATAGTCGGTCTAGGCCGACTATACGATACCCTATACCATGCGTTAATGACCCTATCTCTTAGGCCCAACTAATTGGATTAGCAAATAAGCCTAAACCAAATTTGAGTGACATTGTTATTAATTTTGTTGCCTTCGAATATGAAAAAGTTCATATCGGATGCTATATGTATCTGGGGAAGAGGCCAAAAAGTGGACCGACCCTGACCATATTTTGTAAGGTCACTTATTTTTTGCAAAAATATATAAATACCAAATTTGGGAAAAATCTGTGCAATATTTTTGTTCTTTGAAAGATTTAAGTCAAGGTCGGGAAGCAGCTTTATATGGTGGCTATGACTTAGCATTGTCCTACAACATTAATTCTTTTGGGCTAATGATTAAGGGTTCTATAAACACACACAAACCCAATTTGACCGAGACCTATATGATAATTTGGATCTTATGGCAGTTTAAGTCAATTTCATAAAGGTCATTTGTATGGGGACTAGGTCGGAACATGAACCGATTTTCACCAACTTCAATAGCGTGCTATGGCCGATAGAATCTTATATACATAATTTCGTCAAAATATGTTCATATTTGCGACCTCTAGTTTGATTGCAAGGTTTACATGGACACACAGACAGATGCACAGATGGGTCTAGGTCAAATATTTTTGGTAGTTACAAACATCAGCACAAAATCATTACACCCCGACTACATAGTGGTATAGGATATAAAAAGGAAATGAAAATTTGCTTTGAAAATCACGTTTATTATGTTTTTGTAGACATCTTAGGATTTACGGCAAACAGTCACTGACTCAAGAATCTTTTCCAGCGTGTCGACCATTTATATTCAGGGCAGTCCGTTGGCATATGATGGATAATAAATATGACATCACAATAGTTACATTTCGGCGGTTCTGTTATCTTATAGTAGTGCTTTGAATTAAAAGGGGCTTTACCCACTCCAAGCCGGGCAAGCATAATACATTGGGATCTCGTTAACAGCACTTTAATAAAGGGGTTTGTCAAGGTCTTAGGAAAATACGGTAAATCAGTTATCTGAGGGAAATTCAGGGCTTCTTTTGCCACATTATCAACAGTCTCATTGCCTAGAATTTCAATGTGTGACGGGATCCAAAGAAACCGAACATAGGCACCGTTTTGATTTCTAATTGAAGCCCTAGTGGCACTTTAACTATCAGTGCAAATCAATGTTTCGCTCAATTTACGGTGGAATATGTAATGACTGTTTTAATGGCTGCAATTTCAGTCGTAAAAATTGCAGTATGTTCTGGCAAACGAGCTTCATTTATTTTTTCGAAATGTGTTTCCGATATTTGTTCAATGACAGAATATGATGTTACACCATTTTAAAACAATCCATCAGTGAAATAAATAATTGTTGGTGAGAAATCAGAAATTTTTTGTTTTAGCATCTTTTTAAACAATATCGCGTTGGTAGTATTGTTGTTGTATATACATAGACCTCATCCAATTTAACAACTTTGTTAGAATGTGCAGGGCTATATGGTTTAGTTAGCATAGATATATTGGATTTAGAAAAAGTGAAATTATATTGTTGATGGCAGATGGTGAATCATTTAAAGGCGAAAACAAATGTCTTAAAATTGTTGTGTGTAGACCGTCGGATGATATTGTAATTGACTCGGCTTCCATATTAACAGCACTTTTTTCCAGCAGGGTTTGAAAATCGGTGATGTTCTTATTGATGTTCGTCTTTAAGATCCATCCATAAATGGTGATGCCATGCAAAATTCTACCTATGATTAATGATCGGCAGATATTAATAGCCATGTCAATATGCGGTCCTTTGTTGTGAGAGCACATAGCCTTAAATGGTTATTTATTTTGGCCAATTTACATGATAATTGTTTAACATGATTGTTCCAAAAAAGATTTCTGAAAAATAGAATGTCCAACATTCTCACTTGAACTGTGAGTTGAAGATTACTGTCCCTGATACTAATTGTGTGATATAAACAGCTTTTATTTCTACAAACATGCATAACTTCTATCTTGTCAGCCGGCACAACGGCCCCTCAGCTTTTTGCCCAATGGTGAACTTTAAGATCCAGGATGTTTTAGTTCAAACGAACAGTTTCCGGATTACCAGAAACTACTTCAAATATATCGGTGTAAATATCAACGTAATCAATACCAGGTAGATTTTCGACAAGTATCGCTAAGGAGTTTGCATATATGGTATTTAAAGCCGCCAAGAGTGGACAATCCACCGGGTAAGTTGTAGATAAATGTCCATCAACTTTTACAATTATTTTGCGATTTTCAAGGAAAGATTTGAAAAGTTTCATAATTTTCCTGGGTAGACCCAACTTATTTAGTTCCAATATGATATACATAATTATACACAACTCAGGCGAAAGCTTTTTCAATATCCTCTGAGAGGAGTAAACTATGTCTGACATATTTTAGGTTTTGATGTAGTATTTCCTCTAGTTGGTGACATATTGTATGTATACCGTGCCTCGGTATAAAGGCGTGTTGTATTTTGGAAATCAACTTCCAAAAATGTTTTGCCAAGATTTTCTCAAGGATCTTAGAAAGAATTGGTAGTAAAGAAATAGGACGGTAGCCCTCTAGTTGGTTTGGGTTTTTCCCGGCTTGGGTATTGGTGATAAAATCGCTGTTTTCCAGTCTTTTGCGTAGATGCCAGTGGCCAGTATGTTGTTATATAGTTCGCATAGGCTATTTTAAAATTTTTGGGCGCATTCTTTAACATTGAGTATGTGACTTTATCACGAGCTGGTGTTAAGCCCCTAAGGGTTTTCATTACATATATTATGGATTTTAAAGTAGGGCGACCGAATCGCGGTTGTAAGTTTTTATCGTATGCAAATCACATCGAAGAAAAAGTTAGAAAATTTTTTTTAATTAATTAAAGCTGTTTAAATATTTTTAATAAGTTATTGTTTGTTCTGAAGTTATGTTATGTTTTGTTCTGAAATATCAAAAGTAAACGAGTTTTGTGTAAAAAATTTCGCATCCCAAATATAGCAGAGAAATGGTATTTTTGATATTTTTTGTTAGGATTTGTGGAAAACCTATTAGGTTTTACTCTGATTCCAGGGTATAGAGTTATATCAATTTGTATGGGCCTGTACATTTTAAAATTTAGATTCTAAATGTTAAATAATACTTTGTGCAACAATTGAATTTAATAAAAAAAAAATTTTCTTTTTATTCCCACGAAAACTCTCATTGTCTTAGCTAAAGGGTGCCACAAAATTCACGCAATATTTTAATTAAATACAGTTTTTATACCATACCACTATGTGGTCAGTTAGTTGTATCTAAGAGATAGGGTGTCTAAACGCATATTATAAGGCATCGTATAGTCGACCAAGACCGACTAAAAATTTCTTACTTCTCTTCTTTACATTGCCATTTTTTATTGAATCATAGAGTACACACGATAGGGTTTTGTATGGAATAACACATCGAGTAAATGGCCTAAACGGCTATTTTACATAAATATGGCTGAATTTCATTGATGCACAGGTGGTTGTGGACTTTTTGGCATAAAGCTTTGACTTCAAATAACCCCATAAACAGAAATCCAATGGTGCTAAATCACACGATCTAGGGAGCCAATTCTAATCACCGAAATGAAAGAGAACACAACCAGAAAATGTCTCATGCAGAAATTGAATCGTTCCATGGAGTCTCTGGCATGTGGTACCGACATGTTGAGCCACATGTCCTCCACATCAATATCATCCAGTTTAGGCAGAAAGAAATATATTTTCATATCGCAGTATCCAGCACAAGTAACAGTTACTGCTTGACCAGGCTCATCTTCGAAGAAGTATGGCAAAAAGATGAATCCACCCCAAAATCCGCACCAAACATTAACACGTTCTGGATGCATTTGTTTTCCGGCAAATACATGTGGGTTCTCTAAACCTCAAATGAGGCAATTTAGACAATTAACAAAGCCATTAGGATGATTTTGTTCAAAAAATTAGCATTCACCTGTTCATGTTCAATAATCCATTCAATGAACTCTCTTCGCCGTACATGGTCACTGAAGTTTAGTTCTTGTGTCAGTTAAACATTACAAGCGTGGGGATTTTCAGTGAGAATTCCATGTAGAGAGTTTCTTGAAATTTGTAATTCTAACCCTAAACCGACAGCTATCAAACATTATTTTTCTTTTGATTCCAAAACTTTACTGCACAAATGGCGGCGAATTGAATATTGCGTTAATTTTGCGACACTCTTTACATTATAACACTAAGGAAATGTTTTTAGCCTTGTCCCCTCTGTACATAGGCCACGAATAATTGCGTTTGGCCATAAAGTGCCAACATAAGGTATGAGGGAAGATACAGGTTCAAATCTCACGATAATCATTACGTATAGAAACAATTATACAATTATAATATAAAACAATTAATGATGCATTAAATCATCGTCAAATAATTTGTACATTTTAGTTTGTACATTGTAATTATTATTTATGTTTAAAAAAATATCAGTTTGTTATACCCTATACCACTATTGTGGTTTGTAACTACCAAAAATATTTGACCTAGACCCATCTTTTATTATACCGATCGAATCAGAATCACTTTCTGATTCGATTTAACGATGTCCGTCCGTCCGTCCGTCCGTCCGTCCGTCTGTGTGTCCATGTAAAGCTTGTAATCAAACTATTATTGAAATTGGTGTGAATCGGTCCATGTTCAGACCTAGCCCCCATACCATGTGTACGCTATGAAATCAATATAAATTGCCATAAGATCCAAATTATCATATAAATCTTAGTCAAATTGGGTTTGTATGTATTTATTACATCCATTAATCAGTAGTCCAAAAATGATCCCTATTGTTATATATTTAGTTAGAAATGAATCAGGCTCCAGATCAAATGTTTTACTTTAAATAAGGAAAAAAAACATTGGCACATTAGTTTTAAACATTGATATATATTCTGCATGACAGGTTATACAGCTGCTTTAGGTCGAGTCACCAACCCTCATCAATAAACGAAAGCAGTAGCTAGTTTGTTTGTTTTTTGCTTTATTTAAAGTAAAAACATTTGATCTTGAACCTGATTAATTTCTAATTCAATCATTAAAAAAGATAAAGATCGAAAATAATCATATATACATATATATACAAAAAACTGTTTTATATAGTTCGAGGTCATCGTCTGAAGAAGACAAAAGTTCAAGTACTCATTCTGGCTCTTCTTGGCTTTCATCATCTATATGTAAGTTTTTGCTAAACTAACAAATTTCCGCAAGAACAGCATCGGAAGATTTTTGCCTCGATATCTGCAAATAGTTTTATTAATATTTGTTGCCAAGAAATATATTGCACATATGCTCATTTCAAATGGCATCGTAACTTGATGGTAACGTTCTTCTTGTTGATCTGAATCGGTGGCTAGCTGCTCACCGAAGTAGTCTAGATGATGGTACAGATAATGAATTTGCAGCGATGTTGATTGGAGAAAGCATTCATCATTGAGTGTACAGAGTTCTGATAGTTCTCAGACCGTTTGTTCCAACAATCCGTCTATAACCTCTTTATAGAACGCAAAGCAATCAACTCGATTTTATTTAAGACAAGTTTCCGAATGTCGGGGCCATTTACAACACCTGAAGGAAGTAATATTGTACTTATGTCATATTTTAGTGAAGAAAAATTAAAACTCACATGTTTTGTGTTTTTGAGCTAAATTGGAATAAGCTTCTTCCCTGTTAGCCTCAGTTTTCAGAAAAATTTTCAGGAGACCAAGATTTAAATATAATGAAGGCAGTAAAACTTTATTTTGAGGCATCAAGGTGTCTTCAATTACGTTGGCATTTACATGCTTGCTCAATTCCCTACACTTCCATATATGATAGGTATACTGCTCGCCCTTATATCTGGAGTCCCAGTCACATAAAAACACATGTATTTAATGATTGCAACCACTGGCGAATCGCTACTTCTTGAAGAATAACTTTTTAATGAGTCTTGCGTCTCTTTTACATGTACATTGTAGATAATTGATAAAGTTATATATTAATGTCTCCATTGAATTACATACAAAATATATGGGAAAACTTGCGTCAAAATAGTCCAACTTCAGAAGGCTATAAATTAACAATACGAGCTAACTTTTTAAAACCCTTTTGGGGTTTTGGTCTACTGATAATCTATATTCATTCCCTTTAATCTCATTCATGAAAGATTCGATGACCCATAATTTATTGCAGAGTGTAATAAACCTTTAACTTTTATACATTTCATAATTTATATTCTCATTCTTCGATTTATTTCCAAAAATTGCGCTTTGTGGATCGTCAAAAAAACGCTAAAAGTAGAGCGAAAGGCGCTAAGTTGACATCGCTGAAAATTATATTAGGTTTATTTTTCAACAGTCCTGTATATTTATAAATCTTTTTGACTAAATGCTTCGATCATGACTTTATTTAACGGGATAATCCAAAAACATAAGCAAAACATTTTTATGTAACATAAAACTTATTTGTTTATCTGAATATAAATTACTATTTTCTTTGAGTGCATGGTAGTAAGCTTAAATTTAATCTTCTACTCACTTTAAACACTCTTAATGTCACATTAAGTTCTATCATTTTACAAATAAGAAGATTTCATGCTTCAGCTTCTTCATGTGTCCTTCAAATAGAAGGAAAACGTAAATCCGAAACAAGCGTTTATATCAACATACAAGTAGTTAAAATGAAATTCTAAACTTAAAAAAAATCCTAAAGAAAACATTTTGTATGTTTAGAAATTATAAACATATAATTTGTATAGGCTTGTCACTAAAGCAGCTTAGAAGCATAATTTTGTCTGTTATTAAATAGCAGGGGGGCATGAGGTCAACTTAACAAATGTCAACTTGTACAAATAGTTCACATTCTAAAGTTCTCCTGAACACAAGTTAATAAGGTTTAAACTTTTGCCTTCAAAGCATAAAAACTTGTATTAAAAACATTACATTTAATATCAACCCCTATTGTTGTTCGGATTTTCCAAAGAATAATACTTTACTAATGATGAAAAAATATAAAAAAATATTCCCGTTTTTTTAGGGGTTTTCTAAACAATTTGATACACTTTACTTCATTAAATTTCGAAGGCCACAGGCTAAATAAAATAACAAAAAATCAAATCATTTTCCTTAACAATTTAACAATAATTTTTTGCAATTTCATATTTTTTTTCTTGATAGATTTATCCATATGTACATATATTTTCAAATTCAATTTAGGTATTGGAAAAAAACGTTAAAAAATACGCAATTGAATTTTAATATACAATGAAAAGCAACCATAGAACTTTATTCGGATTCGAAAGTGAATTTTATTCAATGATAAACTCTGTACATTTGCTAAAGGTATTATAAGTTTGTGTTAATGTTTGAAACAAGTAAGGCCTGATATAAAGAAAATCCAACGTAGTGTCACTTCTAATATTTGTAGATGACAGCTTAATTGAAAGCGGCACACATACGGGTCTTTTGATTACTCGTTGAAAAAAAAAACGCAAAACACATTTTAAAAATTAATGGTCGTCTTCGTTACTCTCTGAAAATTCGTCACGAACATTGGGCTTCCCAGGCATAATCAGAGCAATTGTTTCAGGCAAAAACGAGTTATGCATCTTTTTACGTTCCTAGTCTTATATATATTTACGCTGATCCCTGACTCACTGACTGACTGACTGATTCTGTAGCGCTGAAATAATACACACACATAGCACTCCATACAAAGCTATGCGAAATACACAAACAAAATTTAATATTTCTCATTTTATACAAACCCTCACACAATTTTCTCTCTTCTTTGTACCGACCAGTGCAGCTAATAAAATCTTCTGAAAATCTACAATTTTGGAAACTAAATCGCCAAAATTGTCATTTTTAAAAGAAGAAATTGTCAAGAAAATTTTACCGCTTATAAAACTCGAAAAAATATTACAAAAGGAAGCAATAAAATTTATTTATATCATTCATATTACGAATATTATTACAGCATTGGTTATTTCTATATATAAAAATGTATTAGGGGTGAAATTTTAACGAAAAACATTTAACACAGCAATCAACTAAATAATTTTATTGATATGTATCTATAGCTGAAACATATAATATAGGTTTAAAGTATCGCCGTAATTAAAACATAAATCTTAAATGGAGATGCTATTCAAGGTATTTCCGTTTTGAAACGACTTGACCCAGAATTAAATCTATACAAATTTTGTAATTTACATTTACACTGAACAAAAACTATCAATTTTCGATAAACAACCCACAAAATCGTTTTTCACTTCAATATTGCTGCAAAAAAAAAAAAAAAATTGTAAAAAACTCTTCGTCACTACCTCAGGAAACATGTCACCTTTGAAACGCATTTCGTTTTTTTATTTCACCGGTAACGTGTTATGATGTTTACCGCAAGACAACAACGCCTCGGGAGATTCGCTGTCACGGACTTATTTATTAAAATTTTTAATTACAATTTTTTTCAAAGATTCTTCAAATATGATGCTATAACCTGTATATGAAAAAAATTATCCATCATTATTCATATCTTCAAAAAAGAATTATGAAAATACGACTTTTTTTTAACTTTTAAAACCCACCCCTTTAAGAAACTTTTAGGAACCTTGCTCTAAAACGTTTTTTTTTTTCTATGGTATTCAATTTTTTCTACAATAAAACGGAGTGCGGTTATAAAGAACTCGGCGGGACCGGCCAAATTAGTGCGTTATAGACTAAGTTCGTTGTAACCGTAGTATTTTTTTGTTTTGTCCGAAAGATTTAATAAATGTTTTTAGTTGAATAAGTTTATTTATTTTGATGCATTTTAAAAAGTTATAAAACATAAATTAAATTATTAAATAGATACATATTTATAGTTTGTCTTAATAAGAATAAAATTACCGAGTTTCTATCAAAATAAAATATTTTTTTAAAATATTATAATATTAAAAACTCCTTATGTATTGAAGCAGAAAGTATAAAGCAAAGGTTGGCTACTGGCAAACTTTTGCGAAAATATACATAAAAGGACCTTCACAAAACTTCATTTGAAAATCGAAATTTTTGTTTTGTATTTTTTACAACTGTTTTTCGATTTTTTTTTTTTAAAAAATTTTAAAAACATTAAAATTAATTTTTTTTAAATATAAAAAATAAGGAAAAATCTGAAATGGAAAAGAAATTTGTTTGTTGAAGTCAAAATAAACGGGCGCCTAGGCGCCACACAATCAGCTAGTCTTGTATATTGTCTGAATTCTCCACAATATTAGAAATTGCAATCATTTTGCTTACAATTCCCTTTCTGACGTGCATAGCAACACCACCGCAATGAGTTTTCCTATCACAACGATAAATATTGAAACTGTTTAGGTCAATCAGTTACATATAATATCTACTCCAGAATTTTCAAAGATTAGACGGAATTCTTGAATTTTTACTTCAAAATCTGTGCATTTATATTATATATCTTATTACCTGATCGCTGTTTGCACAATACCCGAATCATATCAGAAGTCTCTTCTTTGGAATTATAGACTACATTATCCGCAAAAGATGTCATAATATGAATATTGTTTAGTATATGCAACGCAA
Source organism: Cordilura impudica (assembly GCA_963682025.1). Classification (NCBI taxonomy): domain Eukaryota; kingdom Metazoa; phylum Arthropoda; class Insecta; order Diptera; family Scathophagidae; genus Cordilura; species Cordilura impudica. Next base: position 127,515,504 of record OY821518.1, on the reverse strand, counting down.
GCAACAAAGAATATATATGAAAATATGAAAAATAGAGAATTGAATTTTGGAAGACCTTAAAAATATTTTTGGATATGGATCCTGTGAAAATATTCCAAAAAATTACATATTGAAAAATATTTTATTACAAGCCAATATTTTAACTCAATATTTATCAGAAATTTACGTAATTAGTTAACGACGTTTCATAAAATAATAATACTTCGTTTAAGCAGATAGTGTTAAAATAAGTAACATATTTTATCTATTTTTATTTTTTTTGAGTTAGAAATTCATCAGTTTCAAGATTGAATGATTTTACTTTTAAATGAAGCAAAAAACCGCCGACCATTTCCATCTTCCCGCCATCCTTTACACTGAGATTTCAGTTCTATCTGTAGCAAAATCTGACGCCCAGTCTTACGTAGTTGATATTTTAATCACACAATTGCAACTATATTGGCATATAATGAGTTTCTTAATTTATCTGTGAGTCTGCCATGATCTGAAGGCTAATAATGCATCCCCAAAAAGCGTTGTTTCAGATTATGAGACTATCTTAAACGGAGAGCCATTTTCGCTACCTTACTTGATAAATATCTCCACGAGCATGAAATGCAGCTAACTGATAACCACAGTGGTTCACAGCAGGCCAGGCACTGTACCTTACCGAGTTCTTTATATTTATAGAAAGGAATCAGTTCATGGAACTTTTCTTAATATTTGTAACATACTCATGCACAACAATAACAAAATTTTTAAATATTGAAAAAAAACTGTAGTGTACTCGTGCTACACATTTAGTCTTGATTTCATTCAGGCCAGATTCTTGTTATTTTAGTAACAATAACATAATTTTCTCTCCGTGGGGAAGTTTACAAAAATGTTGATATTTTTTTATTGTAAATAAACAACAAAAAGAATAACACAAATAATATATGGAAGTAAATATTTTTTTAAGCATAATTCTTACATGGAAAATATTTTCTTTTTATAAAATTATTCAATTGAATTTGTTATTCTCAGCCCTCCCCTTTTATATACGTAATTTTTTGAGGCCTTTTCTTATGTTTTTTATGCCAAATTTTGCTGAATTTGAGAATTTGAGTTTCATTTTTTTATTTTTCTTATAAAAAAAAAAATGCAAAAATGTTTATTTATGTTATTTTTCTATAATGAATTTACTTACATTAATAGAAATCGTTATAAGTATTAAGTATTATTTTGTGGTAAACTAACAACTTGTAATAACATTTCGAAATCCCCTCGAAATAAATGTCCATTACATTATACATCGCCAAATTTATTAAAATAATAATAAGTTGCTATTAGCATTATTAACAATTTCTCTTAAAAATTGACTGCCAGTGAAGAGGAAAAAATGTGGATGCTACAACCAGAATATAACATAAAATTTTATTCAAAGTGTTATTGGCCAACAGTTCCTAAAAGAAAATTTTAAATTTATTTGTCTTAAAAGCCTATTCGTTTGGGTTAAATGTTTCATAATTTACTATTAGCCACATCAGCCGTACATTTTCTTATTAAGTAAAACTAGCAGATTCCAGCACTCGAAATTCGAGCGCAAATTCTAGGAAACTTTATTTTTTAATTTAATAAAGACCCTAAAGGTATGCTTCACAATTCAACGCATTTTAAATGAAGAAAACAAACTCAACACATTAACACAAACACGTTAACAATTTTAATAAACGCACACATAGCATTGTATAATTTTATGTATGTGTTAGTAGCAATTTTAAACGTTCATAACTCCAAAAAAATGTTCCAGACGATGAAAATCTGTAACAGCTAAAAAGAAATATCTTTCAAATTATAAATTTTTTGTCTTAATCGGGGTAAAACTGTGAAACTTACATCAGTAACAAAAAATCGCCTAGCCTATTAATATTATATATAGAAGACAGAATGGTTGTCATGCTGACTTCCAATTTATACTTACCAAAACTCAATATCGATATTCAGATTCACAAAATGTATACCTCAAGATAATAAACCAATAGATATAACGCTAAAACTCTACCAACACTTTCATATATATACAGTTGTGAGCAAGAAATGCAACACTAGGTTATATGATCCTTCATAATAACGGTATCCCAATCAATTCGTTTTTTTTTGTTCCCAAGGCATATTATCAACCAATGATGTGATGGTGTTAAAGAATATTTTGTTCCATTTTGATTTAAAAATTGATTCCAATTCATTGAGATTAGACGGACTTTTCTTTTTAATTTCCAGATGTACAATCAATCCGACCTGACGTATAAATGGCGGTAGTAGTTTAAAAAAATTCCATTATGCAATTCAATACTTTCATTTAAAAGGTCCAACCAATATTAAAGTCGAGCTGGATTCAACTCTGGCGGAGTCTACTCCTTTGTTTACGAATATAAAATATTGGGTGGCAGAGTTTAAATGAGGCCGTACAAGTTGAAAAAGCGAACACCGTAGTTGCCGACTAATTGAGGTGGCCAAGCCAGAAACGGTTAATAAAATCCAAAAGATTATACTAGATGATCGTCCGATGAAAGTGCGCGAGCTAGTTGAAATGATAGACAGACGGACGGACATCGCCAGATTGGCTTCTCCTTTTATAACGATCAAGAAAATATATAGTATATAGAGTCTCCGGAATTTATACGATGAGTTACAAACTGATATATACCCTCTGCACAGACTTTCATAATATTTTTTCCAACACTTTAGTTGTAAGCTGTTTTTCTTTTACAAGTTTTTTCATTTGGAAACATTTGCAATTTTCCGAGTTTAAAATTTTTGTATACAATAAATCATGTTTTGATTAATGCAAGATATTTCTTTTATAGAAAAATTCTCAAATTAGAAACTTTCAGCATTTTATAAATACTATTAAATACTTTCAAAATCTGTTCGGTAATATTTGTCTAGCTCTAATAGTTTTATACCCTATACCACTATGTGGTTTGGGTATAATGCCTTTGTGCTGCTGTTTGTAACTACCAAAAATATTTGACCTAGACCCATCTTTTATTATACCGATCGAATCAGAATCACTTTCTGAGTGGTTTTAGCGATGTCCATGTAAACTTTGTAATCAAACTACAGGTCGCAAATATGAATATATTTTGATGAACTTTGGTACATAAGACTTTATCGGCCATAGGATGAACGCTATTGAAATTGGTGAAAATCGGTCCATGACCCCTATGAAATGGACATAAATTGCCATAAGATCCAAATTATCATATAGATCTCAGTAAAATTGGGTTTGTATGTGTTTCTTGTATCCATTAATCAGTAGTCCGAAAATAATGCCTATTGGACAATTCTGAGTAATAGGCCCCATATAGAGCTGCTTCCCGATCTTCACTTAAATCTATCAAAAAAACAAAAATATTGCACAGATTTTTCTTAAATTCGGTTTGTGTATATTTTTTCAAAATATAAGTGACTTTACCAAATATGGTCAGGATCGGTCCATTTTTTGAACTAGTCCACATATAGCACCCGATATGAACTTTTTCATATCTGCAGCAAAAAAATTAATAACAAAGCCACTCAAATTTTGTTTTTGCTTATTTTCTATATCAAGTTAGTTGGACCGAAGAGATAGGGTTTCTAAACCATGGTATAGGGTATCGTATGGTCGGTCTAGACCGGCTATAATTTTCTTACTTGTTCTTATATCTCATAAAGCTTAAGACAAGTTAATAAAAAACTATTTATTAACAAAAAAAAAAAAAAAATGGCTAGGTCTAGCAACCTTCGCTTTTACACAGTATACACATTAGGGCGGGTCGATTTAAAAATCGCCCAAGTGACAAGGAAAATCGTGTTGTAGGGATCAAAATAAGAAACTTTGCCCGAGGAACCATACTTCTAGAACGAATTCTGATGTCCCGACTTCTGACCTGTCCCCAATTGAGTCCAAATGTATGATCGACCCCCACTAACTTTGGAGGGCCGACCCAACAATGCTCGTGGCACACCTCCTGGAATCCCCTGGGGGTTCCCCATACAAACATTTCAAAAAATCACCATTTTTGGCACTTTACATGAAAAATCAGCGAAATGGGTATGTTTTTTCTTTTTGGAGTTTATTTATTTTCTCTTTAGAAATTTATTTAGTCAGAACATATGTAAATGAAAAAATGAATTTAACTTAGTAATAGAAAAGAAACTAAGAAAATTATTGGTTGAAGTTTTTTTTGCTTTCAAATCTGGGCAATTTCGCACGGCTCTCTAATGTCGTCGTCATAACAGCCTCTGCATTTTTCGGTATAACTCGTTTGGAAACGCTAGCTAGCAATTGAACGTGTCGTTCGGTTCCTTGTATGTGTGATGGAATTTTTGGATCACTAAGCGGTGGATCATCTTGATTTAAATATTCGTTCAATGATCGTACGGAATGCTTCGCGTGAATGGTGGTTCAAATGCGTTATTTATATCATTAAAATTGATCATTTCCGTGTAACTTGTGCAATTAAAGTTTATATCTGGTTTTTTATAAACTCCAAATTCCGTTAGGTCGTTCACATCGGTTCGATAGCGTAAAATTTTCTTTATTGCAGTGTCGCGCTTTTCTTTGCTATCATCAAACAACATTGATAACAAGATATTTTCCGAATGCGCATAATATGAATTTCTGTAATTACTTGATTGATAATTCTGCATAATCGAGGTTCTAGAAATCGTGACCAACTAATGAACTTCAAAAATAATGCACTACCGTATACGACGGAGCTGTAATACTTGATATTGAAGTACATTGGCACATAACATTTAATTATGAATTCAACCAGAATTCTTAAATTCTCATCTAGATTTTCCGTTGTCACACATAATCGTAATAATCTAGCGGCCTTGGTGAGCCACCGAGAATGTATAATTTTCCCTGGTTTGGTGTTAGCCAGGTCCACCGAAACCACGCTGCTAGAAATTGTATGGGCCATGTCGTATAAGTACTTCGAATCGGTGGAAAATTAAATTTTTTCTGGAGCAGGGGCATATTTTTCAACTCAATTTTCTGAAAGCCGTCCACCACCTGAAAATATATATCCAAAGTTTCAAACAAATGCCGAAATGGAAGTTCGTTGAAGTGTAGAAGGCAAACGAACCCATGCAATGGTCTTTTTAACAGCAATTCGAATCGTCGTATAATTCCACCGTATGGGACAGTGTTTGTTGCCTCACCGTCAGTGCATATGCCAATTAATGTATCCCGTGATATATTTTTATCGTTGCAAAAATCATTTAGTTTGGTTATTTTGTATTCAGCGGTTTCATGTTCCAGTCTTACGTAACCAATCAATTCAGAATTCGGTTCTCTCAAAATAACATGATGAGGTTATTTTACCATCCTAGTATGATACTTCTCATCAATTTTATCTCTCGTTAAAGTATCATCTTTTCTGCCATCGAATGAAAACGCTAAAAAATTGGTATCATCTAACCGTTTGCGAAGCACTTCTTGTCTGCATTTCTCTTTTTCTCTCTGAACTTTCGATTTATCCATGATGAGAGGTTTGCCATGCTTATCTTTCGTTTTAAAATCTTGGAAAAGAACGGTTCCCAATGCTTCATCTCTTCGTGACTGTGCGTGACTATGTAAAAGTTAATCTTTTTTCACAGCAAGTGTATGAACCAATTTTCAGATCGATCGGATGAGGGAAAATAACTTTTAGATCACTCCGTGACTATGCGTCACTCTGCGTGACTACCCCAAAATTAATCTGTAGTCACAACAAGACTATGGGCCAAGTTTCAGATCAATTGCATGAGGTGAATGGGGTTGCCCTATGGCAGACAGACTGGTCAAAAGTCGGGACATCAGAATTCGTTTTAGAGGTATGGTTCCTTGGGCAAAGTTTCTTATTTTGATCCCTAGAATATGATTTTCCTTGTCACTTGAGCGATTTTTTTGCCTCCCTACAAATCGACCTGCCCTAATACACATAAATACATACATATATCCCTAACTCTCATGTTATTGTTAATAAAACACTCAAGTAATTGGCGGATATCTTGTGAATCGGATTTTATCAATCCGAACACCTCATTTGTTTAGATTATATGTGCAATGCACGTTATGCCGCACTATTTGCTTTAATTGTTTTGAATATATTTTTTTTAATAAAAATAGTATATAAAAATTTAAAAGAATGTTCATTTAAATGCTTAAAATTATTTAGGTGTCCGCAAATAGTACTTTGTTGAATTCAAATTCCGAAAAATCTGTACAAATGCTTGAATTTAAGCCTTAACATTTGTTTTGAGTCGAACACGATTACTGCGTAATCAAGTTCGTCAAAGCAACTTCGTCAAAGTCACGCATAGTCACGTACAGTCACGGAGTGATTTAAAACCCATTTCCCCTTATCCGAGCAATCTGAAATTTGATCGATAGACTTGACTTTAGACTTTAAATCGCGATTTAAACCCCATTTTCCCTCATCCAATCGATCTGAAACTTTGTCCATAGACTTGTTATGGCCAAAGATCAATTTTAAAATAGTCAACAAAGTCACGCACGGTCGGGAGAGATTCAAAACACATATGCATAAGGAAAGAAAGATTTTTAATAAAAACTTTGTTTTTATGGGTTAGATTATTAATATATAATATTCACAATTTTTTTTAATGACATTTTTATGTGAGAGAAATATATTCCCAAGTTCGAAAACAAGTAAATAATTTCATAAAAACTTCTAAATCTGTACACTAATCTAGCCTATTTAATTCTGCTGCAGACTCTAAAAAAAACATGGAATATTATACGAAAAATTGGCGTCGGTAAATCTAAGGAAATTGCCAATTCTGAAATATATATTGATTTGCTTAACGAATCTCCCTGACAACCCCATAAACAATGGATATTATACCTGCAATTCCGATATAAGTTCAACTTTATCCGAAAATGTTTTTTGTTTTCAATGCGTAAACTAACTGGAAGTACTCTTCACGTACCAAGCTGTGAAATCTAATGCTGTTGGTTGTGATAACATAACTGCTACCTTAAATTACCCATATTTTTAACACTATTATCACAAAAAGTGTATTTCCTCAAAGTTGGAAATATGCAAAAAATTTTACCCATTCCAAAATCAAATAAAGAATATCGTCCCATTGCTATCCTACCATACTTGTTCTAAAGTGCTTCAAAGGTTATTGGATCAGCAAATTTGAAAATATGTGAAGAATAAGGTTCTACTCTCAGGCAGACAATCAGGCTTTCGTCATTGATGTATCTGAAGATATTCGTAGGTATATTGATAATGGTAACATTGAATTTCTAGTGCTCTTAGATCATTTGAAGACATTCGATACTGTGAATCATGAAATACTCTGCATGAAACTAAGAACTTTTTTTGGCTTCTCTCCTAGCGCAACTCGTCTTATAACGTCTTAGTTAGCAAATCGACAACAATACGTTCACGCCAATAATAAAATGTCAAATGTGGTTCCAGTAAAATGGGCGCAAGGTTTGATTCTATATATACGTCTATAATCATCCCACACAACACCGTATGCACGGTGTGAGTTTTGCGATCTCTTGAAGATACGATCATTGATACTGATGCATAAGATTATATTTACATATGGGCCTACATATCTGTTTAATCGGATATCCTTTTCTAATTCAAGAAGAAATAATTCTACAATTCAAATAAGGCATAAAAGTTTGGTCTCTGAATGGCCGTTCTATATACAATGCATAAGCCTTTGAAACTTGCTACCGCTAACTTCACAATATTTAAGCAATGCAGAACATTTTATGAAATAAGTTTTCCCATTTTTCAATACCATAAAATATCGTTTTAACATTGCTTTGTTTTGAATACATGTAAAATAAATTTTGTTGTCTTATTATACCCTCCACTCCAGTGTGCAGAGGGTATATATAAGTTTGTCATTCCATTTGTAATAATTAGAAAAAAAAATTTGAACCCCATAAAATATATATATTTGTGATCCTTACAACAACCGGAGTTGATATAGCGATGTCCGTCTGTCCGTCTATCCGTCTGTGGAAATCACGATGACGGCGTCAATCGGGCATCTAGGGTACTCGTTGACATAAAAAATGATTCACCAATATCCTGAGAAGTTTGTTATTTGAAATCGTCCAAATCCGTCAATTAGGGCCCGAGATTTGAATAAAGAACTAAAAAAAGTCTTGAAAAAATATAATTTTCTATGTTGTTCATGTCACGATCACGCCCTCAATAGGATAGCTAAGGTGATCATTTTAGTGAGGATGATTCAACAAATTCATGGGAAGATTTCTATTTCAAAAATCATTAAAATCGGTGGAACAGGTCCAGGGAAATCTCTGAAAAAGTAAAAAAAAAAATGAAAAATATGATATTTCGATATTGTTCTTGTTGTTATTCTAAGTGTTGTATTGTTGTCATAGCTGGACTTGTTGTTTTTGTGGTAATAATATAATAAAAAATAAACCCTTTGTGCATTTTTTATCAACTCCATAGTTTTGGCATCACTAAAAAAATTTACTAGATCATTTCTGTCATTGCCACGAGCCTGCCTGCAAAGTTTCAGATCGATTGGGTCACGGGAAAGGGGTTAAAATCGATCCAAAATTTTTTCGACAAGCAGACACTACGAGTTAATATAAAGGGAGTAAAAATTCACCACCATCTAAAGCAAATAATGCTAAAATATGTACCTAGTTTTTAATAAAAAAATCAATGTAAATTTAGCAAAAAAAAATTTTATGTGTTAATTTATTTAAAGAGAAAAACCCAAAAATAACGTTTGATGTTGTATTTTTTGTGTGTAATATTTACATATACATTCATACACATTAAATAATACAAATAATATACACATATATTCTATATATGCATATCCATAATAACTGCATGTCAGAAATAAATCGGTATATTATTTTATTTACATAAAATTCTGCAATATTTTGTTGTGGGGAAAATACATTTCTTTTGCATTAACAGATTGTCACTTCATTTTGCTCAGCGTGACTATGCTACAGTAGATGGCGCCATAATTTTTGTTCTAATTAGCTTTGCAATAGTTATTTCTATTTTAACATGAATGTCAATATTTTCAAATAGATATTATACATAACAATGTTAAGAGTATACACGGGCTGGTCTTTTATTATTTCATAAGTTTTTTCATTATTCTTTTACATATATGAACATTAGTTTGGCATACTAACTTTTTGTTGTCTTTACAAAATATAGTTACCGAGTTCATCAATGAGTTTTTTGCTTTCAAAACAGTTCTACATAGTTATATAGAATTATTATTCTGCTTTACCTACAAAATATCTGATTGCGATTACATATAATTTTTAAAAATTATTTATAATTACTAAAGCAGTATTATTCACATAAATACAAAATTGCACTTTTTAAATTTTCCATTCAAATTTTAGAAAATATCAATTCTAAAAACTGTAATTAAAATTTCCAATTATAAATTATAAAATATTAACTGAATTTCAGAAGATCATATCAAAACGTCAGAAATAATAATTTTAAATTTAGAAGACATCAATTGCATCAAATTCCAAAAAAAAAACACCAAATATGTTTACATTTAAAAAATGTTTACATAAAAATAAAAAAATATTGGCATTCAGGAGAAATTAATAGCTTTTTAGTAACTTCTTTTAACGATAGTCGAATCGTTTAAAAAAAAGAAAAGCAAAATTATCAGTAAAATTTTTAAACGATATTCGCTATTGTTAAAGTCAGCTGTTGTTGTTATCTAAACGACAACCATTTTTGTGTTGTTTATTCAATCGATAAAAACTTAAATTTTTATTAAAAAACTTTTTTATATAAATAAAAAAATTAAATAGCATATTCAATTCATTATTTCATTTTCAAATAAATAAACAGAAATATTAGTAAAAAAAAATAGAGATATTAAACATAAACATAAAATCATCCTGTCAAACACGAAGTAATTTGTTTTTTCTATTCTTCTTTGTGTTTTTTGCTTATTTTGACAGAGATGCCACTCGTTTACAATTTAAATAAATAGAAAAATAGATTTGTCGACTGTCGTTAAGATGTATGTACTTAGTGATTCACTTAATCCTTAGTGCAAACAACAATAGCTGTAGATATATTTTGTCATTGTCGGATCAGAATCGAACTACAGAAAACAATAATTTAAATTCAATGAATTTTATAAAACCTCAAATGTTATTTAAGAATTGCGAACATAAAAATTGTTACATAAATAAACGCAATTTGATGAGAATGTTATTTATATATAAATTTTCACAATTTTTTTTGGATGAATATTTGAAGTTCTTCAGAAAATAAAGATAACAAATTATTTTATTTAAAATTTTTGCGATATTTGGGTTTTTGCGTTTGGCATCCCTAATTCAATTATTTATTATTATAAATTTATTCTCTATGTTTTCCAAATATGGCAATATTTTTTTGAAAAAAAAGTTGAGAGAGCTTTTTTCGGTTATTATTTTGTTACTCCATCCGACCTATATGGCCGCAATGAAGAAATATTTGGCCAGTTAAAAGCCAAAAAAGCACGATTTAATGCATATAGCTACCCTACACAACCATTACCTTTGCAATGGAGGTTAGGGCGAGCTATTTAATTAGTAAAAACTAAATTAAACGAGAAGTTATGTCATATAACTGGAAACGCATGCATATAGGAAATGCATGCATATTTTTCCAATATTTTGTTTACATTTATCATCAATACTCAAACCGAGGTGGAGGGTATCAAAGATTCGGCACAGCCGAATTTAACACTCTTACTTGTTTTATAAAAATTATAAATTATATTATATTTTCATTAAATACTATACATTAATTATAACACTCTTAGTCCTGTTGTGCAGGAAACGAAATAAATAAAAAAAATTAATAAAATAACTAAATAAAAAGAAATAAGAAAAGAATAACTAAAATTATGAATTCAAATAAAATAATTTTAAACAGGTTCTTCATATAACCTTGTAAAACACTTCCGAAGAGGGTTTGAATCCAAGTTGACTTCAAGCTATTTATACCCTATACCACTATGTGGTTTGGGTATAATGACTTTGTGCTGCTGTTTGTAACAACCAAAAATATTTGACCTAAACCCATCTTTAATTATACCGATCGAATCAGAATCACTTTCTGAGTTGATTTAACAATGTCCGTCCGTCCGTCCGTCCGTCCGTCTCTGTGTCTATGTAAATCTTGTAATCAAACTGCAGGTCGCAAATATGAATATATTTGGATGACATTTGGTATGTAAGCTTTTATCGGCCATGGGATGAACGGTATTGAAATTGGTGAGAATCGGTCCATGTTCAGACCTAGCCCCCATACAAATTACCCCTATGAAATCGACATAAATTGCCATAAGATCCAAATTGTCATATAGATCTTACTCAAATTGGGTTTGTATGCGTTCATTACATCCATTAATGAGTAGTCCAAAATGATCCCTTTGGCCCCATATAGAGCTGCTTCCCGATCTTCACTTAAATCTATTAAAAAACAAAAATATTGCACTGATTCTTCTCAAATTTTGGTTGCATATATTTTTGCAAAATAAAAGAGACTTTACCAAACATGATCAGGATCGGTCCATTTTTGGACCTAGTCCCCATATAGATATATCATCCGATATGAACTTTTTCATATCTGCAGCCAAAAAAATTAATAAAAATCCCACTCAAAATTGGTTTTTGCTTATTTTCTATGTCCAGTTAGTTGGGCCTAAGAGATAGAGTTTCTAAACGCATGGTATAGGGTATCGTAAAGTCGGTCTAGACGGACTATAATTGTCTTACTTGTTTTCATATATTGAATTGAATTTTAAAGTTTGATTATTTATTTAAACTATTAATTTTCTACAAAACAAAATTTTGAACATGTGAAACTAATGTTTCAACTAAACTAATGTTGTTTTTATTGCTTTTTACGTGTTTTGTATGAATTGTGAAAATTTTACATTGTGAAAAATGTGAATAATTTACAAAAATTATTTGCCTGTTCGAACGATAGAAAAAATTTGTATATAATTTATTCGATCAAAAAAACCCTCCTAATATTAAGTCAATCATTTGAGTGATTTGGATATGATGAGGCTTCACAAATAGCACCAATACAGAGTGAACGTATTGTATGCTGGCAACCGATTTTTTGCCAAAGGAATCATATAGTTGCAACAACGAAAACATTTAATTAGCACAGTAGAAAATCTGTTGATAGAACATCAAATCGAAATTGGGCTGTGATAATAAAATAATTTAGTTATTGCAACTAAACAGCACGGTTGGCCACAAATTCGGTTGCCTCCCTGTAAAGATCTTTACATTTAAACATTATTATTATTATTATTATATTTTCTATTAAATGATTATGTCTGGTCTCACATACAATTATATATAATATTCTTATGATTCGTTAGATTGTACACATTTTTCTGTAGGAACAAATAAAACATTGCTCTAAAACAGAAAAATAGAAATATTAATAAAACTCTTTCTTCTGAGTGTAACAAAGATTGTCGTTGATGAAATTTTCTTTTACTTTTAGAAAAAAATTTTACATATTTATTTAAGTCATATATACATACACATATATGTGGTGTACATACTGATGCATATACTTATGTACATTTCTTAACATCATTTATATTCCAGACATACCATCAACTTGTAGACTTAGTTTGTATTTTTGTTTTCTTATTCCTTTTTAAATAAAATAGAAACACTTATTTCAAATTATCCTTTTGCTCAAAAAGGTTTTTTTTTGTTTTATATGCCGACACATACTTGTGATGTAGCCAGGATATTCATCATGAAAAATGAATAATGTCTTTACTTAATGTTTTTCCATATTCCTTGCTTTCTTACAATCTTCTTATAACTTTATATAGGCAAGATTGCATAAATTTTTATCTAAGTAGTCACACATGAAATACACTCGGTGAAATTTAACATAAGTCCACCTTTTTATTAAAAGTGGTCTAAGTCAAAAGTTTTAAAAAATTTAGTTAATCAGTTATTTAGTATTAGATTATTTTTAACTGAATTAATACAATGTTAGGTAATTATCAAAAAATAATTAATGACTTGGACAACTTTACTAATTATGGGCACATGTAAATTATTTATGATGATTGGCACTAATATGATAAATCTTGTCAAAATAAATTCTTTCTTTTTTAAGTCTTATTTTCTTGGGCCAATAAATATGTTGGCAGTTAATGAAATGTTTTAGTTTACCAGGTTGCCATTAATAGAATTTTGTTAAGTGCTTAAGTATACTGAATGTTTTTTTGTTTGTTTGTTTGTATGTTTTTGTATTTTGCACCCCATATAATACAGGCGTGAATCTGAAAACGTGAGTAGTTTGCAATTATATCTATTACATCCCAAATGCAAAAGGGGGTTGTAAATCATATTTATTTTTTGCGAAATACTATTTTTTTCTGTTTTTGCTTAGATACGTGTTTTTCTTACTTTTACATAAAAATCTACTTTACATGTTGCATTGTTATGGTAACTGGAATATTAATTATGAATAATGGTAGAAAACAAACAAAAAGAAAAAAGGCAAACAAAATGTAAATGGTTTTATAGATTACGAGTATATACAACAAATGAAATAAAATTAAGTAACATTTATAAGTATATTTGTAGTTTACTCGACATAAATTTGGATTTTAACAGATCTTTTGCGAATAGTAAACTTTAGATTGTAAATCATTTCAACATTAGGGTTTAACATTGAACCACAGGTCCCAGCTATGTGAAAATAAAAACCAACTCGCAAATGTGTGAAGTGTCAGGCATACGTTACATTGAGGTGTCCATTAAAATATATAATATTTAATATCTTCAAAATTAATAGCCTAATTCTATAACTATAACATTGATTCTATTAACGTCAACAACATGCATTTTTCACTATTTATATTCTATAAATTCATATTATTTAGCAGAAATGAAAAATGTTATATGTAAAATACTGTAAAATCTGTATGTCTTTTTTGTTCGAAATCAAATATTAAATTCGACGATTTATATTTGGCCGCTATGAAAAGGGTTACAAGAAAATTATGCATTTATATAAATAATATATTATAATATTATCATATATTTCAGTTTGTCAATCCGTTTGTAACTCATTGAAATAAATTGTGGAGATCCCATGTGGAGAAAATGGGTTCTTTTTTAGTTTTTTTTATATAATTTTTTAAGTAGTGTCACTTCTAGTAATACGTACCGAAAGTTTTTGAAATAATTCGAATAACAGCGAAAATATCAGGTCACATTCTTACACATTTACAAAATAGTTCAACAATTCTAACATTTTTTAAATGTTTACAAATAAAAAATCATCAACAATCGTTTATATTATTTGCCAAGTTTTTATTAATTTGTGTTTTATTTTATTTACATTTTTTTTAAGTTAATTATTTGTAAAAAATTTTGCGCTGCTCAAATTTGGTACAGTCAGAATATCTGCGCACATGTACAAAAGTTTCATTTATTGGAATGAATGAATGAAAGCCTTGAGTTCCTGTTATAGTTTGAGCTTCTTTATATCTTGAAAATAGCTTTTCTTTAACGTTTTTGTATTCGTCAGCATCTGCGTAAGCAACTTATATGGTGGTCTTATATGTTTCTGATGCCCAGTGATAGAGTTGCCTCGTTGTCTGGATTTCATTATACCCTATACCACTATGTGGTTTGGGTATAATGACTTTGTGCTGCTGTTTGTAACAACCAAAAATATTTGACCTAGACCCATCTTTAATTATACCGATCGAATCAGAATCACTTTCTGAGTTGATTTAACAATGTCCGTCCGTCCGTCCGTCCGTCCTTCTGTGTGTCCATGTAAAGCTTGTAATCAAACTGCAGGTCGCAAATATGAATACATATTGATGAAATTTGGTATATAAGCTTTTACCGGCCATGGGATGAACGCTATTGAAATTGGAATCGGTCCATTTTCAGACCTAGCCCCCATACAAATTACCCATATGAAATCGACATAAATTGCCATAAGATCCAAATTGTCATATAGATCTTACTCAAATTGGGTTTGTATGCGTTCATTACATCCATTAATGAGTAGTCCAAAAATGATCCCTTTGACCCCATACAGAGCTGCTTCCCGATCTTCACTTAAATCTATTAAAAAACAAAAATATTGCACTGATTCTTCTCAAATTTTGTTTGTATATATTTTTGCAAAATACAAGAGACTTTACCAAACATGATCAGGATTGGTCCATTTTTGGACCTAGTCCCTATATAGATATAGCATCCGATATGAACTTTTTCATATCTGCAGCCAAAAAAATTAATAAAAATCCCACTCAAATTTGGTTTTTGCTTATTTTCTATGTCCAGTTAGTTGGGCCTAAGAGATAGGGTTTCTAAACGGTATAGGGTATCGTATAGTCGGTCTAGACCGACTATAATTTTCTTACTTGTTTTTATTTGCAATACTATAATTTCGATCACCTCTCTTCAATGTTCCTCCGATTCCATCACATGCAGATTTTCCATGACTGGTAGCATAAAAGTGCCATTCAGCGTCAATACCAAAATCAGATTTGTGATGGCATAAATTAATGAAGTTATATTTATTCTTATATTGTGCTCCTGCACCATCTGATACGTAAATGATTTTATTAATATTGTTGGTTATATTGGCCTTCACGAACTGTATCATTTTCGAAATATATTGATGAACTGCTATACTATCATGGGAATTGCAATCAGATATTATGGCGAAGCTTTTATGAAATAATTTATCGTTATCTGAAAATAAACAAACAAAGAAAAAAAACAAATAAATAAAAAATATTAAATATTTTGATGAGTGTGGATGGATGTGTTTACTAATACCAAAATATTAAAATAATGACCTTTGTAATAAATAACGAACGGATGTATTGTAGCCTGATCATAATTCCAATGGTATCCTTGCACGGCATCTTGTACAAGAAATGCATAATTTTCAGCAAAGTCCATATGAATTAACATTTCTCCTGATAACAGCGCCGCTCTTTTATTGCTGATAAATTCAGATTGTCGCTTTGCTATGAAATGATGCGGAATCAGAACTTTGATGTGTTCATTAAAATCGCTGACAAATGATTCTCGGTTGGTGGTTAACGTTTCCAGAACACATCTAATCGTTGTATTCCACTTTTTGTATATTATTTCTTCAGTTTGGTTATTTTCAAAATGTTTTAGCATATGCGTTTTTAGATTATTTAAATTTTTGAAGCAGTGACCACACATTGAAACGCAACACTCGCTTTTTTGTATGTCACCATTACAAACAAAGAATTTGAGAACATCTTTGTAGTCAGTAAATGTGCATTCTCCTTCAAAACAAAATGATTTTAAGCGACTTTTTTCAAACATCAATTTCATATTCTGATGCAATGTGCATACACAGATATTTTGCTGGTTTCCAACTCCAAGTTTCATACAATTTTTTGGCCTTAACATTGTAAATTTTGTAAAACCAACTTTGGCCAAATTAAAAATTAAATTAAATTAAAAATTAAATTAAATTAAAAATTAAATAACCCTTTGTTTATTCCGTTTTGTTAATTCTGAGAATCATAAAAAATATGATCGATGGTTTTTCCGAAGAATGTTGTGCATATGTAGAGCAAATTTTCTAAATTCATACCTTTACTCAATTGCGAATAAAAGCGAATTTAGTTGGCAAATCATGTGTTGTACTGTGTTATTTTACCTGTAAATATAAAATATAAGGGCAATTACTAGAACAGACACTACTTAAAAAATTATATAAATAAAACTAAAAAAGAACCCATTTTACTTTTTGGATATAGTATAGGTGAAGGATAAACCTTTCTGAAAAAATAATACACTGTAAAAAAACCCTTGATCTTTTTGGTTTTTCGTTATTTCAAATTTTCTTTTTGTTATAAAATTTTTTACAGTGTATTTTTTTATTTTTTTTAAACGTGTCATAAAGCCTGTTAAAATATCTTTTTAATGATACCAAGATCATGGAAATCGGTTCGGCCGATTCTGAGTTATTGCATTTTAAATGGAGCACATTTCGACCATTTTCGCGTTTTTTCGAAAACTTTCTCACTGTGCCACGCCCAAAAAATCGCAAAACAGTCATTTCTAAAAATGAGGGTTTGTTTGTATTGATCAAATTTAGCTATGAACAAAAGTTGATCCATATCTGAGGTGGTCGGGTTCAAAATTTCAGTTTTATCTTGATTTTTAAATGAAATTCATCATATATATTCTTGATTCTTGATTGAAATTGAAATAAATTGAAACAAATTTGGAAGACCATTATCTATAGGTATATATTCCTGATCCTTATGAAAGGCCAATGTACTGGCCTAATTTATCAATTTACTTGTTATTTTGTTTTATATTTAGACTTAGAATTTTTATGTATCATTGTATTCAACTGCCAAA
This sequence comes from Cordilura impudica, assembly GCA_963682025.1. Classification (NCBI taxonomy): domain Eukaryota; kingdom Metazoa; phylum Arthropoda; class Insecta; order Diptera; family Scathophagidae; genus Cordilura; species Cordilura impudica. The sequence continues at coordinate 127,498,055 of OY821518.1, read as the reverse complement.
GATATTTGAAATAAAAGTTAGTCTAACAATAATCATACTACAAATTACGGGCTCAATAGGTATCAAAAACGTAATTCATGCATACTGTCCTATTTGAGATCTATGGAATAATTTTAGGCCTAAGTAACATTTATTCTCCGAAAAATATCTAAACTAGCCAGTAGTGAAAATTAATTTTTATATCTATAATATTAATAGGCTAGGCGATTTCTTGCGATCGATGTTTTATTAAACGGTTTAATCCGATTTTGACCAAGCGTATATTATTTGAAAGGTATTTATTTTTTGCCGTTTTGCAGATTTACAGATTTTTTAATTTTTTCCATTATTTTGAGTAAATTGCATTTAAAGTTGCTACTAACACATACATAAAATTATACAACGCTATATGTGTGTTTCTTAAATTTGTAAATGTGTTTGTAACAAAAATGAATTTGGTTTCTTTGTGTTGATTTGTGAATGGGATATAATTGATTAGCATACCCTTAGGGTCCTTATTTAATAAAAAATAAAATTTCCTAGAATTTGCACTCGAATTTCGAGGCCTAGAATTTACTAGTATTGATTAAAAGCTGTACAAAAGATTAGCAATTTAGTATAAAATAATACGCGTCGGCATTGTATGTTTAATTTTTTCTATATAGTTTGAGAATATTAAATTATGTTTCTATTATATGTTATGAATTTTAAAAATAACCTTTTTGTTATTCAGTCATTAACACAAAAAATGTGAAAATTTTTGCGTAAACATCCCTTACTTGTTTCTCAAACTTTTTCCATTCTTTAAATAATTTTTCATTATAATCAAAAATGTTAAGCACAGAAATGACACAGCTTAAAATAATTATGATTGATGATGAGTCTATGCTTTTCACTTGTTTAAGCCTTTTGTATAATCTATAAGAATAGAACAGAAAACCGCAAAAGGGTTGAATTCCATCCCCAATCCTGTGGTGTCATAAAAATGGTTGTAATTTAATGGTCGGTGCAAAATTAACATGGTGATTTTAATGAAACTAGCAATGACATGGATTTCAATGTATGATACGACATTATCCTTATTTTCTACAAAAATTTGGTAGTTTGTGGCACAATTGTACTATTTTTATAATAAATTCCAAAAATAACAGTAATTTTTAGTAGCGTTTGAATAAATATTTTTAGTAGTTTTTATACTTTATGTCACGGAAAAGGGGCATTCACATTCAAAAAAGAACAAGTGTCCGTATAACGGGCGCGAGATATTCTATAGTTAAGGTTATTTGTTATATTTGAAGTATTTTTTTTATATTTTAGTTAACGTACTAATAATTAATATAATTACATCACTCCTATTGGAGCTTCTAGCAACAAATATTTGAAGTATGAAAGTGCCGTATAAATTTGTCCCTTTAAGAAGTGGAAATATAACAGTTATAGTGTTATGTAACATTTTCCTTATTTTTTTAGTTTAATCAAATTAGAGATCAATATTTTTAATCTAAAAAGTTTGTATCTTCGATGAAAACCATTTTTGATAAACTTTGTTAGGTTAGGTTGGAAGTGGCTGCTGATCCAAGGACCAGCACACTTAGACTCTGGGGTCCGTTGTGATACCACGGGACGAATGGGTGTTCCCCTCAGTCCCCACCGAAGAACCAGTTCGAGCTTCTGATGGAGCCCCTATGATGTGAAATTTCCACGTTTGAGAGGTCAGAGAAATCGTGAAGAAACGGCGATCCCAATGTCCGTAGTCTTGTTCTGGATAGCGCCGGGCAGTGGCAGAGGAAGTGTTCTACGCTCTCTACCTCCTCCACATCCAAGCAGCTACGACAGAAATCATTTGACGAGACCTTAAGGCGCTCAGCGTGTCTCCCTATAAGGCAGTGCTCAGTAACAACAGCAACTACCGTTGAGATCTCCCCACGGGGGAGTGATAAGAGCGCATTTATACGCTTTCGATTCAGAGCAGGCCAGATTTTTCTTGTGATCTTACACGTTAATCCATTAGCCCATCTGTTATTCGTTATGCCAGCGGTGCGAAGCCGAAGTTCAAGCTTGCACGATTCCAGGGGTGTACCAACACATTCAAAATCCGCTGGAACCTGTAAGGTAGTACCATGTCTTGCTAGCTCATCCGCTTTGCAGTTTCTCGGTATGTTCCTGTGCCCTGGGACCCATATGAGCCTGATGTCGAACTGCTTAGTCATCTCATTTAAGGACGTGCGGCAGCTAAGGGCGGTTCTTGTTTTCAGGAACATTGATCGCATGGATTTTACCGCGGCTTGACTATCAGAATAGATGTTGACTGCAGTCGTAGACAGAATATTCCGACCCAACCAGTCAGCAACCTCCTTTATTGCCAGTACCTCTGCCTGATATACACTGCAGTGGTCTGACAACCTTCGAGCCAGATTTAGTCCAAGCTCCCCTGAATGGACTCCAAAACCAACCTGACCGCCCAATTTCGATCCGTCAGTATAGAAATTTACGGAACGCCTACTGCCTGATGTCCTCCCAGACCAAGATTCCCTGGTCGGTATTAGTGTACAGTAGTGACGCTCAAATACGCTCCTTGGAGTAGTGTAATCCACGTTCAATGGCAAGTTCCTGTCATTCAGGATCACTCCGTGGCCACAATTGTAGCCCCGCCATTGTAGTGTGCTTCTTAATCGAATGGCCGATTAGGCCGCCGACAGTGGTATTAGGTGTAAGAGGATGTTCAAGGCATCCGAAGGTGTAGTACGAAGGGCTCCAGTCATGCACATGGAAGCCATTCTCTGTACCCTTGGTCGGACCACCGCTGTATAGATCCAGTGAGCAATTTTCGGACTAAAGCCCCATCGCTTACCAATGGCCTTCTTACAGGAGTATAAAGCTATAGTCGCCTTCCTCACCCGCTCCTACAAATTCCGTCTGAAGTTCAGCTTCCTGTCCAGGAATACGCCAAGATACTTGGCTCCATCAGAGAAGACGATTTCAGTGCCGTTGACAGAAATGGGATCGAAGGTAGGGATCTTATACTAGGTAGTGAAAAGAACAAGTTCCGTTTTGGTCGGATTAACCCCCAGACCGCAACCCCTTGCCCAGATAGATAGCTCTGTGAGAGCCCGTTGCAGGATATCTCAAATTGTAGATAGAAACTTCCCATTTACGGCCATGGCCACGTCGTCAGCATATGCGACTACGCTGCAGCCTTGCCCCTCCAACGATAATAGCACTGGTTTTAGCGCCAAGTTCCAGAGAAGTGGTGATAGAACGCCACCTTGTGGCGTTCCCCTGTTCACAAATCGGGATATTTCCGACATTCCCAGTTTAGACGTTATCCGCCTGTTGACAAGCAGATTTCCAATCAATGATATGATCACAGAATTCACTCCTAGACTAGATAGTGCCGCTATTATCGAGTCCGGTGTGATGTTGTTAAAAGCCCCTTCTATATCCAAAAAGGCTGTCATAGTGTATTCTCCTGCCGAGAGCGATTTCTCGATGGTACCAACAAGCTAGTGTAGAGCTGTTTCAGTTGACCTTCCCTTGCTGTAGGCATGTTGCCTCGTTGATAGCAGTTTAGGGTCAATAATTCTACGTAAGTAAGAGTCTATCATACGCAATAGGAACGATGATAGGCTTATTGGTCTGAAATCCTTTGGGACAGTGTGTGAGCTCTTTCCAGCTTTTGGAATGAACACAACTCTTGTCTCCCTCCATTTCAAAGGAATATACGCTGTGTTTATGCAGCAAGTGAAAAGACTGCATAGCCAAGGGGAAAAGTAGTCCGACACATGCTGCAATTCAGCTGGAATGATACCGTCAGGTCCCGGAGATTTGTAAGGTTTGAAGCTTTTAATCGCCCAGGTCAATGTTGGTACGTTAACTATCTCCGAAGCAATGTCCGCCGTGCTAGTGTCAGAGTATTCCAACGCCTGTATTGACGTATGAGAATTGCCCGGAAAATGGGTTTCCAGTAGCAAGCTGAGTGATTCTCCACTGGAGGTGGTCCACACCCCCACTGGATCCTTCAAATAGCCTAAAGTGTGAGGGGTAGAAGCCAGAAATTTTCGCAGCCTGGATGCCTCGGAAACGTCCTCTATGTTATCACAAAATTTTTTCCAAGAATCGCATTTTGCCGTTCTAATCTTCTTCTTATAGGTCCTAAGCTGCAGCTTGTACGCCGACCAATCCTCGTCCGCTCTTGAAGACTTTGCCTTGCTAAAGAGTTTTCTGCAGGAGTCGCTACCTTGCTGCGGCTCGCTAGACCACCATGGTGGTTTCTTCTTGCCCTTAGGCCTTGCCACTGGGCAAGAAGAATCTAAAGATTTGTTAAAAACCATCGTAATATGATCCACAAGACAATCAATGTCCGCAGAATTGCGCGGTTCGGTTAAGGGTATTGTTTCCAATAACCCAGCAAAGGTTTTCCTATGCTTAACCCAATCTGTCCTCTTCAGATTCAGATAAACTTTGTAGGTTATCCGAAATTTTGTTTTTTTTTCGTATTTTATTTTGTGCTTCCAGTTGGCACAAATCATCAAAGTTTTAAATCCCAAACAATTTATAATAAATACACGATTTTTAAGACGATATTTTAAGGAAAGACAAAAATATATGATTTTTCAAATAATGTATCAAAGCGAAAGTCGTAAAGTGATCTCTGATATAATCTGTTTCGTGGTATTACTATTCGTATGCCAACTTGCAGCTTTCTACAACCCTAGTAGGCTTCAGAAAACTAAAAACACTAGGAAATTATATATTTGTATACCCCGGTTTGCGTCGCTTCGATTTGCGTCATTTCGAAGATGCGTCGCTTAACATTTTTAGGTCAACGTTAATGCCATGCTTCGAAGTTGCATCGTTAATGCATCGATTTGCATCGCTAATAAGAGAATATTTTTTTATAAACAGAAAAAGGGGATTGCCCGTTTAAGTTTAGTTTGACATTAGTCTAAGTTAAGTTGAAACAATATATATTTCATAGTGGAGTCAAAAATGCCTATTGAGATTGGAAGAATCTTTGGACTTGCCCCATCTAGAGTACCAAAAGGTCACTTATTTTTTGCAAAAGCATGTACAAACCAAATTTGAAAAAAATTTGTGCAATATTTTTGTTTTTTGATAATTTAATTGAATATCGGGAATCAGCTTCATATGGGGGCTGTAACTAATGCCGTTTTCTTTTCTGACAAAAATGTCGCATTTTATTTGCACTTTTTTCGAAAATTGTATTTTTTTATATATTCTGAATTAAGAGGAACCTTATCTTATACATCAGTCGAAAGATCTCAAGGTGATGTATTCACAAAATGCAAAAAAATAAATATTCTCACACTATGACCTGAAGGAAGTCAATGGCTACCATTTTTTGCGATTTACGGGATCCCGTCTTTGATACCTTTCGATTGATGTATAAGATAAGGTTGCACTTAATTCAGAATATATAAAAAATATACTTTTCGAAAAAAGTGCAAATAAAGTGCGACATTTTTTGTCAGAAAAGAAAGCGGCATAAGAATTGTCCTTTCGGGTTTATTTTTGGACTATATGATGATTTTGATATTATTGCAATTTAAGTCGATCCCATAAGGGCCATTTGTATAGGGACCAGGTCTGAATAGCAACCGATTTTCACCCATTTGAATAGCATTTATTCTATAGCCGATAGAAGCTTATATACTAAATTCCATGAAAATATATTCGTATTTGCAACCTGTAGTTTGATTACAAGGTTTTTATGGACACACAGACGGACGGACGGAGGGACATCGCGAAATCAACTCAGTGATAGGTCAGTCTAGGTCAAATATTTTTGATAGTTACAAACATCAGCACAAAGTCATTATATAGGGGTACAAAATGTTATAAAAACGAGAAGAGCTTTAATGGAAAAATAAGGAGTCCCTTCTTAGCTAAATAAAAAAAAAACATTTTAAGCGCTGATGAAACAAAGCCCTTTTGGAGCGATTACCAGGAAGAACGTACATTTCTATATCCGAAAAATCTGCCGCTGGTTATAAAACTATTAAATATAGATCTACACTTCTTTTGAGAGGAAATGCAGCGGGAGATTTTAAATTTAATCCGTTTTTAATTTACTGGTCTGAAAATCCGAGAGATTTAAAAAACTTTACTGGCGCGGAAATAAAAAAGTATGGATGATTATTCAAAGATTGGATGGAAAAGGTGCTGTTTCTGAATTGAAGGCTTATTGTTATTCATAAGATATTGAGTTGATTTTAAAATTTGTCGGGAATATTCATCTTCGTGAGTTTTTATACCCTATACCACTATGTGGTTTGGGAATAATGACTTTGTGCTGCTGTTTGTAACTACCAAAAATATTTGATCTCGACCCAACTTTTATTATATCAATAGACTCAGAATAACTTTCTGAGTCGATTTAGCAATCTCCGTCCGTCCGTACGTCCGTCTGTCCGTCTGTGTGTCCATGTAAACCTTGTAACTGCAGGTCGCAAATATCAATATATTTTGGTGAAATTTGGTAAGTAAGCTTTTATCGGATGAAAGCTATTAAAATTGGTGAAATTCGGTCTATGTTCAGACCTAGTCTACATACAAATGTCCCTATGAAATCGACATAAATTGCCAATAAGATTAGAATTATCACATAGATCTTATTCAAATTGGGTTTGTATGTGTTTATCTCATCCATTAATCAGCAGTCCAAAAATAATCCCTATAGGACAACTCAAAGTCATAGGCCCCATATAGTGCTGATTCCCGATCTTCACTTAAATCTATCAAAAAACAAAAATATTGCACAGATTTTTTCAAATTTGGTTTGTATATATTTTTTCAAAATATAAGTGACTTTACCAATACGGTCAGGATCGGTAAATATAAATATAGCACCCGATAAGAAGTTTTTCATATCTACAGCCAAAAAATGTATAACAATTCCACTCAAATTTGGTTTATGCTTATTTTCTATATCCAATTAGTTGGACCGAAGAGATTGGGTCTTACATGTCATACCAAGACTGTCCCAGAACAACCCGACCTGAAAAAGAGAACAAAACTAATTTGAGAAACATTTTCTTTATTTCTCAACACAATCTTCATTAAGCCCGATATACTTTACCAAGCGATGTTCAATATCCTGTTTATAGTAAGAACTGTCTAACTCCTTATAAAAGACACCAACTGCAGACTCCACCTCTTCATTGTTTCCAAATCTTTTACCAACGATAAATTTTTTCTAGTTTAGATATATAAAATCTGGTAAATAAGATGCACGATGACTTTCTTTATGCAACACTTTCCTTATCGCCAAATGCGGCCTTTTTCTTTCTTTTCTGAAGTTAAACGTTGCAATAAGTTATCGTAATAGTCGCCAATGATTGGTTTTCCTTCTTAAAGATAATCAATAACAATTCAAACAGACGCATTAAACTTGCCTGCAGATAGAATTATCTTCGCCTTCTTTGGACACTGTTTTAACCGATTCTTTGTCTCAGGTGCGAAGTGTTGGACCCATGGCTCATCCATGGTTACGAATCGATGCAAACATCGGCTTTATTGCAGTGAAGCATCGCCAAACACTCTAGTACACCCATCTTGCGGACAGCTTTCTTCAAATTTTCGGTCAATATGCGATGTCTAGCGCCACTTTATAGCCTACCATTTCAACTAGATCACCCATATTTTGTGGATTTTTAACACCACTACGGTGTTCATCTTGACAGCTCTTACGGCCTCATTTAAATTCTAATACCCAATATTTTATAGTCCTAAACAAAGGAGCAGAAACCCCCCAGAGTTGAATCTAGCTCCGCAAATACAAAAAAAATACTAAACAACGTGGCATCTAGAAACTTAAAACATACATTTTATAATGTTATCACCAAAGCAATTTTTTTCAAATTACCACCATCTTTATGTCAGGTCAGGGTGTTCTGGGACCTTCCTCGTATTTGTGTTTATTTTCAAAACTTGTTAAGCTAAACTCTAATCAAGGTCTTAATTAAAATATACTTAGGCATCATTTACAAAGACATGTGCCTAATTTTATTTACGAAAGGTCAGAGGTCATTATGTCATATCTTAAGAAATTATATTTTTTACAATTTATAAACTTTTATAATCCGGTTGCGTTTCTCTTAACTCCGAATGCAAATACAATATTGCATTTTACAGATTAATAAAGAGAATGGATAAGACACCAACTAAAAAAATAAAATGAGCCTAATGTAACAAGAAGCATTAATTTTTGACGTTCACTTACCTCTCGGGAACTGAAATGTTCAAAACATAAATTTTTTGTAATTTAAGTAAAATCTTAACAATGTTTTGTAATAAAATTAATAAATAAACATTAATTAATAACTAGCAGATCCCAGCCCTCGAAATTCGAGTGCAAATTCTGGGAAAGTCTATTTTTTCATTTAATAGAGACCCTAAAGGTATGCCAATTTCAGCTAATTCACAATTAAATACTTTTTAAATATCGATTGCGTTATTGGGTTATGTCCAAAATAATTTTTCAATTCAACACAATTATTATTTTGAATTAAGAAAAATATTTTTTTTTTTTGCAAACACATTAACAAATTTAATAAGTACACACATAAAAAAAATTTTAATTTAATAATCTGTAAATTGATGGACAGCTAAAATGAAATAACATTCAAATAAGATACGTTTGGTCAAAATCGGAAGAAAACTGTGGAACAAATCATCGGTCACAAGAAATCGCCTTACCTATTAATATTATAGATATGAACTCATAGTATCGACGAACGAAATATGAAAGTTACATTGATTTCAGCACACTTCTAAGAGGTGAAAATTTTAATTTCAGTATACATTTAAATCATCTTAAAATATTTTTCACCTCAAAAAAGTTCTTTACCTCAAAATTTATTACAGCAAAGAATTTCATCAACAACAAATTTTATTTTTTATCTCAAAAAGTTATTTACATAACATACATATTTTTCCCGTAAAGAATTAATCCCTGAAACGAAAACTTAAAATTTGTTCATCCCATTTTATAAAATCGTCGATTTTCGGACAAAACTATAGTCTAATCGATTGAGCTGACTATAACATATTTAACACACAAAAATACATCATCCTGACGTTGCAGAAAAAGACTATAAACATTACAAAGCAACGAAATAATCTGGAATTGTTCAAACTTGTTTGGTGAAAATGCCTGTTTAATGTGAGTCATTCAAGACTGAATCAAATATATTACGAGTTTTTATAGTAAATGTAATAAACCGAAGGGTTGATTGTACCTTAGATTAATTGTATTTATGAAAATATTATATTTCATTAATATATTTCCAACAGTTTAATCTAGCAATATAGCAATTTTCACAAGTCCACTGACTTTTACTAGGAGTAAAAGCTTTTAAGTTCATTAACCCTTTTTTGTGTATTTAAAAACTTTTTCATAAAGTCATTTATTATTAATGTCATGTAGGATGAGAAGGCTGATAATGCTGCCGAGGATAATGATTACAACTTAATTGATTAAATATCGAAATTTTTGCAAAGTCAAAATGAAATTATGAATTAGAAAATGACAACAACAACAAAAAATAGAAAAAGTGCAAATGAAAATGATGGATGACATTATTTTCTTTCATATAAATATATTTATATTAACCATATCAAGAAGCATAAAAAGGGGTTAAATGAATATTGATTACTGTATGTACATACATATGTACATAAGTATATGAATGAATAATGAAATTATGAAAATAAAAATAAAATATTTACAATACTGCGTTAACAAATGAATGAACATTTTCATGAACTTGGTTTGTTAAATTGTAGCCCCCTCTTGCCAATCAGCTACTCAGCAATCATTACAAACATTTTGGCCATCAATCTAATGACAGAGTTTTCTTAAATTTTTTTTATCTTCTGTTTTATTTTTGTCGGAAACATTAAACTCAAATATCAACTTAAATATATGTACATGCCACACACTACTCCCTCACTCACTCGCACACCCTTGTTAAGTAAATATTTTCAAAACTTGCATAAAAGAAAGAATTGTTGTACTTTTCTATAGTTTTTTTATATTATTTTTCTGTGCAAAAAAAACATCAACTACTGTTATTTGTTTTGCTATTTTTTGTTCGATTCTACTAAATCCTTACACTGACAAAAATGTCTTGTTAATTAATTCTATAAATTTGTATCTAATTATATACATATTTATATCAGAGAACTGCAAAAATCACTTTTTTCTTGATTTCATAATAAACTAAAATTGTTTTTATTGTTTTTATATATCTGTGATCACAAGCGATAACCGCCTAAGTCGACTTAAGAACGATTTGAGTTATGTCTGCTATCATATTCTACTAAAAATGCTTATGGAATCCCCATTTCTCTAACACTGTTTAATAAAAAGTTATTAATGAAAACTAGCAGATTCCAGCCCTTGAAATTCGAGTGCAAATTCTAGAAATTTTATTTTTTCATTAAATAAAGACCCTAATCAATTATAGCCAATTCACAAATCAACACAAAAAACAAACTCATTTTTATTACAAACACATTAACAAATTTAATACACACACACATAGCATTGTATAATTTTATATATGTGTTAGTAGCAATTTTAAATGCAATTTACTTAAAATAAAGGAAAAAATTTAGAAATCTGTAAATATGCAAATCGGCTGAAAAGAAATACCTTTCAAATAATATACGTTTGGTTAAAATCGGGAAAAAACGGTGGAACAAAACATCGGGCACAAGAAATCGCCTAGCCTACTAATATTATAGATATTCTGACGTAAGTCGTACATTTATATAAAAAGTAATTTTTCTCAAAACCATGATTTTCGACTTAGGCGGTTAATGCTTGTGACCACAGATATAATCACTGAACAAAACATACCATTGAAAAAAATCAGCATCATGCGTTGATCGCGTAGTTCCGATCAGTTCGAGTTGGCTGATCGAACATTTGAATAGTATATGTTTGAGAAAACGAGCGTTGGCATTGAATAATATATGACATTGCATTATCTAATGCATCACAGATTTAATTAGATTTAGTTGGTTTTAACTAAATGGGCAAGCTCACAAAAAAATTAAAAACTAAATACTTATCAACATTTATTTTTATATAACATACAATAAAATATGAATTTTAATTTTTACATTATTAGATTTTGTCTTTAGATCAGGCAGTATTGGAGTTATTTTGTGTTTTTATATTTTACATTATAACATATTTACGATACAACCCGAAATGACGTATATTATGTATATGGCGGCAGCAGCTTGAAATAAATCACGGTGGGTTTTAAAAAATTTTAATTTTTTGGAAAACCATCCCGGACATTTTTGATGGATAAGGTTTGATGGATGGAATGTATCTAGAGTAAATAAATGCAAACCAAAAAATCTCTGAACCTGCACTTTTTTGACCATTTGAAACTTTTTCGCATTTTAAGCATTCCTACATTCAAATCTGTGTCCTGTTGTTGAGCTAATTTCAAAAACTAATTGAGATACAAAAAAATATACACACGCCATATACATACCATATCACCAAGGCATTATGTTAAATGCCACCAATATGAAGAAAAAAATTCATCGTAGAGGGGGATTTTAAAACCAAACACCCTTGGTGGGGATCACGATTAACAAATCCAAAAGGAAAAGAGCTGTAGAAGTGCATCCTGAAAAATCATTACTCTTCTTTAACAACTGGTAGACCAACATATTGGCCAAGTGATTTAAGTAGAATACCATATCATTTGGATTTTGGTATTTTTAATGGTATTCCTAGATCCTTGGGGGATCTTTCTGATAATGGTGATTTAAGTTCTGACCGCAGGTCACTAATTGTAACCTATAAGAGTATGTTGCAAACTGTCACCAAAAAATTTTTAATAAAAAATCTGACATACATTCGTATCAAAAATGGATTGAAAGCAATCTTAACTTAAATATATCTTTAAAAACAGGAAATGAATTGGAAGATGTTTTTGAAACTTTTACAAACCTAATACAAGAGGCAGCACATTTATCTACACCACAATAACAACAACAAATTACTGGGAACTACGTAAGTGTACCTCTTGAAATAAGACAACTAATTCGAAACAAAGAGAGAGTTGTGAAGGATTTACAAAAACACTCGAAGTCCTTCAGTTAAATCTAACTTGAAAGAGCAACAAATCACCTCAAGAAAATTTTAAAAGAATTTGAAAATGAATACACAAAAAACTTTCTAAGAAGTCTAGATGTTACAAGAAATGATGATTACAGCCTTTGAAATCCTACAAAGTATCTAAAGCGTCCCATTAAAATAAGCGTACCAACTAAAATTATAAAAGTACAGTGAGTTTCAAAATCATCTAGAGAATACGTTTAATCCATTTTTTTTTTTTTTTTGTCTAGTCAAAATCAAAGAGATGACATTTTACACTTTCTTGATGTACCCTGTCAAATATGATTGTTGCCCAAAAAGGGTATTATTTTTTTAAACAACAATATTTAATTCAATTTTAAGGCTCTGCCATTTCCCAGCGCAATGGATATATTCCAAAATCATACTGATCCCAAAACTTAATAAATGTGAAAATGAAGTAACATCTTATAGACCAATAAATTTACTGCCATTATTTACTAAAAGTTTGGAAAAAATATTGCTAAAAAGACCGCTTCCTTTACTAGAAAAGGAAGAAATAATTCCTGATCATCAGTTTGGAATCAAAAACTCTTGAATTTTTATACGGCAAGCCGAACATATTGATTTAGGTACTCTAACGTCTCTATCATTATAATTCGAAATTAGTTTTATATGTTTAATTTTATCGTCAATATTTTTAACACATTTCTTTTTTTTTTTGCAACACAAACAAATCTGGGCTCTACTCTCTTCATGAGTAGCTGCATGATTAAGTTTTGATATTATACCAAAATTTTTCAAATTTTAAGTGAACACAATGAATTACACACGTAATAAAAATAAAAAAAATAAATAAAACAAGTAAGAAAATTATAGTCGGTCTAGACCGACTATACGATACCCTATACCATGCGTTTAGAGACCCTATCTGTTAGACCCAACTAACTGGTTATAGAAAATAAGCATAAACCAAATTTGAGTGGGATTTTTATTATTATTTTTGGCTGCAGATATGAAAAAGTTCATATCGGAAGGAAATATCTGTATGGGGACTAGGTCCAAAAATGGACCGATCCTGATCATGTTTGGTAAAGTCTCTTGTATTTTGCAAAAATATATACAAAAAAAATTTGAGAAGAATCAGTGAAATATTTATATAGCAGCTCTATATGGGGCTAAGAGTTGTCCCATAGCGAATGTTTTTGGACTACTCATTAGTGGATGTAATAAACGCATAAAAACCCAATTTGAGTAAGATCTATATGACAATTTGGATCTTATGGCAATTTATGTCGATTTCATAGGGGCCATTTGTATGGGGGCTAGGTCTGAACATGGACCGATTCTCACCAATTTCAATAGCATTCATCCTATGGCCGATAAAAGCTTAAATATCAAATTTCATCAAAATATATTCATATTTGCGACCTGCAGTTTGATTACAAGGTTTACATGCACAAACAGACGGACGCACAGTGCTTTGTCCCCATATAGTGAATCGGCAAATTTAGAGAAGTTATCGCAGAAAAATGAAATTTGGTGTGCTGGTTCAAAATATATTAATTAAGAAAAATTCTAATTTTCGGAAAAATCGGTGCAAGGACATGACTACCTCCCATACATCTTTAAATTTAAAAGTTTAATTTTAGCTATAATTGTATATAGAATAAATCGAAAGTTGCTAACTATCTATTAAAATATGTCTTGTAGCTTAGTGGTTAATTTTGTTTCATTCGGTGTAAGGACATGACTACCTCCCATATATAATTTTTCTCAAAAACTAAATTGTAACTACATTAGTGATCAGAATGCACTGAAAACTTATGACAACTTATAAAACTACATTTTTGGGCTCTCTGGGAAATTTCGCTTCATTCGATACAAGGACATGACCATCTTCCATATATCCTTTTTCTCAAAAACTAAATTTTTGCAACATATGTGATCAAAATGCAAATAATTTAATATTCTCTTTAAAAAGGGTCATAAATAAATTTGTTTCTAAATTTGCTCAACAAATAAGATAATTAATTTTAATTGTAATTTATGATGTTTTCTTTTAAAATGTATTTCTCAATTTCTTTGAATTCATCATTTTTTTTATGTGTTTTGTAGACCTAAGTGACGATAGTTCCGGATCCGACGTTAATAACAAATGAACCATTAAATCTCTATTTGTATTTTCTCTCGTCTTTTTTCTTGTATGGGAAAATCGCACATTCCTTATATTTTTATGACTGGCTTCTAAGGCTTCTTCGGAAAAACACCCTAGAATAAAAATAGTTTTAAAAAATGTGTAAAACGTTTTTTTAATATTTTATTACCTATTGGCAAGAAGTATTCCAGAACATCGCACCCATGCACTAAAACCTTATGAACAGTACTTGGCATGTAATACCAGCCATATTGTATTAAATGTGAGTTTCTAGTAATATTTAGCAGCTCCTTAAACGTTGTCACATTAACCGGGATTCCGCAAGATAAAACTCTTAATATTATGCCAAAATTATCAATAGGACTTCTATCAAGCCCCGTAATTTCAGCAGAAATTTCACTATTTTCAAAAAATCGCCGAGCAGTGTTTCCGTCGTTAGTAGTTCCAAATCCCGTTTTTACTTGGTCTATAATTAATCCCGTCCGTGATTTGAATTCATTTTGAATTCTTTTTTTGTTTTGTGAAAAAACTTATTGACTCTCCAAACTTTCAAAGGAAGACGGTAAGCAATATGCAATATGCATTCAAAAAAGCGTATCCAGCAGTGGAGTGTAGAAAGTACATATTTATAATTATTAATACAAGGGTCCTTAATAATGTTTATATTGTTCATATCTGTAGGGCTTGCATTACATATAAAGCACCTACTTTCTGAGTTTGTGTCACTCAAAACATTTGAAGATTCCATTGTTTCTAGATGTTCTATATCAGATACAATAGATATTTTATGTTGGCAAGTTTTGCTCGTGCTTGGTTCCTAAATATTTTAGTTTTAAAGTTAAACTTTTTTACTTAGATTAAAAAGAATATCAATATACAACTTAGATTGTCTGGGTCGAAAAATTTCCAACTCAACCAATTAGAATACTTTTTATCGAAGAATTGTCTATTGGATCTACTCTCGCTCCAATATTTTTTTATTTTATTGTCAAACAATTTAATTTTTCTTACCAACACTTCTTTTTCAAGACTTGAATCCCCAATTTTGCCTTTTATAAATTTATATACTTCTGGTATTTTATTTTTTGAAGACACTGATAACCAAAAATCAACTATATCGGAATTAATAATACAATTTGTCATTATTGAAAAATATTGCTTCACAACTAGTAAATAAATTTGACAGAATAGTTTTATTATGCGTATATATATATATAGATGAACCAGTGAGATTATTTAACTCACGAGGGCTCACTATTAGATTATAATGACTACTGCAGCACGAGGTTATTTCAATATTGACTAGATATTAATTTCATGTTTTAGTGGTAATTCCACAATTAATTCAAATATTATTGATAAAAAAAAATGGTGAAAACTTCAAAAAAATCGCAAACTATTAGAAAATGATCACGTTAAACTGAAATAAAAAATAACGGTAAATAGCAAAATGTAAATAACAATGGTGCAATTTCATTTTATTAAAGAAAAACCTTCAATATGACGCACACACAGTCAATAAAATAGCACAGCTTGCAAAAATTGAATTGAACATTGAACGTCGCTGGAGCCCTTTACTTGGAAAAAATTATAAAATCATATTTTTGGTCTTTGTAAAACTAAAAGATATAGATGTTTTAAAAAAAGACAAAATTTCAAATTTCCAGTTAAAAATCTTAATTTTTTTTTACTAGTGGTTAGATTTGTTAACAAAGTATATAAATGAAAAATAAACAATCGACTACTTTTTACTTATATATTTTTTTAATTTTTTCAAAGTTTGCAAAACTTTAGGGTTGCTGCCAAAAAAAAAATAAATCTTTCAATTTTTGGTAAGTTTTTGCCACTATTTAATAAAAATTATACACTACATCAAAATTTGATTCATTTTTTATAGTAATAAAAAAAAATTTATAAACTAATTTTTTTAAATTTTGGCAGTACCATAAACTTAGGTCTTTGCAACTTTTTCTGAAACTTAGGAAATATGTCTTAAAAAATTCATATCATTTTTACATTTCCGGGTGAAAAATCTAAAACTTCTTTACATATTCTATTTAAGCCATTTAAAATGTACTAAAATCACAAATAAAAAATTACCTATTCTTAAAAAAAAAAAAATTTTCACTCTATCAAACTTTTGCATTTTGGGAATTCCAAATAAAAAATCGCAAAAATTTTCGATGGCACAAACAACTTTTCCGTATAAAATATTTACAAAAAATTATTTTTGTTTTTTTGTACCTATAGTTATAAACAAAACTGTTAAGTTTCAAAGCAATGCAATAAAAAATTAAATTTTAATAATTTTTTTTGTAACACAGTAAAAACCGTTTTTCCGTTCAACAGTTTTACCTCAAACGTTTTCTGACTTTAGCGCCCTCTACTGGTAACAAAAAGACGAGATGATAAATTCTATTTACGAATTTATTTAAGGTACTTTGATAGCTTTACAAAAATGTATATTACTTAACTATTCTAAGCACTTTATTTTATTTTAATTTTGCCTATGGGACAAAGCATTGTGGGACGGACGGACGGACGGACATCGTTAAATCGAATCAGTTAGTGATTCTGATTCGATCGGTATAGTAGAAGATGGGTCTAGGTCAAATATTTTTGGTAGTTACAAACAGCAGCACAAAATCATTATACCCAAACCACATAGTGGTATAGGGTATAAATATAGCATGTGTGTCAAAATTAGTTGTAGTTGGAACGAAATTACGAGTATATATCTATATATCTAATTCATTTATTTTTTAACATTATTGCATCATCTATTCTTCAAAACTCAGTTTAGTTTGTCAACAAGAGAACACAGAGGAATGCTTAAAATACAAAAAAAAATCTAATGGGGAAAAAAAAGTGCAGGTTCAGCGATTTTGGTGTTCGCATATATTTACTCTAGACATATCCCAAAATCTTATTCAACAAAAATGTCCGGGGTGGTCTTCCAAAAAATTTCAATTATTTAACACCCACCGTGAAATTACTTTACCCAGGAAAAAAAACATTATCAAATAATGGGTTTTAGGAGGAGAAGTAACTGGTTGAAGTTTGCCTGATAAGCTCATTATTTTAACACGGGGATGTCATTGGAGGTAGCTAGTTGGCTAGGAACTCATTATTTTCACTTTGAAAGTAATGCAGTATGCAAGGAGCTGGCATGAAATATAAGTAGCTGTATAACACATTATTAGTAATGCCTCTTTTTCACTTTAGAAGTAATGCAGTGGGCAGGGGTAGGTCATTATTGGTAATGCAAAAATCAATGAGCTGCTCTTACGAAATTTTTCCTGGGTAGTATTTTTTTTTTTTGGAGCCATCAAAAGTAAACGATCTCAGTGAATTTGTAAACATGGAAAAATTGGTCACCGTTTTGTTATTCAATTCTTTGATTTGAAAGGTCTCAGTCCAACCAATATTAAATCCGAGCAAGTTGCTACTCTGGGGAGTCTGCTCCTTCATTTACGACTATAAACTATTGAATGGCACAGTTTAAACTAGGCCATACGAGCAGCCAAGACGAACATCGTAGTGGTCGACTAATGGCGGTGCCCACGCCAGAAACAGTTAAGAAAATCCATAAAATGGTATTGGATGATCGTCGGCTAAAGGTGCGTTAGTTAGATCGTGAAGATGTTTCAATGGAGTGTTTGGCAATGTTTCACCGATTCGTAACCATGGACTAGGCATGGGTCCACAATTTCAGACCGGAGACAAAGGATCAGTCAAAACAGTGCACTGAAATGAAAAAATCGTGTCCAAGACAGACGCAAGTTATGACGTCTGTTCTTGGATTCGCGTGGAATAATTTTTATTGATTTTCTTCAAAAATGATAATTTATTGCAGCATTTAAGTGATGAAATTAAGGAAAAATTCCGAATTTGGTGAAAAAATATAGTGTTGTTTCATTACGACGATGCCATATCCGGAGTACTGTAAGTGAAAATCTTGGGACTTTGTGTGAGCCCATAAGCTATTCATCTGATTAGTTAGAAAAAAATGGGCATGATCGGAGCAGTGGGCGTGGCACCGCCCGTATGAAGTAAATATATATCATATAACTGGTGTACTAAAAAGGGAAGCTTTGACACTTTGCACGACCCCATCAGATCTTAGTAATGGTAGTCGGACAAAAAATTGGTGGGTTCACACCAATGGGCGTGGCACTCCCCATGCAAAGCAACTATTTAATGTCATATATCCGGAGTACTATAAAAGAGAGAGATTTGTAGCTTTGCGTGAGCCCATAGCACCGCCCATGCAAATATGCAATATCATATAACCAAGACTCGACATTTTGCACGAGTCCATCAGATATTAATGTGAGTAGTCCAATAAAAATTGGGCGGGATGGGATTAGTGGGCTTGGCACCTCCTGCATAAAAAATATGAAGTACTACGAAAGCGACAGTCTTTTGAAATCGCCAAACCCAAAAATCGCGAAAAATAAAAATCGCCCATAAATCAAAAATCTTCAATATCAAAAATAGGCAAAATCAAAAATCGCTAAAAAGAAAAATTGCCAAATGATATTTTAAGTTCAAGGATAATAGTTAAGTGTTGCCAGATCTGATTTGGAAAATCCATGTTCTTTTCATGGGCAGCTACCTTGCTCCAGGGTAGGAACGCCAAAAAATCTGATAATTGTTGTACCGAATGAAAAAAACAAAAAACATTGTATATCAGCAAGTATCGAAATAAAAAAAATCCATACTAATAATCTATACTACCATAATAAAGAGGTAATGTGTGTTTGTTTGTTTGTAGGAGGTAATTTCCGTAACTACTCATCTGATCTTCACAGAGTCTTACTGCGGATATGGGAAGTGCTACAGGCTGTATTTTTTAAATATTTTAGTGGGCGTGACACCTCCCATGCAAATTTGTCTCAGGTCATCTATTATTAACGTGAGTAGTCAGACAAAAAAAATGGGCGGGATTGGACAAATGCGCGTCGCACCCCCATACAAACTTAATACTAAATGTGATATATCTGAATTACTGTAATAGTGAGAGCCTTGGGACTTTGCGTGAGGCCTTTCATTGCGATTAGGGGGGAGGGGGTAGCGAAGCACACCGGGTTACATCTAGTAATAAATAAACGTTTGGATTCTCTGGAACGAAATATTCTTCCATAACGATTGAAGTACTTCTTAACGTGAATTTTAAAAGTATCTACCACCTTTTCAGGGATCGGAAAACGTTGAGCCCTCAATTTGTTTTTGATGTGCGGAAATAAGGACACTATAGCGGGTGATATCTCAATTCGAGTGGTTTCCTGTAAGATTGGTTGTTTTTTGGGATTATATTTATAGATTCATGATTAGCCATCTGCTACGATCTATTAGACGCCGCTTGAAGCACCACAATCGTATTTTTACATATTTCTTTACATTAATCTTTTCTTTAGCGATTTTAAAGTTATGATGCGATGGTTTTTTCATCAGCAATATCGACAATATCGCGTCCATTGGTAAATCTTTTTAGCACTTCGTACCGTATGGGTAACTTTGCCTCGTGTTGGAAGTTTGTCAATGTTCAGCCAATCCAAAGAAGGGAGCAGCTAACAACTCTGAAAAATACCACCCAATTGCAAATTACTCTGCGCTTTCAAAGGTAAGAGAGCATTGTGAACTACCATTTTGTGAACTATCTAGAGACCAACGTTCGATCGGATGTGATACAGCTTTTAATGTTGGTAATGACTTCTCTCGATTGATGTCGAGTTTTCTCAGAGATCCCACTATACGTGTTGCTCTAGATTGGATCTCATCCAAAAAGTTTCAGTTAAATGCACGGGTATCGCAAAGCTCCGTACTTTCTCCTTCACTTTTTCTTTTTACTCTTAATGACCTTGTATATCAAACTTCCCATTCTATCTACTCTTTTGCAGACGACAGCCATATTTGTCATTCATATTCCTTCGATTAAAGCCCAAGCCTTAGCGAGATTGGGAGGCATAAGGCAATATATGAATCAATACCTTTTGACAATCTCTGAGTGGGGTCGATTTTAATGCTCGTAAGAACCAATGTTGTTTTTTGACCAATAGATGGGCCATCGAGTCATCAATTTCGTCTATATCCATGGGTGGTTTAGATATTGAGGAATCAGACACTCTTGACTTTCTGGGCATGAAAACTCAGTGTGATGAGCATTTTTGAATTGTCGAAATGCCTATTTTTCCTAAATCGGCGTAAGAATTATCATATTTTTTTTCCTTATTATTTATACCATCAAATTGTATCCGATCAAAAATGGAATACAACTCCCATATTTCAACAAAGGCTTCACAGTCTGGACTGTGTGGGAAAGTTTTGGTGTGTATCAATGACACCGTATTATAGATATTACAACGGGAAGTGTTCTGATGAGTTAAGTGAACTCATCTCTATAGCCCTTGTTTTTCTTCGTACCATCTGCTAATCTACTAGATCTCATTCATTTGCAGCCTATTGTCCAGTGGATGGCACAACGTATTACCATTGTTGGCCAAATGAATTTTTCAGCCAACTAAAAACGTAACATTTTACGATTTGGTATTACATTTTAGGTATATTCACAGAAATTATCACAATATAAAATATGTTTTCATAACTTCATAAAATCGTGGCCTATGTTTTAGAAACATAGCTACAACTCTACGGTAAATTAAAGATAATAATTTCGTCTAAAGCTAATGAAAGTAAATAAAAAGATATTCTCAGCAAAAAAAATCCAAGTATCTACTTTTTATTTATTTGGATAGAGTTATAATTCTATTTACTTTTTAATTTCTCGAATTCAGTTTGTAATTCCCAATATTAATTATTTTTTCATCTCCGTTTATATTCGATATTGTGAATATTGTAAATTGATGATTTTTCATAATAATTTTTAATTGGCATCTTTGGAAACTGTTTACAACAACATCCGAAGAAGTTTATTCTTTGGGAGCCGGCAGAGCGCGAAATCGAAATAATCTAAACACGTTTTTCTTCTTAACTTTTTTCGCAAGTACTATTTGATTTTCTTTTTTAATCAAGTTATCTTTGAAAACTATGTCAGTTACTATGCTTGACGAAATAAAATTACGTGCTAAAATTATTAAAGATTTTCCAGAAAATCCAACTGGGCCCTACAAAGAATCAAAGGTCTGCGGTCAAACTCTTTCCAATGTTATTAGAAAATATCAAGAGAATTTGACCATGATGTTTTTAAGACCAAGCAAATAGGCAACATATTGAAAATCAGTCCGATTAGCTCAGTGTTCGGACTATTTGGTACGAAGAGTTAAAGCCAATGCTGGTTTGAAAACATACAAAGTCCAAACAGTTCCAAAATGGAACGCTGAAAAAAATTTAGAGGCCAAAAACCGGGCACGGAATTTGAAATCATGTTTCATAAAAAATTACTGTTGCTGCATAATGGACGTCGAAATGTATGTATCGGCAGATTGTTCCTGGTCACAATATAAAATATTCCTAATGCTCGAGGAAATATCGAAAATAAGTTTAAGACAAGAAAGCAACAAAGTTTCAAAAAAAATCCTGTTATGACAAGTAATATGCATTTTTTACTACGAGATCTATAAAAACACAAAGTTATATTAATGAGTATTCTTAAAGGAGTCCACTTCCATTCATAAGCCAACACAATGTGTTAACATATTTTTGTTCCATTGTGGAATCATGTCACTACGGTAATAAACCTCTTGAGTGGTACCAGAATAATAACTTGGCTTTTGTGCAAACGGATGCCATTACTCCAAACTGTCCGAAATTTAGGCCACTGGAGAGATATTGAGCTCTTGTGCAAAGGTAGTTCAAGAGCACAAAAATGGTGTCCCAAAATACGGACGATATTAAACGGAAATAGTCGTCTTGTTCAAAAAAAGTGACAGAAACCACTATGAAATCCCTAATAAAAAGACTTCCGGAAAATGTTCATAAACTAATAAGTAGTAATTAGAATTATAAAAGTTATCTTTTTTTGTAAGTTTTAATATAATTTCAATAAAATGAAAACAAGTAAGAAAATTATAGTCGGTCTAGACCGACTATAGGATACCCTATACCATGCGTTTAGAGACCCTACCCCATAGTCGCAGCTAACTGGACATAGAAAATAAGCATAAACCAAATTTGAGTGGGATTTTTATAAATTTTTTTGTCTGCAGATATGAAAAAGATCATATCGAATGCTATATCTACATGGGGACTAGGCCGAAAAATGGACCGATACTGACCATGTTTGGTAAGGTCTCTTGTATTTTGCAAAAATATATACAAACAAAATTTGAGAAGAATCAGTGCAATATTTTTGTTTTTTAATAGATTTAAGTGAAGATCGGGAAACAGCTCTATATGGGGCCTATGAATAAGAGTTGTCCCACAGGGATCATTTTTAGACTACTGATTAATGGATGTAATAAACACATACAAACCCAATTTGACTAAGATTTATATGATAATTTGGATTTTATGACAATTTAAGTCGATTTCATAGGGTCATTTGTATGGGGGCTAGGTCTGAACATGGACCGATTCTCACCAATTTCAACAGCGTTCATCCTATGGCCGATAAAAGCTTATATACCAAATTTCATCAAAATATATTAATATTTGCGACCTGCAGTTTGATTACAAGCTTTACATGGACACACAGACGGACGGACGGACGGACGGACATCGTTAAATCGAATCAGATAGTGATTCTGATTCGATCGGTATAATTAAAGATGGGTCTAGGTCAAATATTTTTGGTTGTTACAAACAGCAGCACAAAGTCATTATACCCAAACCACATAGTGGTATAGGGTATAAAGATTAAAACCCTAGACTCAATGGTTTCCTTATTATAACACTTTTGTAAGCTAAGATTTTTTTCGATCTCACTCCTCTAGAACATTATGAAAATTTAAGCACTAATAAGCATGATTAAATAAATTAAGGAAGTTAATTTGATGCAAATAATAAATTAGAATTAAACTTTAAATGTAAATTTAAAATGTTTTGTCCACTCTGTAACATATCCAAGGCTGAGAGTAATCGGAGAGAATTCCTCAGGAGATTTTTCTTTTATTAAATGAGCTTACAAATAATAAAATTTTAGACTTTAATAAGTCATAATTCCTGAATGCATGGATTATTGGTGGCAGATTGTATTTTGAAATACTAGCAGATTCAAGCCCTCGAAATTCGAGTGCAAATTCTAGGAAATTTTATTTTTTCATTAAATAAAAACCCTAAAATTGTGTTTATCAATTATAGCCAATTCACAAATCTACACAAAAAACAAACTCATTTTTATTACAAACACATTAACAAGTTTAATAAACACACACATAGCATTGTATAATTTTATGTATGTGTAAGTAGCAACTTTAAATGCAATTTACTTCAAATAGAGGAGAAAATTTAAAAATTTGTAAATCTACAAAACGGCTAAAACGAAATACCTTTCAAATAATATACGTTTGGTCAAAATCGGGATAAAACGGTAGAGCAAAACATCGGTCACAAGGAATTGCCTAGCCTATTAATTTTTGAAATATTATGACTCGAAGAGGCTATATGCATAAATTTCCAGAAATCTTAAATAAATCACTTATTGTAGTTTTTCTAAAATTTTTCTCTGTATGTACTCTTATCCTTCACTCGTGGCATTCAATTTCAATTTTTCTGTCATTTTTCCAACTCCATTCTAATACATATTCAATTCAATTTTTTATTAGAATTTATAACATTTGTTTTACGGTCACAACAAATATTTACCCAAAAAAAACCGAAACTTGTGTTACATTTTGATGAACATGTTGCAAAATTATTTACAATATTTGTATTTAGTATCCTGTTTTTTCTTCTGTTATTTGCTCGTTTATTTTATTGTAGGAAAAAGGGACATTTTTAATTTGAAAAAAAGTTGCAATTCTTTTTTGTTGGTACAATAAAGTATGTGTTTTGAATTTTAAATAAAGTTGTAGCCTAAGTTGAAACTAAATATCCCCGGGTTATCAACAACATTTTTTAAAAGAAAATTATTTTAGTTGAATTTTTAAAAGAAAAGAGCAGTAATTTAGAATTCATTTCAAATGATATGAGCTTTCGAAACATAAAATAGGTTTTGTTTTCTCTCTGACCACCGGATTTTTGTCGCAGAACTCTGCGCTAATTTCAATAATTATTTTCCATTAGCTTCATATTAGTTTCCATCTACCAACAATGGATAGGGCTTAAAAAGAAATTTATGCTATTTATTTCCTTTAGGCTAAATTTTCGTTTCATACATTTTTATAAAACCCGTAAATATTTGATGAAAGTATGAGATAGTTCCTTTAAATCTAAATACACATAAAGCTGTACAGTGGTTAAACTTATCTTTAAATTATATAGTTTTTTTGCACTAGAAATTGCTTTAAGTTTCTAATCGATAATTTATGATTATACTTACGAGCATTTCTGGTTACATGTGTTGTTACTAGCTCGTACGTAAGAGTATGTATGCAAAGGGGGTGCCAATAAGAATGCACAATTTCATTTAAAACTAAAACGCATTTTTGAGTAAGACATGCTCCTATTATGGGATAAAATATCAGGCATATTTTCGATGAGATTTTGAAAAAGATGTGGCTCTATCTCACCGATGATGCGTTGGATCTCTGAGCTGAGGAATTCTTGTGGTTTATTTACATAGAACTGAGATTTCAAAAAATCACAAAGAAAGAGATCGGACGATACTGGCGGCCAATTTACACCAGAATTTCGGAAGATGATTCGGTCTGGAAATCGTTACTCCAATAAATCGATTGTTTCGTGAGCGGCATGGCAGGTGGCGTCGTCTTGGTGAAACCAAATGTCGTTCAAATCCATACCAACCAGTTGAAGCCACAATAACTCATTTATCATGTTCCTGTGCCGAAAATCATAGTCGTGCATTCTTATTGGTTCACCCTTTAAATGTATGCTAATAAATGTTGTATAAAACAAATAAAGTTCTACCAAATATACATTAGCATTCCGGCAATCTTATGTATACACATTTGAATATATTCAAATATCATTCGTATATATGTATTTGTCCAGCAGCAATGGAAAAACAAAAACCTTTATATTTAAATGGAATAAAACTAAGGGTGACAGCCACAAATAGACATAAACTACCAGAATGTTATGGAAACTAAAATAAAAACCAAAAAATAAATCTACATATAAAAGGAGCTAAATACATAAAACTAATGTTGCCATAGAAGAGAAAAAAGAATGTATTGTAAATGTGCAAAAGAAAAAACCTACCCACAATTACAGCCAAAGAAAAATTTTTATAAATCAGTACAACTTTAGGAAATTCACTCAGGGTCAAAATTGAAAATGTATCATCGTATTAACTCGACCGATGTACGGTAATATCATCAATGGTTTTAGTTAAGTTAGGTAAGGTGGATAGCCCGCTCAAAAGCCTTGAAGGCCATATGGCTCATTGGGAAACCATTAAATAGATAAATGTGAAGAATTTTGAAAAAGAAATAAAAGTATGCTACGTTTGCGCCCCGTATCTCCGCGGAAGATCATACAGTAGAACATCTATTATGCAGTCCAGATTATAAAATAATCGTTGCCTAGGCATCTAAGGTGCCGTTTAGTTCTGGGTACCCACACAGTAGATGCTGCACGGACTCCTCCTCGTCCACATCCATACATATCCTACAGAAGTCGGCTCCTAAGACACCTAAACTCCTTATATCTGCCCTATTAGACGGTATCCTGTGAACTATGCTATAAGTACGCTGATTGTCCCATTACCAAGTCAGAGGATCTGGGATACACTGCAAGATGTCAACTGTTTCTATCTCGTCATCCATTTTAGGTCAACTGCCTCCTCTATAAAGTAGGTCAGCTCAGATATATTAAAATACTAGTTTCAATTATCCACTCCACCAATTCGGAGCCAATCCATGCACACTCATCAGCCAAATCGCTCGCCGTGAACCCATATCAGCCTTAATTGTCAGTTTAAGCTGAGAGACACATTTCCATACATACATTTCCTGAGTGTTTCCGATTCTAAGGATTTGAGAACACCAAGAATGTTCGCGAAAATATGAATGGTTGATGGATCCATAACAAGTTGCACAATTATTTTCGTTTCTAAGAGAATTTAATTGATCTCGGTCTGAAAAACACTACATTTCTGAGGAAGTCTAAGAACATCCGAATGTCAATTTCAACCGAGTAACCCCTGTTTCTATCTTCGAACCATCAGTCTAAACTGAGATCTCAGCCTTGTCTGTTTCCCAGTTTTCCCTGGTAGGTATTGTGATTATAAAATTTCCTTTAAAAAAAACGTCACTGTTCACATATAATCGGTTTCCCGATCAATATGTGTCTCTCAGGAGGATTGGGCTATGTCTCCAGGAGCGTTGCTTAAGACCACATCACTCTCTTAAATGGAGAGTCGTTCTCTTAATTAATGTATCAAAAGGATTGACATTCAACATAGCCTCCGTCCCCACCTTTGGTATTGATCCAATGGCTCCAGTGGTGCCCAGGCCAATCTCTTTTACAAGTTTATAGAGCCTAACTTTTACATTCACAGCCTTCCACCACCCCAGATGTGCAGTGAAGTGTTGGCAACCAAAGAAAACGACAGTTTGACAGCTGGCAGTTTAAGGTAAATAAAAATGGAGCATTACTCGATAGAACAACGCGTTCTCATTGTTGAACAATATTTTAAATATTATGAAAGGTTTGGTGGCTACGGTTTGAAAATTTCGTACAAACCATAGTCAAGATATTTATCTAACTGGATCAAAATAGATCACTTAGTGATGCTAATCACACTGGGTGTCCAAAAACAAGCCGTTCAATTGTCAATATCGAAGCAGTGTGTACAAGTGTTGGTTAAAGCACAGCTACATCAATTCGGACAAGAATTGCAAAATTCATGAAGTTCTCTTTAGCTTTTTCTCACCGAAAATCTCAGTCTCTACTCTTGTCAAGTTTGATTTATACAAGAACTGAAGTCCAATGACAATGCACAGCAAAGAGAACTCGTTGAATGGATGAACATCAACAAGTGGATGCTGATTTTTCGAATAAAATAATTCTAAACTCATACTCTATGCCAACAAGCATTAGATCCCATTCGGAGTTTGTTACATCCAATATCTGCAAGGCTTAGCCTATTATAAAAGGAATAATGGACATAATCTAGTTTTTGCAGATCTGTTACTTTATTTACCACGTAGGCATATTCTGGCCAAATATTATTTATTACATTCACTGCATTTCTAACAACTTTTCTGAAAATATATTTAAGGCAAAAGCCTACTAATTACATGCAACAGAACTTTGCACTTTAAATTTTTATTATGATAAAAAAAAGTTTGTAATTCCGATTATAACATACGAAATTAAAATTTAATCAATAAATATATATATTATATTGATTCAAATGGTACAACTCATTACAATTTCCTCTGTAGTAGTATCTGATAGAAAGACATATTGTTTTCAGTTTTCACGCATATTTTTTTTACAGCAAAAACTTATAAGATGCATTTCACAATTATAAGGTCAGAACGACGGACTGTAAATCTAGCTAAGAATACAAGCAGCAACAAGAAATAACACTTAACTAACGGTACATTTATTAATTAACAATTACAGAAATACAAGTGTTTCACTATTCTAAGGTCATCAAGGTTTTTAGACGAAATGTAAAGAAATGTCAAAATTTATGGACAAAAGATTATTATTTACACTTTCCTCTCTTATTGTAAACAACTTGAATTCGTTTTTTCATATTTCCAGCAAGATTGATAATTGTGTTTTGGTCAATATTTTGCCATTTTACCTTTCGAGTGGTTATTAAACGAGCTAACTATCGATTATCTCTATACACTCTTTGCATCAAGATGCCCCACATATTTTCTATGAGATTGAGGTCTGGTGAGAATTCCGTCTACTCCAAAATTGCTGTGGTTATAATAAAAAAAAATTATTATGTTTTTCGGCTAACATGGATCCAAGCGTTATCCTGTCGAAAACACCACTTCCTCCAAAAATGGCACCAGGCTTTTCTCGAGTGGGTGTATGTAGTCTGCGCTCTTCATCCATCCAAGTATGTATCGAAAAGTTCACATCAGAATAATTTGAAACATACGTTATTTTGTTCGACTTACATTTAAACTACAAACACAAGTTGAGTCCGCTAAAAACTTGCGTCTTTGCGTCCTTCAGTGATCAAAAGAAAGTCATCGTTTGCTGGTAGAAACATATCGTGAACACGCTCCATCGATTATAACATGTGAGTTATGGTTTCGAGAATTTAAAAGTGGTGACTTCTATATGAAAGCCGTAAATCTAGTATCACAAGAAACAATCGGCAAACGTTGACGATCACTGGGAAAGATCACTAAACTCAGTAAATGGGTCCCGCATGATTTGAATGAAAAACAAGCAGTTTTTCTGGCATAGTTTTCACAAATTACCTGCAAAATGCCGATGGCCAATATTTTGTATTAAAAAATACAATGAATTACCCTTTAAAATTACGTGTTTTGTTTTACCAAACAAAAACCGGAAAACTTAAGCATAAATTTGGAAGAGAGTTCTCACTTCGAAAAAAATGAGCTGGAATCTGAACAAATGCGAATAGCAAAAAATTATGAAACAACTCGTCGCTTAAATCAAATGGAGATTAAAATATCTTAATTTGATCAAAAAAATCTTAACATCTTGAGGGAAGACACATACAAATGAAAAATTTTTATTGAATATCTCTCATACGCGGACATGTCCAACATAACATTAGATGCGGGAGCGGGGGAGGGTGCATCTAACACTTTTTTGTGACCCACTCTAATGCTTAGTTTTAGTAGTCTTCGTTACCTCGTCAAATATTTTGATTTTTTCTATAACATTTTACAAATCAGTATTTTTTTTCTGTTCTTTTGCAGGTTTGCACAATATACTTAACTAGTTGATTGTGTGGCGCCTAGGCGCCCGTTTAAAAATTATGAATAAAACAGTTTAAATTTAAATACACGAAAAATTTATAATAAATTGTATTTCTTTTAATATAGTAGTAAATTGAAAATTATATGTTACATATGTGCATGTGAAAAAAAATTGTGTCTGTAGAAATTATATACATAAGTATCAAAACAGATAAGAAATATTTGGCAAAAAAGTTTTTCAATTTAGAATCTCTTGAAAAACAATATTTCGTGTGAAATATCGTTGGTCATTTAATAGTTCTCCTTGCTGTGGGTTCGATTGAATACGTATCTTAACTTGGCTTGCAACTTTTGATCGTGACAAAGCCACATACAGTTGGCCGTGTGAAAATACCGCGGTCTCCAAATTAATGCCAAATCAAATGACTGGCCTTGAGCCTTGTTTATGGTAATTGCGTATGCAGGAATTACTGGAAACTGGCGGCGTTTTAATATGATATGTAATGTGGTGTCGGTTGGGGCGAAATCAATCCTAGGAATTAGTACCGTATCATTTAGGTCAGCGTTACAGAATTTGTCGGTCACTGAGTCAGGGATCAGCGTAAATATATTTAAGATATTATCCGGCCTTCACACGTTAAATTTTTGGCTTTCAGGTTTTAATGCACTCACACTTTTTTACTCTTTTTTTACTAAACAATCATACGTTTCAATTCTCTCTTTCAATTTTTCAATGGGACAGTTGCTTAACAATTTTTTGACTATTGGATGTGTGATCATTTTGACTTGAAATGGGAAGGCCGGGTAAAGTGAGGAGATTGGAGATTCCCAAAATTATTAAAATTTAATACCATGGAGTTCGCTTATAACGAACCCTGGTTGTAATAAATTTTTGTTTATAGTGAAGAATTTCTTCGGTCCCAAGAGTTTTAATCACATTTTTCATACAAATTGCTTCTCTTATAGCGAACAGTGGTTATATCAAACTTTTGACTTTAACAAACAAATTTTTTTTCCATTTCAGAATTTTCGTATATTTTATATATTTAAAAAAAAAATTAATTTCAATTTAATTTAATTTTATTTTCATTTAATTTTAATACAAAACAAAAACTTCGATTTTCAAATGAAGTTTTGTAAAAGGTCCTTTTATGTATATTTTCGTAAAAGTTTGCCAATAGCCAGCCTTTGCTTTGTACTTTCTGCTTCTATACATAAGGAGTTTTTCATATTATATGATTTTAAAAAAATATTTTATTTTGATAGAAACTCGGTAATTTTAGTCTTATTAAGACAAAAATTAATATGTATCTTTTTAGTAAGTTAATTTATGTTTTATAACTTTATAACTTATTCAACTAAAAAAACTTTTTAAACCTTTCGGACAAATCAAAAAAATACTACGGTTATAACGAACTTAGTCTATAAGGTACTAATTTGGCCGGTCACGCCAAGTTCGCTATAAACTAACTCCATTTTATTGTAGAAAAATAGAACAGCATAGAAAAAAAAAACGTTTTAGAGCAAGGTTCCTAAAAGTTTCTTAAGGGGGGTAAGGTTTTAAAAGTTTAAAAAATTCGTATTTTCATAATTCTTTTTTGAAGATATGAATAATGTTGGATTATTTATTTTATATATACGTTATAGCATTATATTTGAAGAATCTTTGCAAAAAAAATTTCAATTAAAAATTTTAATAAATAAGTCCGTGACAGCGAATCTCCGGAGGCGTTGTTGTTTTGCGGTGGACATCATAACTCGTTACCGGATCATGTGAAATAAAAAAATCGGAACGCATTTCAAAGGTGACATGTTTCCTGTGGTAGTGACGAAGATTTTTTTCAATTTTTTTTTTTTTTTTTTGCAGCATTTTGAAGTGAAAAACGATTTTTGCTATACAATTTCGGGAATTTGTTGTTAAAAAATGGGAAAGAAAGTGATTACGTGATGATTTATGTGTAGATATAGTGTCTAAAATTGTAAAATTGTAATTGTATCGTTTGGCTCTGATTTACTTAAAATTTTGACACAACACTCTCGACATGTTGTGCATTCAGAAAGAGAAATGCAAAAAAATGTTTTAAAACCTACCACCCCTTAAGGAAGTGCAAACACCAATACACCTACAAAAAAGAGATAAATATATTTCATATGTCATCATAAATGTAAACTCTAAAAAGCGAACATTTTTTCCAGTTATCTATAAATCAAAAAAAAAAAAAAAAAAGGCGTATTAGTTTTACTTAAAAAACAAAATTATTATTCCAAATCGCCTTTAATTCTTCCATGATAATTTCAATATATTATTAAAATTAAAATCTTAAATATAAATACATATGTACCTTTACGTAATTTATGTTTTTCAAAATTTTTTTGAAAGCAAATTATGCAAAAATAAATATTATGAGTGAAAAAAATTATTTTCCCACCTTTCTTCTGAAATTACAATGTAATTTAATTAAGCGAAGTCAGAATAATTTAAATTTTAAACTTAATATTGCACTATTTTTTCAAGTGCTTTTCAATACAGAGCTTTAAACGAAATCATATTGGACAACAACAAAATCCACATTGAAGATCTCTTTATTCTCAAATATTTATCAAAAAAAGCATACTCTTTGGTAAGTGCTGGCAATCGAGAACCTGAACGAAAGCACTCCTAACAATTCAAAACAATTTTGAGATGAAAAACAAAACAGACAAACGGTAAAGTTTAGTTTGATAAAAAAAAGTATGTATGCATATCGGACGACGTTAAATGAGAAAAATAAAAATGTTTAAAATTTCCTTCATTACTTTTTTTGCAGAGTTTTTTCATTGACCAACAAAGGGAATTTAAAGAAGAATTTGAATAGGTATTAGTTTTTTAAAGCATTGTTTGCGTTCATCTTATTCCATATTTAACACGAAATCTGCATATGTAGTGCTATTGTCGTTAGCAGTGCTGCCAATTATGATAACTTATTGTAATTTCGACGATATTTGAATTTGTTAAAAATTATTTGTTAAATTTGTTAAGATTGAAGATTAAAATTTTCAGTAGTATAAAAATTATGTCGCCAAGGGTGAACAATTAATGGGTGGTTTATCGAAAATTAATAGTTTTTGTTCAGTGTAAATATAAATTACATAATATGTATAGATTTAATTCTGGGTCAAGTCGTTTCAAAACGGAAATACCTTGAATAGCATCTCCGTTTAAGATTTAAGTTTTAATTACGGCGATACTTTTAACCTATATTATGTGTTTCAGCTGTAGATACATGTCAATAAAATTATTTAGCTGATTGCTGTTGCTGTTTTAACTGTTTTTCGTTGAAATTTCACCACTAATACATTTTTATATATAGAAATAACCAATGCTGTAATAATATTCGTAATATAAATGATAGAAATAAATTTTATTGCTTCCTTTTGTAATATTTTTTCGAGTTTTATAAGCGGTAAAATTTTCCTGACAATTTCTTGTTTTAAAAATGACAATTTTTGGCGATTTAGTTTCCAAAATTGTAGATTTTCAGAAAATTTTATTAGCAGCACTGGTCGGTAACAAAGAAGAGAGAAAATTGTGTGTGTGTTTGTATAAAATGAAAAAGATTAAATTTTGTTTGTGTATTTCACATAGCTTTGTAGGGAGTGCTATGTGTGTATATTATTTCAGCGTTACAGAATCAGTCAGTCAGTCAGTGAGTCAGGGATCAGCGTAAATATATATAAGATGACAAGTTCGTATAAAGGTAGGCTATACATTATGTAAACGACTTTGAATTACAGTTTCATTTCTTCCATTAATTCATAAAAATATAAATTGGGCAACACACTATTGTTGCATATAAATAATTTGACTTATTTTCATGCAAGTTCTGAACTTCTGCTTTGTTACACAGATAACAGATTTGTTACCAACCGTTAGATCAGTTACATCGAATTCTGTTGCTACATCCAAATTTCTATTTCTTAGGCAATTTTATTTCTCTAATATTTCGGTTGTTTCAAATAAATGAAAAATTTTATTTTTGCTGAGGATGTAAGGATTCTCAATTTTAAGTCGCCCCGTTTCTACAACGAGTATATGTATTACAAGGCATAATTAGTAGTAAAATCATTTCAGAACATTTAACTTATATTTACAACTTTAAATTTGTGGAACCTGATATGATAGCTTTTATAATTCTAAAGTTGCGCAACTAAATGAACTAAATTCTAAAGAAATTCTTGCGATTAAAAAATAGTTTTTTTTAACATAAGGTCCGTTTCACAATTAGAAGATCACTTAACAACAAGAAATTAACTTTATTGGACTAACGGTACATTTATAGAACAACAATAAAAAAAATCTGCAAGTGTTTCACAATTCTAAGGTCAGTTATTAAAATCAAAGCTGGTAGTGTCATCAGTGTCTTTTTGGAGTTTTATGTTAAGAAAAATAACACGAGGTACACAGCTTTCTGAATTTGAGCAAGGTTAACAAAGTTATAACAATTGCGGATAAATCGGGAGGCAAAATTTTTTAAAGAATCCAAAAATATATGGACGGAGCACGCTACCTGGAACCAAACGAAAGCTTAATCTACGTACTGAGACTCGTATTTAATGCAAAGCGAGCCACTCGTACACGTTACTTATCGGCTTGAGGACGTTGGTTAAATATGTCAAATGCAACCATCTAGAGGAATTTTAAATATAACGAAAGTATACAATTTGAGAAGCAGAAACAAAAAATAAATAACAAAGTGCCACAATGAAGCTAGATTTAATTTTGCTAAATTTGCGCATAAAAACATTTCTAGCAACAATACAATGTTTGTGCTTAAGTCAACACTCTTATTCAATCGATCCAATTTTCAGTTTGAACATCCTCTTATATTTATGATTCTTGCACACACCATATTATTGTCAAAATCATTTATTAAAAATTTTTGGAAATATTAAAACTTATTTAAAAAATTCGTTATCAATTTGGTCAACGTTTGCAAAATGCCACTATGTGAAATGGTATTTAACCTAGACCTTTTATTATACCGATCGATTAAGAATCACTTTCTGAGTCGACTTAGCGTCTGTCCGTCCATCTGTGCCCATGCAAACCTATTTATGCCACATACACTCGTACTTGTACTTTTTGGACATTTTATTTAAAGCAAATTTTACTAACATTTAAGCTTTGAGTGTTTCGCAAATGGAACTATAAAAATAGAC
Source organism: Cordilura impudica (assembly GCA_963682025.1). Lineage (NCBI taxonomy): Eukaryota > Metazoa > Arthropoda > Insecta > Diptera > Scathophagidae > Cordilura > Cordilura impudica. The sequence continues at coordinate 127,463,644 of OY821518.1, read as the reverse complement.
TTAGATACACATTCATCTTAATAATTACAGGCTTAAAACAAGCAATGATGTGTTTAGTACAAACAACGTTCGTATGGTTACAACGGGAATACGGAAAAGAAAAAATTTTGCATATGTGAGGGTGGTGGAAGTAAATGTGAATGTGAATGCTAATGTTTGAAAGTAGTCGTAAATAAATAGAAATAGTGAATGACAGAGACCTTAACAAATTGTTTAACAAATTCAATGGTATGGAATCGAGAAAATTCGGACAGTCAAGCAAAAAGCACGTTTTGAATAAAATTTTTGGGAACACAAATGAGGGGGAGTATCACATGTGCACACTTGCATATGCACAAATTGCCATGTGTATTTGTGTGTGTGTGTGTATGTGAATGAGGTGTTCGTTTAGTTATCCATAGAAATGACCAGTTATAGTTAAGCTTCAATGTCTGGTGCTCATTATTTTTTGCTCTTATTTATTTTCCTATTTAAAAATTCATTGATTGTGTTTATAATTATGTGAATATATGTGTGAATGAACATTAGAATCACACTTAATTTTCATAAATCACGCACAGAACTTGAATAATTGTTTACAGCATTGTTGGTATTGAACTTAACGAGTATTTTCCACATACAACAACTAATTTTATTAAAAGTGCATTAAAAAATTATTTTTGAAAGTCATCGAATTAAAACAAAAAGTATGTAAAACAAACATCATCCCTTGAAAATGAGTGCCCACCTAATGCAGATAAAAATTTTATCGGCAATGTCCAGTTATATTATTCGTCCTTCCATCATATGTCTGCATTGTTGTTTGAATGTTTGAATGTGTTTAATTATTAATCCTGGCCACGTTTCTTTGTATGTTTGATCTGTAGTTGTTTCTTTTTCCAAAATTTCAGCTCACAAATGCATGATTTTCTTACTTTGATGTTTTATTCTCGGGTTGCATGTTTTAACCCTCGGTGTAGTTAATCTCTTGAACTATAAACATTTGCAATTATTTCTTTGGCCATTCTTTGCTTTAACATCTTTATTATGCCGAATTTATATTTTCTGAACACATTGATCATTAGTGTGATTTTATTTTATTTTATTTCTTAACCAAAATTGTTCCTGTTAATGTGCATGTGTTTAGTAGAGTGTAACAATAAAACGTGCTGGTTTTTTGATTTTTTTTTTCTTCTTTTTTTCATGGAAATTAATCAAGTGTAACGTATTATTAGACTAAATATATTTAAGATAATGATAGACAAGTAAGAGACTTAAACTGCATTGATTTCGCATTGATGAGAACTCTTTTGGGGGAGTTTGAAACTGTTTCAGCTTATAAATTCTTGGGAAGAAATTGTATTCTTTGGATATTATATGATTAATAGAGACTGTTAAATTTGTAATGCTATAAGCATCTCCATAAAATACTTTCAGTTTAAGAAAGTTGCATTTCTACCTTAGGTAATGGAAGAAGTTCAAACTAATCTTTATTGTAGATAGAAATACGAGAGGAACTTCTTAATTGCCAGTTGGAACAACTGTAATTTTTATTGGAAACATTTTCAATAAATCTAACATTAAATTGCAAAATTCACTAATATTTTAAATTTTTTATTTGATTTGAAACTGAATAGAGCATTCGATGAAAAACTGAAACTTTCAGCCATTTTACAATTATTCAGCCTGATTACGGTTGTTGCAGTTGTAATTCAACAACAATCATGGTCGTAGGCGTTTTTAATATTTTTCCGTACCATATAAAAAAAGACTGAAGTTTTTGTGAAGGAATAAATATAACTAGGAGAGCCCTGCTCTCGAAATTCGAGTGCAAATTCTAGGAAATTTTATTTTTTCATACTAATATATTAATATATAGATAGAGTGTGTGTAATAGAACGGAGTGTGTATAATTTGTAAAAATTATCAATGGATATTTCTAAAAGAATTTAACCATATAAATTGCAGTTTATATTTTCATCATCAGATGAGAAGGATGAACATAGTGCAAATGAAGTGATATCAATAAGAAAGCAGTTAGAACAATCTAATATATTTTTGCTACTAAACCTTAAGCGCGTTAGAAGAAATGAAACAAATGACGGCGGCAAATGGAGGCATTAAAAAATTAGTTCGTTTTTATAGCAGCGCCGTGTTATCACAAGTGCAATCGCACTGGGCCCCCTATTTTTGAGGGGCCCCAAATATTAAAAACATTAGAAAAACTTCTCCATAAGAAAAAAATAATAACAAAAGCAAAATGGAAAAAAACAATGATGAAAATTCGTTTATCTCTCAAACAAAATCTAGTTGGCTACAATTTTACAATTTAATTTGAAACAAATATACCTTATAATTTAGTTGTTTTTTGCTTCAAGTTGTATTCTTATGTCTATTTGTAGCGTCTTATTAGTGAAAAGTGCTATAATTTCGAAGTTATCAACAAAAATACTTTTTATTTTAATTGTAAATTTTCGCATATCATAAATTACGATATTATTAATAGTATAATTTTTTATATCTATCGCTAATATTAGTGCGGATATTCCATATTAATTTTATTTTTAACGATTCGTTTGTATATTTAATTATAAGTCGTAATTTTCACTTTTCAAATTAAATTTGTGTTAACGTTGCGCGGATATCGCTTGGAAACATATATATTTAAGTTTATAAAAAAAAACAAGTAAGAAAATTATAGTCGGCCTAGACCGACTATACGATACCCTATACCATGCGTTTAGAAACCTCTTAGGCCCAACTAATTGGATATAGAAAATAAGCATAAACCAAATTTGAGTGGCATTTTTATTAATTTTTTTGGCTGCAGATATGGAAAAGTTCATATCGGATGCTATATCTATATGGGGACTAGGTCCAAAAATGGACCGATCCTGACCATGGTTGGTAAAGTCTCTTGTATTCTGCAAAAATATATACAAACAAAATTTGAGATGAATCAGTGCAATATTTTTGTTTTTTTATAGATTTAAGTGAAGATCGGGAAGCAGCTCTATATGGGGCCTATGACTAAGAGTTATCCCATAGGGATCGTTTTTGGACTGCTCATTAATAGATGTAATAAACACATGCAAATTCAATTTGACTAAGATCGATACGACAATTTGGATCTTATGGCAATGTATGTCGATTTCATAGGGGTCATTTGTATGGGGGCTAGGTCCGCATATGGACCGATTCTCGCCAATTTAAACAGCGTTCATCTCGGCGAAAGCCTATATACCAAATTTCGTCAAAATATATTCATATTTGCGACCTGCAGTTTGATTACAAGGTTTACATGGACACACAGACGGACGGAAGGACGGACATCGTTAAATCGACTCAGAAAGTGATTCTGATGCGATCGGTATAATAAAACATTGGTCTAGGTCAAATATTTTTGGTAGTTACAAACAGCAGCACAAAGTCATTATACCCAAACCACATAGTGTTATAGGGTACCCAAACCACATAGTGGTATAGGGTATAATTACTCTGAAGGCGCCTAACGATACTCGATGGGATTTTGCTTTAAAAGTATAGAAGCCGTGAAATACTAGATTTAAGAAGAAGAACGCCCCCCAAGATCAAATTGAACCAATTGAATGCTGTGATATTGATATCTGTGAGCTCATTCCTGAAATTGATGATGAGTGTAACCAATTAACTCTGCTGAAGATAAATTAAAACAATTTCATTTTAATAAAGTAATCGATATTGTAAAAGATTCAGTCATTCGTATACTTCTTTAAATTAAATTTTTGGTTTTCTTTTCAATAATAAAAAGCTAAAAACTATGAATACAAATGGAGAATGGAGAATGGAGAATTTGGGATTCATTTTAGAAAGGAATTTGGAAGAATTATATCCAAATTAATGCATCGTATATCGTATAATTTTGAACCATCGTTTTTAAAACTAAAATTAGTTGAAATTTATCTTTGGTTTACAATGTCACAGGAAAGACTGTCTCGATTATCAATACTGTCGATTGAAATGATATAGGTGCCTATTATGAGCAACTTTCGATTTTCGATTGTGGTCGAATTAACTGATCGAACGAAGTTCCATTTGGTATTACTGCGCTATTGTGAATTGCACTCAATTGGATTATTCAAAGTAGTATATATTTATCAGCTGGCACTATAAATAAACATTGTTTACAAATTTATTAAAGAAAAAAATAAATTATTTATTAACATGGAATTATGATTCTATGATCGTCTGATGAAGATGAATGCTTCGTCATGAGAGATGCTTCCAACATTTTGGAAATGGATTCCACTACGTAAGAATGCGAGGTTTTAACAAGGGTACCATTTGTTTACAGATTTATAGCAAATTTTCGACTACAAGGAGGCGTTTATGGAGTTGCTGTCTACTACAGATGAACTGCTGCGGCAATGCACACAATGACATTCGATAGTCGATGTTCGATAGCCAGCGAAGATCGAAGATCGAATACAACTAATAATAAGGGCCATAATTGATGAATCTGCCAGCAAAAGACCTACAAAAATTGGTTCATAATATCTTTGTATTACGTTTTTTAAATTAAAATCAATAAAAATGAATTCAATAAAATTAAAAAAAAAATTTTTTTTGTGTCTGCACAGGGCCCCAAAAATTCAAAGCATGGCGCTAAATTCAGGTTATACAAAATTAAATATACTACAAAAAAATAAGAATATTATGTCATTTTAGAAACTACTTGGAAGTTCTAATTAAATTTTTCTATTTTAATTCTATTCTTACTCCTTTTTTTTAGTTCCTTTCTTTAGAGCATTTATTTACTTCCTTCAACTTTTCTTTTGTATTTTTAGCTCTTCAGCGAGAAGATAATAATCAATAATCCATTCAAGGAACTCTCTTCCCTGCATGGTCATTGGACTTCAGTTTTGTGGCAATTGAACTATCAGTTCAATTATAACAAATATTTGGCTTAAATACTACAAATAAAATATGTAATATAAATATTCGTCGGTTACAGGAATAGAAAGCCCAACTTGTAGCTTGTATTTGTATTTGGAACTGAAATGAAACTGCATGAATAAAATACAATTGTAAAGACCAGTAAAAAATTAAATTAAACAAATTAAACTATTGTGTGAAATTTTAAATATAAATTAAAACCAAATCGTGTAAAATGTTTCTCAAATATTTATACCCTATACCACTATGTGGTTTGGGTATAATGACTTTGTGCTGCTGTTTGTAACAACCAAAAATATTTGACCTAGACCCATCTTTAATTATACCGATCGAATCAGAATCACTCTCTGAGTTGATTTAACAATGTCCGTCCGTCTGTGTGTCCATGTAAACCTTGTAATCAAACTGCAGGTCGCAAATATGAATACATTTTGATGAAATTTGGTATGTAAGCTTTTATCGGCCATGGGATGAACGCTATTGAAATTGGTGAGAATCGGTCCATGTTCAGACCTAGACCCCATACAAATTACCCATATGAAATCGACATAAATTGCCATAAGATCCAAATTGTCATATAGATCTTACTCAAATTGGGTTTGTATGCGTTCATTACATCCATTAATGAGTAGTCCAAAAATGATCCCTTTGGCCCCATATAGAGCTGCTTCCCGATCTTCACTTAAATCTATTAAAAAACAAAAATATTGCACTGATTCTTCTCAAATTTTGTTTGTATATATTTTTGCAAAATAAAAGAGACTTTACCAAACATGATCAGGATCGGTCCATTTTTGGACCTAGTCCAAAATATCATCGGATATGAACTTTTTCATATCTGCAGCCAAAAAAATTAATAAAAATCCCACTCAAATTTGGTTTTTGCTTATTTTCTATGTCCAGTTAGTTGGGCCTAAGAGATAAAGTTTTTAAACGCATGGTATAGGGTATCGTATAGTCGGTCTAGACCGACTATAATTTTCTTACTTGTTTTTTTATTTATTTATGTATTTACTAGCTGACCCGGCAAACTCTGTTCCGCCTTAGAGGCAATAAATAAGCAGATTTTCAATTTTATTAAGTTCAATTTTTTATTATGAAATACAAATAAAAAAATTAAATTTTAATGATTCTTTATTGTTCATGTATTTTGGTGCATAGAATGCACTCTTCAGTTAAGTACCTTCTGATACACGACATTGTTTGTTTTATTATCAAGCGCAAGAACAAACAACGCAGAATAAACAACAGCGTCTTGGTCGTGGCATTGTTAAATCATTGCGTTTTGTTATTCCACGTCAGATGCGAAAATCTTAAAAGTAAAAATAAACATTGGTGCCACATAAACTAAGGACGTTTTGTGTCACGTCACACGGGATAAAAAGTATCATATGTCCGTCTCTTGGTTCTAAGCTTCCTCCTCACCAATTCTTAGCCAAATCGGTTCAGCCGTTCTTGAGTTATAGATAGTGTAACTAACACGACTTTCTTTTATATATATATATATTAGGGTGGCCCTTCGTTATATGGAGGGAAAAAAAAGTGTTCAAACTGTCGGTCTCACCCCCTAGAAATATGCGAATAGAAAAAAAACTGAGAAATACAAAGTTTTGGGCCAATCAAAAAACGTTTAGTCGTGGCGCAAAGCGATTGAAAATTTCAAGTGTGTTTATATGGGGAAAATATGACTTTTTTTCAGATTTTACGAAAATTTCGTTGTATAATTTAATTCTTCCGACAAGCTGTTACATAATTCGGGTTCAGTATTAAATTATGCTTTCAAAAGGCTATAAAACTTCAAAATCGTATGAAACCTCGCCAAGAAATAGCAAATGACCCAGACCACTTCTGTGCAAAAAAAAACATGGTCATGAAATTTGATGGCATTTTTTTCAACTTTGAGAAATTGATTAAAGCCATCATTCTTTTTTGGTCTCTATACTTATAAGTACTCAGATATGAAGTATTGTTTTATTACCACGTTGTTAACCTATTGCGCATTGAGACCGAAAATTGGAAATTTTTTTGATAAAATTTTTAAAACTCCTTTTTCAAGTTTGAAAAAACAAAATTTTAATAAAAATTAACCGAATTATTTTTCTTAAGTTCTAAATAGTGGTATCAACGAGTTTAATAGAAAAACTCGTTTTAGGTCATTTTTATTTTAAAATATCTTAAAATCCAAAGCTGGCCTTGTCAAATAATGGGTTAACGTTCTCGGATTTATCCCAAATTTTTGGACCGAAACTTCTACATATTTGGTTATTATATTTTAGATGTCGCATCTAAAAATTGGACAGCACTTACAAAATATTTGAATTTTTTGAATAAATTGTCTTTTATTAGTTTGGGGTCATATGTGACCCCAATTCCAAAAGGGTTAATGGAGTCATATTATTTTTTTCCGAAACCCTAGGCTATTGAGATAACATATAACATTTAAAAGTAGAAAAATTATGAATTTTTGATACAAAGTATTTAGAAAGAGTACATTTACAGAATATTTGACAAATATCCAATTCTTCTCGAAATCCGCAAAAATAAAATCCTTGTCAAAAAAATTCTGGCAGAGGGATTTACTTAAAAATTCACACAGTTAATATGCAGTATGTATTTCATAATACCTTAAGGTGATAGATTCATTTTTTTAAATTTTGTTTAAGAAAATTTTTTCAAACTTGAAAAAGGAGTTTTAAAAATTTTATCAAAAAATTTCCAATTTTCGGCCTTAATGCGCAATAGGTTAACAACATGGTAATAAAACAATACTTCACATCTGAGTACTTATAGGTATAGAGACCATAAAAGAATGATGGCTTCAATCAATTTCTCAAAGTTCAAAAAAATGGCACCAAATTTCATGACCTAGTTTTTTTTTGCACAAAAGTGGTCTGGGGCATTTGCTATTTCTTGGCGAGGTTTTATTCGATTTTGATATTTTATAGACTTTTGAAAGGATAATTTAATACTGATCCCGAATTATGTAACAGCTTGTCTGAAAAATTAAACTATAGAACGAAATTTTCGTAAAATCTGAAAAAAGTCATATTTTCCCCATATAAACACACTTGAAATTTTCAATCGCTTTGCGCCATGACTAAACGTTTTCTGATTGGCCCAAAACTTTGCATTTCTCAGTTTTTTTGCTATTCGCATATTTCTACGGGGTGAGACCGACAGTTTGAACACTTTTTTTTTAAGGGCCACCCTAATATATATATATATATAGATTTATTTTTTTTTTTTTGTTTATTTATTTATTTATATATTTATTTATTTATATATTTATTTATTTATCTATTTATTTATTATGCCTTCCTGTACAATAAGAAAAAATTATTCTTATAATTACAGGATTAATTAAGTATAAGGGCACAATGTGTTGATATGAAAAAAATTGACTAGACATATTAATTATTTATGAAATAAAATAACAAAAGAATATAACAAAATACAAAAATTACAAAGGTTTAATACGCAAAATAATCCAAAATTTATTTTTTTAAATATCTTGCGTTGTTTGTTAGTTCATAAGTTTGTGGAAGAGCTTTCCAAAGACGAACTTCGTGCACAAAGAATTGCTATTCTGAGACAAGTGTCCTCCGAATTGGAATTATGAACTTTCTTCCTCTGACAAATTGCAATTTTTGGAAGAGGTAGTTTAGATTTTTTGTGCAAATAATTTTGTACATAACACTAATTTTTAAAAGATTAAGGGCCATTATTACAACTTGCCAATAGCTAAAGTTAGGATGTTATCGGGCAGCTTATTAGTTTATCGTTATTACAACTATACTTTAAGCTAAGAGTGACCGATAAGCTAAAGGGAAGATATTGTCGCCTTTAACTTTTAACGTGAGGTTTATGTATTTAATGTTGCCACATTTTCTAATCTATGAAGAAGAAATTCACACCAATTTAGTTTTCGAAAAAAAATTTATTTGCATATACTTAAATATATGCTTGTATATTATTTAAAAAGTTTTATTACACATTTAAAACAATTATTCAACTTACTAGCTGATTGTGTGGCGACTAGGCGCCCGTTTATTTTGACTTCAATAACCAAATTTTTTTTCCATTTCAGTATCTTATATATATTTACGCTGATCCCTGACTCACTGACTGACTGACTGATTCTGTAACACTGAAATAATACACACACATAGCACTCCCTACAAAGCTATGGGAAATACACAAACAAAATTTAATCTTTCTCATTTTATACAAACCCACACACAATTTTCTCTCTTCTTTGTTACCGACCAGTGCTGCTAATAAAATCTTCTGAAAATCTACAATTTTGGAAACTAAATCGCCAAAATTGTCATTTTTAAAACAAGGAATTGGCAAGAAAATTTTACCGCTTATAAAACTCGAAAAAATATTACAAAAGGAAGCAATAAAATTTATTTATATCATTTATATTACGAATATTATTACAGCATTGGTTATTTCTATATATAAAAATGTATTAGTGATGAAATTTCAACGAAAAAAATTAAACACAGCAATCAACTAAATAATTTTATTGGTAATTTTATAGGTTTAAAGTATCGCCGTAATTAAAACTTAAATCTTAAATGGAGATGCTATTCAAGGTATTTCCGTTTTGAAACGACTTGACCCAGAATTAAATCTATATATATTTTGTAATTTACATTTACACTGAACTAAAACTGTCAATTTTCGATTTACAACCCATTAATTGTTAACCCTTGAAATCCTAATTTTTATACTACTGAAAATTTAAAATCTTCAATCATCATTTTAACAAATTTAAAAAATCATTTTAACAAATTGAAAAATCGTCGAAATTAAAATAAGTTGTCAAAACTGACAACACTGCTAACGGCAATAGCACTACATATGCAGATTTCGTGTTACATATGGAATAAGATGAACGCAAAAAATGCATCAAAAAACTTATATCTATTCAAATTCTTCTTTAAATTCCCTTTGTTGGTCAATGAAAATATTCTGCAAAAAAAAAGTAATGAAGGAAATTTTAAACATTTTTATTTTTTTCATTTAACGTCATCCGATATGCTACATACTTATTTTATCAAATTAAACTTTTCCGTTTGTCTGTTTTGTTTTTCATCTCAAAATTGTGTTGTATTGTTAAGAGTGTTTTCGCTCAGGTTCTGTGATGGCCAGCACTTACCAAAGAGTATGCTTTTTTTGATAAATATTTGAGGAAAAAAACATCTTCAATGTGGATTTTGTTGTTGTCCAACGTATGATTTCGTTTAAAGCTCTGTATTGAAAAGCACTTGAAAAAATATTAATATTAAGTTTAATAAAATTTAAATTATTATGACTTTGCTTAATTAAATTGCATTGTAATTTCAGAAGAGAGGTGGGAAAATAATTTTTTTTCACTCATATTATTAATTTTTGCATAATTTGCTTTCAAAAAATTTAGACAAACATAAATTACGTAAATAGGTATATTTAAGATATTAATTTGAATAATTTATTGAAATTATCTTAGAAGAATTAAAGGCGATTTGGAATAATAATTTAGTTTTTTATATAAAACTAATACGCCCTTATAGATAACTGAAAAAAATGTACGCATTTTACAGTTCACATTTATGATGACAAATGAAATATTTTTTTTTCTTTTTTGTAGGTGTATTGGTGTTTGCACTTCCTTAAGGGGCGGTAGGTTTTAAAACCTTTTTTTGCATTTCTCTTTCTGAATGCACAACATATCGTAGGTGTTGTTTCAAAATTTCAAATAAATCAGAGCAAAACTTAAGAAGATACAACGTTTCCAGCGACCGGCCTCATACGGTATATAGCATATAAATCATAGTATATAAATTCGAAGTCCGTCAACATCCTAACTCAAAATCTACTTGACCGATTCTTTTGCAATTTTAGACACTATATCTACACATAAATCATCACGTAACCACGAAGGGTTTTTTTAATTCCATTTCCCAAAAAAAAAAAAAAAAAAAATTGAAAAAACTCTTCGTCACCTTTGAAACGCATTTCGATTTTTTTATTTCACATGATCCGGTAACGAGTTATGATGTTCACCGCAAAACAACAACGCCTCCGGAGATTCCCTGTCACGGACTTATTTATTCAAATTTTTAATTGAAAATTTTTTCAAAGATTCTTCAAATGTTATGCTATAAAATGTATATGAAATAAATAATCCAACAGTATTCATATCTTCAAAAAAGAATTATGAAAATACGACTTTTTTAACATTTAAAACCTTACCCCCCCTCAAGAAACTTTTAGGAACCTTGCTCTAAAATGTTTTTTTTTTATTTTTTCTACAATATAACGAACTCGGCGGAACCGCCCAAATTAGTTCGTTATAGACTAAGTTCGTTATAACCGTAGTATTTTTTTGTTTTGTCCGAAAGGTTTAAAAACTTTTTTTAGTTGAATAAGTTTATTTATTTTGATGCTTTTTAAAAAGTTATAAAACATAAATTAAATTATTAAAAAGATACATATTAATAGTTTGTCTTAATAAGACTAAAACGAGTTTTTATCAAAATAAAATATTTTTTTAAAATCATATAATATTAAAAATTCATGTATAGAAGCAGAAAGTATAAAGCAAAGGTTGGATACTGGCAAACTTTTGCGAAAATATTCAAAACTTCATTTGAAAATCGGAGTTTTTGTTTTGTATTTTTTACTACTGTTTTTCGATTTTTTTTTTTTTTTTTTTTTAAATTTTAAAAACATTAAAATTAATTTTTAAACATATGTACATATACATATAAAATATAGGAAAATTCTGAAATGAAAAAAAAAATGTTTGTTAAAGTCAAAATAAACGGGCGCCTAGGCGCCACACAATCATCTAGTTTTCCTATATTTTTCATATTTTTAAAAAATTAATTTTAATATTTTTAAAATTTCTTTAAAAAAAATCGAAAAACAGTTGTAAAAAATACAAAACAAAAACTCCGATTTTCAAATAAAGTTTTGAAGTGGTCTTTTTATGAATATTTTCGCAAAAGTTTGCCAGTAGCCAACCTTTGCTTTATACTTTCTGCTTCTATACATGCGTTTTTAATATTATATAATTTTAAAATATTTTATTTTGATAGAAACTCGGTAATTTTAGTCTTATTAAGACAAACTATAAATATGTATCTTTTTAACTATTTAATAAGTTATATAATATATAACTTTTTAAAATGCATCAAAATAAATAAACTTATTCAACTAAAAAAAGTTTTTAAACCTTTCGGATAAAACAAAAAAATACTACGGTTATAACGAACTTAGTCTATAACGAACTAATTTGGCCGGTCCCGCCGAATTTGTTATATTGTAGAAAAAATAGAAAAAAAAACGTTTTAGAGCAAGGTTCCTATAAGTTTCTTGAGGGGGTAAGGTTTTAAATTTTAAAAAAGTCGTATTTTCATAATTCTTTTTTGAAGATATGAATAATGTTGGATTATTTATTTCATATACATGTTATAGCACAACATTTGAAGAATCTTTGAAAAAATCTTCAATTAAAAATTTTAATAAATAAGTCCGTGACAGGGAATCTCCGGAGGCGTTGTTGTTTTGCGGTGAACATCATAACTCGTTACCGGATCATGTGAAATAAAAAAATCGAAATGCGTTTCAAAGGTGACATATTTCCTGAGGTAGTGACGAAGAGTTTTTTCAATTTTTTGCTATACAATTTCGGGAATTTGTTGTTAAAAAATGGAGAAGAAAATGGAATTTAAAAAAACCCTCGTGGTTACCTGATGATTTATGTGTAGATATAATGTCTAAAATTGCAAAATAATCGGTCAAGTAGATTTTGAGTTATGATGTTCATGGACTTCGAGCATTTATTTGCGAGAAAATCGGTTTAAAGTTTTTTAAAAACTGATTTATTTACTATATACCGTATGAGACCGGTCGTTGGAAACGCTGTATTTTCTTAAGTTTTGCTCTGATTTACTTCAAATTTTGACACAACACTCTCATACATGTAAACTGAAAAAGTTATCTATAAATCCAAAAAATAAATAAAAAATAAGAGCGTATTAGTTTTCCTTCAAAAAAACTTATTGTTCCAAATCGCCTTTAATTCTTCCATGAAAATTTCAATAAATTATCCAAATTAAAATCTTACATATACCTATTTACGTAAGTTATGTTTGTCAAAATTTTTTGAAAGCAAATTATGCAAAATTTAATATTATGTGTGAAAAAATAAATTATTTTCCCACCTCTCTTCCGAAATTACAATGTAATTTAATTATGCAAAGTTAGAATAATTTAAATTTTAAACTTAATATTGCACTATTTTTTCAAGTGCTTTTCAATACAGAGCTTTAAATGAAATCATACGTTGGAAAACAACAAAATCCACATTGAAGATTTCTTTTTTCTCAAATATTTATCAAAAAGCCTACTCTTTGGTACCAGAGAACCGGAGCGAAAGCACTCCTAACAATACAAAACATTTTTGAGATGGAAAACAAAACCGACAAACGGAAAAGTTTAGTTTGATAAAAGAAGTAAAAATGTTTAAAATTTCATTCATTACTTTTTTTTGCAAAATTTTTACATTGACCAACAAAGGGAATTTAAAGAAGAATTTGAATAGATATTAGCTTTTTTTATGCATTTTTTGCGTTCAACTTATTCCATATGTAACACGAAATCTGCATATGTAGTGCTATTGTCGTTAGCAGAGCTGCCAGTTTTGACAACTTATTGTAATTTCGACGATTTTTCAATTTGTTAAAATGATTTGTTAAATTTGCTAAACTGATGACTGATGATTTAAAATTTTCAGTAGTATAAAAATTACGTCGGCAAGGGTTAACAATTAATGGGTTGTTTATCGAAAATTGATAGTTTTTGTTCGGTGTAAATATAAATTACAAAATATGTATAGATTTAATTCTGGGTCGAGTCGTTTCAAAACGGAAATACCTTGAATAGCATCTCCATTTAAGATTTAAAGTTTTAATTACGGCGATACTTTAAACCTATATTATATATTTCAGCTATAGTTGATAGTTGATTGCTGTGTTAAATTTTTTTCGTTGAAATTTTATATATAGAAATAACCAATGCTGTAATAATATTCGTAATATGAATGATATAAATAAATTTTATTGGTTCCTTTTTTAATATTTTTCGAGTTTTATAAGCGGTAAAATTTTCTTCACAATTTCTTGTTTTAAAAATTACGATTTTGGCGATTAAATTTCCAAAATTGTCGATTTTCAAAAGATTTTATTAGCAGCACTGGTCGGTAACAAAGAAAAGAGAAAATTTTGTGTGGGTTTGTATAAAATGAGAAAGATTAAATTTTGTTTGTGTATTTCGCATAGCTTTGCAGGGAGTGCTATGTGTGTGTATCATTTCAGATTTACAGAATCAGTCAGTCAGTCAGTGAGTCAGGGATCAGCGTATATATATATATATATATATATATGAAAGTAAAGGTTTTTAGTTTTGATTCTATTGTTTGCTTGCGAACAAATAAAGGAACGTTGCCACTCGTATTTTATAAAGCAATTCATTTGGTCAAAATTAATCGGTGTTTCCTTTGGTGTTGCCAAAGCATCAAAAATATTAATTTTATTTTACTGTGAAGTTGTAATAACGAAAAAAAGTTAAAGGTAACTTTATTGCTCACTTTAGCTAAAGTTACCTTTAACTAACATTTACTTTAAAGGTAAGTTGTAATAATGGCCCTAAGAAGGGAGAATATCTATGAGAATATCTTCTTAAACCAATAATATAACGAATAATGTAATTATATGCAACATAAATCGACGTTTGCTAGAGCAGTCGCAATTAGCAAAAATTTAACATCCAGAATTATATACATTTTGGCTGGTAGAATTCTTACTTTCTAAAGGCCTGTATGCAGCTTGCTAAGGAATCAAAAACTTCATATAAAAAAAAACGCTTCAGAAATGCTTAAGGAATTTTTCTGTCAAAAAATTTCTGTTGATAGTCTGCAGCTTTTTAAAAAAGTAGTATTGTTTTTACCAGGCTTTGAGCAGGAATATCAGATTTTTCGTTCTTTCTGAAAGGAATTTTGACAGGAGAGGTAAGCATAAACAAAATGTAATATGCTATTTTTCAGTTGCAAACATGGAAAAAACGAACAACATTCGGCAAAGAAAAACAAGAAGCGGATGGGTAATTTTAATACTGAGCTTAAAAAGCGTTTAGCAGGCCAAATAAAGCAGACCCGAAGAATTGATTTGTTTTCAATTTCACAATTCTTAATAATTGACAGAAAACAGCTGATTGCTAGCGTTGCACTGAAAGGTACTTTTGTGCCTTTTTTTCTTTAAGAAATATATGAAAATTTTCTGTTAAGATTCCTTAACAAGCTGCGTACAGCTCTTAAGGTGTGAAATATTGTGTTGACCAATGAGATCTCAGTTTAACGTAAGTTTGTCCAACTACATTATCTATACGGTTTATCCACGTTAAAGAGCTGTTAAGGATAATACCAAGATTTTTGGCAAATAAAACAATAGGAATCTTTTGACCGTTAATTGCAATATCACGAACCAGGGTTGGTTGTTTAGATCATTTCATTTAGACTTTAATGGGTTTGAAAAATGATGGTTGGCCGTAGCCCAACGATGGATATTATTTAAATTTATCTTGAATTGTGGTCGTGAAATACCCGTTGTATGATCGTGAATGTGCGATTGAGTCTACATGACGTTTTTGCAGGACATTTTTTTATAGAGCTTACGTCTAATCTCGCGAAGCCTTTTGACTTGTCTTCAGGAAAAATGCAACAGCCAGAACAGTTAATTACAATTATATAATGAAAATTATAATGATAATTAAGAAAAACAAAGAAAGAGATGCTAAGAAGTCAATATAGTACCCGTAAAAGATCTCGATTACTATATTTCAATAAAGAAACCACTCGTGAATTCCAGGCATTTATTTCGAGTAATTGTAAGGCGTTATGTGCAGTACACCCAGCGCTGTAACGATATGATTAACTGCAAGTTCTTTCTACAAATGAATACTAAAAAAATATTCATGATGGACGCCGAAATCTCTCGGGATATTAATGACCAGATCCAAGATTTACTCAACATTTGAAGCACTTTTTCTTCTCCTTATTAGTATGACATGCGATGAATTGTAAGACTTTCGGTATTTCATGTGAGGACCTGGTAGGTCTCTAATAAATGATGAAGAATTTTGCCTGCAAGGTTACAGGCAAAGTCGATCAATTAACTGACGATAGATTATAGGATTGGGTAAGTAATAATTATGTATGTTAGTTTTGTTGTAATGGTCAGTTTATAATGAGTTTGTGCTGATATTCATAACTATCAAACACATACAAACATTGTTAAAAAAATTAGCAACGAATAAATGTCAAATCGTTAAAATAGTTTTTATAAATGACAATTCAATATGAATAATCTATAATACTCGTATTGATAGGCTAGGCGATATTTTGTGACTGATGTTTTGTTCTGCCGTTTTATCCCGATTTTGACCAAATGTATATTATTTGAAAGGTATTTCTTTTAGCCGATTTGCAGATTTACAGATTTTTTAATGTTTTCCTTTATTTTAAGTAAATTGCATTTAAAGTTGCTACTAACACATACATAAAATTATACAATGCTATGTGTGTGTTTATTAAATTTGTTAATGTGTTTGTAATAAAAATGAGTTTGTTTTTGTGTTGATTTATGAATTTTCTATAATTGATTAGCATACTTTAAGGGTCTTTATTTAATGAAAAAATAAAATTTCGTAGAATTTGCGCTCGAATTTCGAGGGCTGGAATCTGCTAGTATTTATTATTTTATTATTGATTACGGAAGATTGTTGCACCAACTAAAATGTTTATCTAAAACTGTTAGATTTTAAAATGTTATTGTAAAATGTGTATCATATGGTATTATGAATAAGTGAATTACTATCTACTTTTTATCACATAAGATTCTGTGTCATTTAATTTAAGATAAAAACAAAAAATTAATAATTAAATATATGTATAGTCGTATTAATGAAAAAAATATTTCTATATTTTTCTAGTTTTTATTAAAACTCTTTCATTCCTTATGCATATGAGTTTTTAATATATCCGTAACTGTGCGTGACTGTGTGTGACTATTTTAAAATTAATCTCTGGCCACAACAAGTCTATGGACAAAGTTTCAGATCGATCGGATGAGGGGAAATGACATTTAGATCACTCCGTGACTGTGCGTGACTTTACGTGACTATTTTAAAATGAATCTGTATGGGTCAAGTTTCAGATCAACTGGATAAGAGGGAATGGGGTTGCACCACGACAGACAGACAGACAGACAGAGAGTAGAGTTAAAAGAAAGAGTTTAAAAACTCCTATTAATGATTGTTATAATTGTGTGAGAAATAAATAAGTCTCAAGATCAAATGTTTTTACATTAAATAAAGCAAAAACCATTGGCACATTTGTTTCAAAAATTGATACATGTTCTGCATGACAGGTTATAGATCGAATATAAGAATTTTTTAATAAAATACGGAGGGCATCTCGTTAACGCTATATGTAAGTTTAGCAAAAACAAATAGTTGTTTTAAAATAAAAAAACAACAAGTATATTGTAGTATCCAAAGTGTACACATATACAAAAACATTTGTGTCAAAAAATTTTAGTTTGTTACTAGTTGTTTTTACCCGGTCTTGCCCGGGATTAAAAGGCATTTGACTTGGAAAATGGTTCACTATGCTTACCAGGCGCTTAGTACTTAGTCCCCAATGAACAAATTCCCCAATAAAATGAACTTTCTCCCCAAAAATTTGTATGGGTACTAAATTCATTTTTTATTTCAATTCAATTTTTTTTAATTTTTTAATTTAGAAGTTTTTTTATAAGATGCTGTAGCAAAAATGCTTCAAAAATAAGCTGCGAAACAGCTTTAATTTTTTTTTAGTTTATTTATAAACATCAAATATAACGGAATCGTTTGCAAATTAAAGAAATCAGAACTTTTTAAAATTGAATTACTTCATTCAATAAGTGATCATCATTGAGCAGAGAAGTCAAATTCATAGAAGTTTCAGAAATTAAAAACTAATGCGACGTTTAAAATTGTGCCGCAAGGTTGTTTTAAGCAACTACTTATAGCATATGTATTGTAATTACTGCACAATCGTAGATACAATTCATCATAAGACTTTTCACTGAGCTGTATTCCGCAAGCGAGTCGCTTCAGCGTCTGCGCGTTTGGCAGCTACACCCGTGCTGCCGCGCAGTTGCCGTCAACTTATTTTAATGGCCAAAATATATTTTTCAGATCATTGCGATATTTTAACTGAGCTGTATTCGCTAGCGCGTCGCACTTCGCGTTTGGCGGCTACACCCGTGCTGCCGCGCAGTTCTGTTAACTTATTTTAATCGCCAAAATATATTTTTCAGATCATTGCGAGCTGTGTTCTGCGAGCGCGTCGCATCCGCGTCCGCGCGCCTCTTCCTCGCGTTTGGCAGCTACTACCTGCCGCGCAGTTCTCGTTAACTTATTTTAATCGCTAAAATATATTTTTCAGATCATAGCGATAATATTAGCTAAGCTGCGTGGCAGCCACACCTGTGCTGCCACGCAGTTGTTGCCAACTTATTTTAATTGTCAAAATATATTTTTCAGATCATTCCGATATTCTAGCTAAGCTGTGCTTCGCGAGCGCGTAGCTTCCGTGCACCGAAATGATGCTATTGGAAATAATACCCATTTTAAATGCGTTTATTGTAGCACATATATTGAGAGCAGTATGCAAGTTTTCACTAAAATAAATATTTAACAAAATTCATTAAATAAAAATATGTAAAAATTTAAGAATGAATTTGGGGAGTAAGTTCATTTTTTATTTCGATTTAAAAAAAATGGGGAATTTGTTCATTTCTTTTGGGTACCTTTTTTTAAGTTTGTTATTTCCGTGTAAACCAAATTTCAGAGAAATCCGTTGAAAAGTACAAATTTGTTTAGGGAAGAAATATACCACACAACAAAAAATTAATTTTATATGAAAAGTGGGCGTAAAAGTAGGCGTGGTCGGTAAAAATCATATGGCGACCTTCCCTGGAATATGTACTAAAATTCGGAGAAAGCCGTTGAAAGATAAAAATTACTATAGCGAACAAATATACCAAAAAACAAAAAATGAATTTTAGAAAAATGTGGGCGTAAAGGTAGGCGTAGCAAGAAAGATATGTATATAATGCGACCCTCGCTGGAGTAGAGAGATCACGTTTTCCAAATTTCAGAGAAAGCCATTGAAAAATAAAAGTTTGTACAGCAATCAATCAAAGAAACAAATAAAAGGAAAAAAATAAATTTTATATATATATAATTTTATAATTTTATATATAGAAGTGGGCACAAAGTAAGCGTGGCCTGTAAGAAGCATATGGTGACCTTCCCTGGAGTATAGAGATCGTGTGTACCAAATTTCAGAGACATCTACTGAAAAATAAAAATTTCTATAGTGAACAAATATACCAAAAAACAGAAAATGAATTTGGTATAAAAAGTGGGCGTAAAAGTAGGCGTGGCCGGCAATAATCCTATGGCGACGTTCCTGGAGAGATCGTGCGTAGCAAATTTCAGAGAAATCAGTTAAAAAAATTGTGTAGCTAACAAATGTACCAAAAAACAGAAAATGAATTGTATACAAAAAGTGTTCGTAAAGTAGGCGTGGCTGGTACGAAGCATATGGTGACGTTTCCTGGAGTACAGATGGTACGTACCAAATTTCAGAGAAATCCGTTAAAAATAAAAATTTGTATCCGTTGAAAAATAAAAATTTGCGGCGTGGCCGCAAGAATCATATGGCGACCTCCCTGGAGTACAGAGATCGTGCGTAGCAAATTTCAGAGAAATCCGTAAAAAAAAAAATTATGTCACGAACAAATGTACCAAAAAACAGAATATGAATTGTATACAAAAAGTGGGCGTAATAGTAGGCGTGACCAGTACGAAGGACGTGGCGACCTTCCCTGGAGTAAGGAGATCGTGCGTACCAAATTTCAAAGAAATCCGTTGAAAAATAAAAATTTGTATAGCGAACAAATATACCAAAAAACAGAAAATGAATTGTATACAAAAGGGGCGTAAAAGTAGGCGTGGCCTGTAAGAATCATACGACGACCTTTCCTGGAGTACTGAAATCGTGTGTACCAAGTTTCAGAGAAATCCGTTGAAAAATAAAAATTTGTACAGCGAACAAATATACCAAAAAACAAAAAACGAATTATATACAAAAAGTAGGCGTAAAAGTAGGCGTGGCCGGCAAGAATCATATGGCGACCTTTCCCGGAGTACGGAGATCGTGTGTACCAAATTTCAGAGAAATCCGGTGGAAAATAAAAATTTGTATAGCGGTCAAACAAACAAACAAACAAACAGAAAATTAAATTTATATATATAGATAGTGGGGAAGGTTTAATAGTATACTATAACTCTTTGGTTTTATTCTCATTACATTGGTCTAACAGCAAAGGTATATGAATTAACTTTTCACCAAATTACTGTTACCAAATTACGGTAATATGGATTATATAATTCAGTTATCACAATAGAATTACGAGATAGTATATGGAATAACCAAAATTCGTTTGCAGCAATGAATCCGTTCTCTGTACGTATCGTGTAATCGTCCATTCTCAGTAACCCTAAATTGTCAGTTATTAACGTGTCTTCTTCTATTTGTTGCCAACACTTTTCTGCATAAATGGCGGGAAATTCAAATATTGCGGAAATTTTAGGTTTGTAATGAAAATCTTTTGCAAACAATTTTTTTTCATTTGTTAACAGTTTTGCTGAAATTTGAATGAAACAATAACAACTGAGAGACAATGTAATATATTATTTATAAGAAAGAGATTAGATATCTTACGAATGAATTTAGAACTATATATAATAATCCTATACATACAAATTTTTTGTTTTGTTTTGTTTATACAGTAGGTAACTGCCTATTTGGAATTTTCAAGTGGGCGTGGCACCTCCCATATAAAGTGAATTTTTAACATCTAATTTTAACATATAATATCTGAATCTATGTACATGAACATATTAAACTAATTTGAAGAGCTGTGAAAAAAGGGCGGGAGCGGACCAATGAGCGTGGCACCCACCATACAAAGTAAATATTTAATGTCATATATCTGGAGTACTTTAGTTTCAAAAATCGCCAAAACTGAAATCGCGAATAACAAAAATTGCCAAAATCAAAAACCGCCAAAATCAAAAATCGGAAAAAACAAAAATCGGCAAAATCAATAATCACAAAAAACAAAAATCGTTATGTCAAAAGTCTTCAAAAAACCGTAAATCGCGAATAACAAAAATCGCCAAAAACAAAAATTGTCAGAACCGAAAATCGCGAATAACAAAAACAGTTAAAGCGTCGTGGAAAATATGGGCGGAATCACCAAGTTCCAAAATTTCCAAAACCGAAAATCTCGAAAAAAAAATTGCCAAAATCAAAAATCGTACAAAACAAAAGTCGCCAAAATCAAAAATCATAAAAAAACAAAAGTCGTCAATATCAAAAATCGTCAAAAACGAAAATCGCGAATAACAAAAATCGGCCAAATTCTAAAATCGTCAAAAACCAAAATCGCGAATAATAAAAATCGCCATAATTCTAAAATCGCCATAAACGAAAATCACGAATAACAAAAATCGCCAAATTCTAAAATCTCATAAACCAAAAATCGTCAAAGACAAAGTAAAAAGCGCCAATATCGCCAAAATCAAAAATAGCAAAAAAAAAAAAAAACAAAAATCGCAAATAAACAAAAATCGCCAAAATTCTGAAATCGTCAAAATCGAAAATCGCGAATAACACAAATCGCCAAAATTCTAAAATCGTCAAAAAAGACAATCGCGAATAAGTTAAAGTTCTGTGATACTACATTAAGTTAGACCTGTGATTTTGCGTGTATTGTGTTGTCAATATTTATTAAATTATTTATTTATATTTTTTAAAATTCTGTGTAGTAATGTCCAGTTTTTTATTTACAAATAAATTTTACAAATTATATTCACTGACGATGTAACAAAGAATCATTTTATAATAAATTTACGCTCCTGAGGAAGTTTGAATAAAGCGAACGAAACGTCGAGCAGAAACATGATATTAAATTGATTTTTATTTACACATAAAAACAGATTATTGACCAAAGTAGCCCGTAAGGTAACCCCTCTTTTTAAATCTAATTTAAATATTAACAATTGGTCACAACAACAAAAACACACTTTTTAAAAATCGCCATAATTCTAAAATCGTCAAAACCGAAAATCAAGAATAACAAAAATCGCTAAATTCTAAAATCTCATAAGTCAAAAATCGCCAGAAACAAAGTAGAAAATCGCCAAAATCAAAAATAGCAACAAAAAAACAAAAATTTGGCGATTTTTGTTTTCTAAAATCGCCATAATCAAAAATTACCAAAACCGAAAATCTCGAATAACAAAAATCGGAAATAAACAAAAATCGGAAATAAACAAAAATCGCCAAAGTCAAAAATCGCCGAAAATAATACATAAATAGTTTTCTACAACATGTATTGTCAGTTTTTATTTCGATACGATGAGTGTAGCGAAGCGCACCGGGTTACAGCTAGTATATTAGATATAAGAAAGAGATTAGATATATTTCGTATGCATTTACAACTAGATTTAATAATAACATATAAAAAAAATTGAATTTGTCCGTACGTGACCGCAGAATACTCCGAATAAATATTTATTCATAATTTTGAATATTTTAAACTATAATAAACACTATAGTTACAAAGCAAGTTACCTATATAAACATATATTCAAAGGCACAGAAACGAGCTCTCGAGTATTTTTAATATAAGAATAGTTGCAGATTCACAATAATTATCATTTTCATTATGTATGCTAATACAAAATATGAATAATTATAATTTAATGTAAATTTTATTAAAAGAACATTACTTGTATATTGGCAAAAGATTAAATTAAACTCTAAATGTTAAACGAGGAAAAGTTTTCTAAACTATTTGTTATAACCTTATCATTTGCATAGTACGGTGCTATTTTTAATCTATATATGTAAAATTCATTTTCTGTTTGTTTGTTTGTTTGTTTGACCGCTATACAATTTTTATTTTTCAACGGATTTTTCTGAAATTTTGTACACACCATCTCTATACCCCAGGAAAGGTCGCCATATACTTTTTACCGGCCACGCCTACTTTTACGCCCACTTTTTATGTAAAATTCATTGTCTGTTTTATTCATATTTGTTCACTATACAAATTTTTATTTGTTAACAGATTTCTCTGAAATTCGGTACACACGATATTTGTACCCCTCAGGCCAGTTCACCGGGTGATTCTTGTGGACACACCTACTTTTACGCCCACTTTTTGTATACAATTCGTTTTCTGTTTTTTGGTATATTTGTTTGCTATACAAATTTTTGTTTTTCAACGGAATTCTCTGAAATGTGGTACACACGACCTCTGTACTCCACCTAAGGTCACCATATGCTTCGTACCGGCCACGCCTACTTTAACGCCCACTTTTTGTATACAATTCATTTTGTTTTTTGGTATATTTGTTCACTATACAAATTTTTATTTTTCAACCGATTTCTTTGAAATTTGGTACACACGATCTCTCTCCTCCAGGGAAAGTCGACATATTCTTCGTACCGGTCACGCCTACTATTACGCCCACTTTTTGTATACAATTCATATTCTGTTTTTTGGTACATTTGTTCGCTACACAATTTTTTTTAACGGATTTCTCTGAAATTTGCTACACACGATCTCTGTACTCCAGAGAGGTCGCCATATGATTCTTGCCGGTCACGCCTACTTTTACGCCCACTTTTTATACAAAATTAATTTTCTGTTTTTTGGTATATTTGTTCACTATAGAAATTTTTATTTTTCAATGGATGTCTAAAATTTGGTCACACGATCTCTATACTACAGGGAAGGTCACCATATGCTTCTTACAGGCCACGCCTACTTTGCGCCAACTTCTATGTATATAAAACTTATTTTTTCCTTTTATTTGTTTCTTTATTTGATTGCTATAAAAACTTTTATTTTTCAATGGCTTTCTTCGAAATTTAGTACATATTCCAGGAAAGGTCGCTTTATGATTTTTACCGACCACGCCTACTTTTACGCCCAATCTTCTTATAAAATTCATATTTTGTTGTGTGGTATATTTTTTCCCTATACAAATTTGTACTTTTCAATGGATTTCTCTGAAATTTGGGTTACACGGAAATAACTACACGGTGAACAAATTCCCCAAACTTAAAAAAAGGTACCCAAAAGAAATGAACAAATTCCCCATTTATTTTTAATCGAAATACTGCTCTCAATATACATATGTCCAACAATAAATGCATTTAAAATGAGTATTCTTTTAAAAATAAGTTGGCAACAGCTGCGCGGCAGCACAGGTGTGGTTGCCAAACGCGCGGAAGCGGACTCGGACGCGACGGGTGCGGACGCGACGCGCTCTCGGAACACAGCTCAGCTAAAATATAGCAATACTCTAAAAAATATGTTTTAGGAATTAAAATAAGTTAACGAGAACTAAGCGGAGGCACGGGTAGTAGCTGCGAGGAAGCGGCGCGAGGCGCGCGGACGCGACGCGCTCGCGGAACACAGCTCAGCTAAAATATCGCAATGATCTGAAAAATATATTTTGGCGATTAAAATAAGTTGACAGCAACTGCTCGGCAGCACGGGTGTGGCTGCCAAACGCGCGGCTCGCGACCGCTGACTCGGACGCGACGGATGCGCACGCGACGCGCTCTCGGAACACAGCTCAGCTGAAATATCGCAATGTTCTAAAAAATATGTTTTAGGAGTTAAAATAAGTTAACGAGAACTAAGCGGCAGCACGGGTAGTAGCTGCGAGGAAGCGGCGCGAGGCGCGCGGACGCGGACGCGACGGATACGGACGCGACGCGCTCGCGGAACACAGCCTACCAAAAATATCGTAATGATCTGAAAAATATATTTTGGCGATTAAAATAAGTTGACAACAACTGCGCGGCAGCACGGGTCTGGCTGCCAAACGCGCGGAAGCGGACGCGACTCGCTCGCGGAACACAGCTTAGTGAAATGTCGTATGATAAATTTTATCTACGTATGTGAAATAATTACCTGTTGATCAAAATAGGACACACATATACTATAAGCAGTTGCTTAAAGAAACCTTGCGACACAATATTAAACGTCGCATTAGTCTTTCATTTCTGAAACTTGAATTTGACGATGATCACTTATTGCATGGAGTAATTCAATTTTTTAAAGTTCTGATTCCTTTAATTTGCGAACCATTCCGTTATATTTGATGTTTATAAATAAACTGAGAAAAAATCTTAAATCGGTTTCGCAGATTATTTCTGAAGCATTTCTGCTGCAGCATCTTATAAAAAAATTCTAAATTAAAAAACCAAAAACTTTTTAATTGAAATAAAAAATGAATTTACTGCCCATACAAATTTTTGGGGAGAAAGTTCCTTTTATTGGGGAATTTGTTAATTGGGGACTAAGTACTCAGCGCCTGGTAAGCATAGTGAACCATTTTTCAAGTCAAAGGCCTTTTCATCCCGGGCAAGACCGGGTAAAAACAGCTAGTAATAAATTAAAATTTTAAAGACATCGTATTTTAGAATGTATAAATTTGCTCCATGAGTTCCTTAAATATTTTTTGTAAATCGATGTCAAACTTGCATAGAGTGCATTTTTGCATATATTTCAGAGTTCAGAATAAAACACACACTGAATAAAAAACTCGTACATATATTTAAACAGACATTTATAGCTCAGACCAATAAACACATATTTTGATTTTAATATCAATTATGTGTGTGTCTAAATTTTGTACGATGACGAAAACAATCATGACTGTGTTTCATTCTAATATTTCGTTATCTACACGAACATTCTTCTATCACTTCTATCACACATATTCGAGTGTAGCTTTATTTTAAGTTCGTTTTCTTGCACGTGTACTGCTAAAAAAAAAAAAAACAGAACATGTTCTTCAACACGTACATCTAAAAATTAAAACATTATCCACTCGCGATCCACATTATCCACGACAATTGTTTCAACCAAATTTATTTAAAAAAATCTAAAATAATTCATTAGCAGTTATATAAAACTGGAAATAAAAAGATAATAATAAAAATAGAAAAATATAAAAATAAAAAGATAGTAATAACATAGAAAACAGAGAAATTTTATATGTTGTTTATGATTTAATTTGGTTTTTTTTTTTTTTTTGATCGCGAGTGGATAATGTTTGAATTTTTAGATGTACGCTTTGAAGAACATGTTCTGTTTTTTTAGCAGTACACGTGCAACACAGTGGATGTTTGCATAAAATTGTATGAAAAGTCGTCGAGCTTATTCGAGTAGTGGTTCGCTCGCCTCACTATTAATGGTCTGAAATCGTAAATAAATACTGTTCTTACATTTGCAACTCTAAAAAATGTAACTTTCTATAAAATTTTCTGTAAAATTTTCTCAAACTTGAAATACATTTACACACTATTGTATAGAAAATGCCTGATATATTTCGAGTAGCCGTTCGTCTGATCCATAATATTGGCGGAATTACTTTCAAATTTAAAGTACGTGATATCCCTATAATGATACAATAGCATCTAACATTTAGTCTTCATCTTCTATGATGTAATTATTTAAACTATCTTTTTCAAAATTTCTTAAGTCTATTTCCGCATTAATAAGTGGATATTCTACGTTTCGTGGAATTTTTATGTTTTGAGGAATTAGAGAACTAAACTTTTTAAAATGTTTCTTAATTTCTTCAAACATATGAATTTTACTCTTTTCTGCGTGCAGCTTTTTTACATTTCGCTGTTGATATTCTTATATTTAGGTGTTAAATTTATTATCATTGAGATAATATGGTAATCAATTTAAGAATTTAGCAGATTTCGACAATCCAAAACATTATTTTCTCGTACGACGATAGCAGAAATAACGCAAGAGATATTTACTCGTTAGATCACAGAAGACAGCTGACGTTTGGTTTATTAATCTAATTTTAATATTTACAACAGTTA
The DNA here is from genome assembly GCA_963682025.1 of Cordilura impudica. Taxonomy (NCBI): domain Eukaryota; kingdom Metazoa; phylum Arthropoda; class Insecta; order Diptera; family Scathophagidae; genus Cordilura; species Cordilura impudica. The sequence continues at coordinate 127,436,634 of OY821518.1, read as the reverse complement.
AAAACCACCGCCCGTATTCATAATCAAATTCTAGCAGTTGGCTAACTTTTTTTCATACAAATTTTGAAATTTTCCTGTGGAAAAAAGTTAGCCCACTGCTAGAATTTGATTATGAATACGGGCGTACATGTGTAATTTTTCCGGTATCAAAAATTATACAGCGCATTTTAAACTGCGAGGTGGTTTAAGTTTAGACACACACCTCCTACAACAAGGCCTTTCTAAGTTTCAAAAACTATGTAGTGGATTTCAAACTGCGAGGTGGTTTCAGTTTAGACACAAACCTTCTATAATAGGGCGTTTCTAATACGGAAATCATCAATTCTTAGGAACTGCTAGAAATAGTGGAGCTCGTTTATGTCTTTGCTATGTTGTGGTGAACATACAGGAGAAGGTGGTTGAAATATTTTTTTTGCTTTTTTTTTTGCTACAAAAATACCAAAAAAATATGAGAATAAGTAAAATATTTAAATTACAGTTAACGCTGCCAAAAATACAAAAAAAAAATTATATAATAACATTCTATGAGTGCACGTATGAACGCAGCTTAACACGGACTTTTTCAGCTTTTTTATTAAAAACATTTTTTTTGTGGTATAAAAAACAAAATTTAATAATAATAACAATATTAAAAAAAGCAACTTTTTTCTGCGCAATGTAATGTATGTGTGTGTTCATGTACAGATAAGCCAAAAACGTTCTTAAGTTAAATGTGCTTACCTGCCTATATGTAAGATTTTAAAATGACTAAAGTTGGTTTTTAGATATTTTTTACCGTTTTCTATATCACAAAAATTTGACGTCACCATTTATTTTGTGTGTGTATTTTTTTTTTTTTTTTCATTAAGAGTGAGTGAGATTGTAAAATAAACAAACTTAACGTCTTTTTCACTCCACTTTCTGAATATAAGCCCTCGATATACAAATTGATTATCCTGTATTAAATATAAAAACTATTTAATCTAAATATTTTCATAAAATAACGATTAAATTTGAGGAATTTTATGAATACATTAAATTTGTTTTATTTAAAAAAATCCTGATGAAGAAAATATGCATAGATTTTCATAGAGTCAATTTGACATCAAGAGTACCCCATGTGTTAATTTCAGAAAATTAAATACAGGATACCTACAATATTTGTCATTTTTAATCACATATATTTTGTTAATAAGACCTTAATGTCCAATCGTTGATTTCGGTAAATTTCTTGAGCAAAATTTTTGAAAAACTAAAATTGGAGATTTTGAAATAGTGATAAAAAATGCGTATCGTTTTGACGTTAATTTAGAACGGCATAAAATTAGACGAGATGCAAATACTTTACATAAAATCATTTTGGGATCAGGAGAATGCAAAAATGTTGTTGTTGTAAATTTTTTCCAATGTCTTTAAAAATGTGAGCTCGATTTTCTTCATCAAGTGGTATGCGGCGCATATATTGACTGGGGAGCTTGATATAACTTGGCTGTTTTTCAAACTATAATAGATTGTTTTGTTTTATTAGAAAGATACTTTGCTCTAGATTATGGTTAATTAATTAATCTAAATGAAACGTAATTATTAATATCAACATTTGTGTAAAAAATCATTTTTTTTTATAATTTTTACATATAAATGAATATTTGAGCTATGAACTAAATGCGCGTCCGGAAAGCATTGTCTTAGTTGGCTCAAATTTTGCGCACTAAAGTTTTAGATCCAGTGTCACAATAATCCGACCCGCACGTTTAGAAATTCCAAAAAAAAAAAAATGGCTGTCACCCTAATATATATGTATATGATATCAGAAATTGTATGAAAACTTGATGTTTATGAAAGGAGAATTCGATCTAACGATGTCCCTCTGTCTGACTGTCTATCAATCTGTCTGTCTGTCTAGTAGATCGTACAACTTCGGCTAAAAATATGCAGCGGTTTCCAATTGCTTTTGGTGCCGAGGACCGACGTACAAAATGTAAAGATAATCGGATAAAATTTCATATCAAAATCTAAAAATAGCGAAAAAATTTTATGCGTAATAGTACATGTGCATATCGATATGTAAGTACATTTTTGATTGCTTCTTGCTTTTGTTGTTTTTATATCCTCCACACGTCAGTGTCAGAGGGTATATATAGGTTTGTCATTCCGTTTGTAACGCATCGAAAAACTAATTCTTGATCCTTATCACAGCTCGAGTCGATACAGCGATGTTCGTATGTCCGTCTGTCTGTTGAAATCACGCTCATTCACAAAAAAAGCCATCTAACTGGATAAGGTTCAAAAATATCATTTGCCATAATTCTCAGCAGGTTGGTATTGAAAATGAGCTACATCGGGCATCATTCTGATTAGATACGAGCAAAAATATGTAGATATCTCTAAAAAAAAAACATAAAACCCAGTGTGTTTGTTGTAACAGTTTAGTGGTTGAACATAATAATTGTACAACAACATAAAAAAATGCCACAAAAATAATATGCATACATATATATTAACAATACCAAGAACACAGAACATAGCTCATGTTAGTAGTATTGCCACATATTTTTTTTATCGCTATCACGTTATAATAAAAAAGATCGCCAATATGAAAGGAAAAATGAAAAAGAAAAATGGAAATTTTCCAATGGAAAATGAAAATGGAAAATGGAGAATGAAAAATGGAAAATGAAAAACGGAAAATGGAAAATGTAAAATAGAAAATGAAAAATAGAGAATAGAAAATGGAAAATGAAATTGAAAAATGGAAAATGAAAATGAAAATTGAAAAAGGGAAAATGGAAATGGAAATGGAAAATGAAAAATGGAAAATGAAAATTGAAGAATGAAAAATGACTAATAGAAAATGGAAATTGAAAATTAGAAAATTAAAAATGAAAAATGGAAAACGAAAATGAAAATGAAAAATGGAAAATGAAAATTGAAAAATGAAAAATTGGAAATGGAAAATGAAAAATGAAAATTGAAAAATGGAATATGAAAAATGATAGTTGAAAAATGAAAAATGGAAAATGGACAATGAAAATTGAAAAATGAAAAACGGAAAATGAAAAATGGAAAACGAAAACTGAAAAATTAAAAATGGAAAATGAAAATTGAAAAATGAAAAATGGAAATTGAAAATTGAAACATGAAAAATAAAAATGGAAAATGAAAATTTAAAAATGAAAAATGGAAAATGAAAATTGAAAAATTAAAAATGGAAAGTGGAAAATGAATAACGAAAATTAAAAAATGAAAGATGAAAAATTAAAAAATTTAAAATGGAAACTGAAATATGAAAAATGGAATATGGAAAGTGAAAATGAAAATTGAAAAATGGAATATGAAAAATTAAGATTGAAAAATGAGTAAGGAAAGATGAAAAATGAATAATGAATAACGAAAAAATAAAAATTAATAATTTAAGCTTAAAAATTAAAAATTTAAATTAAATATTAAACATTGAAAATTAAAAATTAATAATTAATAATTAAAAATTAAAAACTAAAAATTAAAAATTAAAAATTAAAAATTAAAAATTAAAAATTAAAAATTAAAAATTAAAAATTAAAAATTAAAAATTAAAAATTAAAAATTAAAAATTAAAAATTAAAAATTAAAAATTAAAAATTAAAAATTAAAAATTAAAAATTAAAAATTAAAAATTAAAAATTAAAAATTAAAAATTAAAAATTAAAAATTAAAAATTAAAAATTAAAAATTAAAAATTAAAAATTAAAAATTAAAAATTAAAAATTAAAAATTAAAAATTAAAAATTAAAAATTAAAAATTAAAAATTAAAAATTAAAAATAAAAATTAAAAATTAAAAATTTTTCTTCTTTACCACGCACCATTTAAACAAAATTAAAAATTGCATATTAATTACAGTAGTAATTGCAATATGTCTGAAAAATGACTATAAATCTAACAAACAAAAAAATCTTTCTTCGCTTCACAGCGTCATCTCAAATATATGTAAAGTGCGTATGTAGGTATGTACAAAAACCGTACATCACATATGACAACTCTTACGAAAACTGAGAATAGTGGAAATTAGAAGTAAAAATGCAAAAAAAAAAAGAAAAAATATTAAAAATTCAAAAATAACGATTGTTTGTTTGGACAGAGTTGTATGTTCTGAAATTAATACAAAGTAAAGCTGTATGGTACGAAAACTGAAAACTAACCACACTGCTCGTAGGCCTGACTTTAGGTGAGTGTGTTAAAGCGCTGACCAAAAAGTGCAAGTACGAGTGTATGTGAAGGTTCACGGTTCAAAACCTCACGGCCGCCCTAAGTAGAAAAAATTTTCATATAGAAACAACCTATTCAATTAAAAACATAACAATTATCACAATGTTCAATAAATCGCTGATGAAGGCTGAAATGCCAGAAACCGGTCCAATTAAGAATACAATGCAGTTATGAATTTTTGAAATATATGCTTTCTTCTTCTTTACCACGCACCATTTATTTAAAAATTTAAAATTTACAAATTAAAACTTGGAAATTAACAATTAAAAATTAAAAATTAAAAATTAATAATTAAAAATTAGAAATTAGAAATTAGAAATTAAAAATTAAAAATTAAAAATTAAAAATTAAAAATTAAAAATTAAAAATTAAAAATTAAAAATTAAAAATTAAAAATTAAAAATTTAAAATTTAAAATTAAAAATTAAATATTAGAAATTAAAAATTAAAACTTGGAAATTAAAAATTAAAAATTTAAAAATTAAAATTAAAAATTAAAAATTAAAAAAAAAATTAAAAATTAAAAATTTATAATTAGAAATTTAAAATTTAAAATTAGAAATTAAAAATTAAAAATTAAAGACTCAGGTGGAGGGTATCAAAAAATTCGGCACAGCCGAATTTAACACTCTTAGTTGTTTTTTTTTTTTGACATGTGTGCAATAACAAGCAAAAAAATGTGTATGCATCGGTAGTAAACCAACAAACAAATATGTAATTGAATGTTTGAAATCTCATTACCACGCTGAATGAATTACAAACATGGGTACGTTCGTAAATGCAGTAAATTTGTGCATCACTGCGGCAGTTATGCAAAGTTTTGTTACTGATGCGTGATCAGCTGTTGCAGATGCTTTCTTACTGATCAACAATTGCGCAGAGTTTGCTTTTTAGAACGTTTTCCATAAGGTAAAAAACATGTTCACCACAATAACATTAACAAATATTATTGAAAATCTTGATTCTAAAACAAGTAAGAGTGTTAAATTCGGCTGGGCCGAATCTTTGATACCTTCCACCTCATTTGAGTATTGATAATAATAAATGTAAACAAAATATTTTAAAAAGAAACAATTTGTTAAACTTAATACCAAAATATTTCAGCAAATTCTTTGGTTTGATCTGGATTTTTGTTTATTCCAAGAGTTGGTATATAGAGCTCTCTCACATTAGTAATTCGCGCTCCAGCGAGGAATGATCGTTTTCGTCTTTTCTATTATTTCGGATAAAAGAAAACATGTTTCGGTGTTTGCTTTTTGGTCATCGTGGTTGCTGATCAGCATGCATTTAGGTTATATACCTATATACATGCGTTTCCGGTTATATGACATAATTAGTTAATTAATTTAGTTTAAGTTTTTGCAAATTAAATAGCTCGCCCTTACCTCCATTGCGAAGGTAATGGTTGTGTGGGGTGGCTATACATTTAAAAGGTGCAATTTTGTATTTATGTCAAGAGTAATGCTTTAGTAATTATAAACAATTTTTAAAAATTATATGTGATCGCAATCAGATATTTTGTAGGTAAGGAAGAACACTAATTTTATATAACTATGTAGAACTGTTTTTAAAGCAAAAAAAAAACACATTGCATCTTCTTTACTCAGCTCTGTGTATACTTTTAACATTGTTGTGTTTGCTAATTGAAAATGTTGACATTCATGTTAAAATAGATATAACGATTGCAAAGCTAATTAGAACAAAAATTGCGGTGCCATCTACTGTGGCATAGCAACACTGAGCAAAATGAAGTGACACTCTGTTTGTTAAAATATTTGGATTTTTTAATAAATTGTCTTTTATTAGATTGGGGTCATATGTGACCCCAATTCCAAATGGGTTAATGGAGTCATATTATTTTTTTCCGAAACCCTAGGCTATTAAGATAAAATATAACATTTAAAAGTAGAAAAGTGATGAATTTTTGATACAAAGTATTTAGAAAGAGTACATTTACAGAATATTTCACAAAAATCGAATTTTTCTCGATATCCGCAAAAATTAAATCCTTGTCAAAAAAATTGTGGCAGATGGATTTACTTAAAAATTCACACAGTTAATCTGCAACATGTATTTAATAAAACCTTAAAGTGATAGATTCAGTTTTTTAAATTTTGTTTAAGCAAATTTTTTCAAACTTGAAAAAGGAGTTTTAAAAATTTTATCAAAAAAATTTCCAATTTTCGGTCTCAATGGGCAATAGGTTAACAACGTGGTAATAAAACAATACTTCATATCTAAGTACTTATAAGTATATAAACCAAAAAACAATGATGGCTTTAATCAATTTGTCAAAGTTGAAAAAAAATGCCATCAAATTTCATGACCTAGTTTTTTTTGGCACAAAAGTGGTCTGGGGCATTTGCTATTTCTTGGCGAGGTTTTATTCGATTTTGAAGTTTTATAGCCTTTTGAAGGGATAATTTAATACTGATCCTGAATTATATAACAGCTTGTCGGAAAAATTAAACTATAGAACGAAATTTTCGTAAAATCTGAAAAAAAAGTCATATTTTCTTCATATAAACACACTTGAAATTTTCAATCGTTTTGCGCCACGACTAAACGTTTTCTGATTGGCCCAAAACTTTGTATTTCTAAGTTTTTTTGCTATTCACATATTTCTAGGGGGTGAGACCGACAGTTTGAACACTTTTTTTTGTTAAGGGCCACGCTAATGTAAATATTACACACAAAAAATACAACATCAAAAGTTATTTTCGTGTTTTTCTTTAAATAAATTAATACATAAAATTTTGTTTGGTAAATTTACATTGTTTTTTTATTAACAACTAACATTAACATTATTTACTTTAACATTATTTACTTTAGATGTTGGTGAATTTTTACTCCCTTTATATTAACTCGTAGTGTCTGCTTCTCGAAAAAATTTTGGATTGGTTTTTAACCCCTTTCCCGGACCCAATCGATCTTAAAGTTTGCAGGCAGGCTCGTGGCGATGACAAAAATGATCTTAAAAATTTTTTTAGTGATGCCAAAACAATGGAAACTTTAAAATTTTTCTGCCAGAGTTGATAAAAAAAATTTACATTTACAGAGGGATAGTTTTTATAATATTATTACCACAACGACCACAAAAACAACAAGTCCAGCTATGCCAACAATACAACATTCAGAATAAAAACAAGAACAATATAGAAACCTCATATTTGTCATTTTTTTTACTTTTTCAGAGATTTTCCTGGACCTGTTCCACCGATTTTAATGATTTTTGAAACAGAAAACTTTCCATGATCTTGGTGAATCATTCTCACTAAAAATAATCACCCTAGCTGTTCTATTGAGGCCGTAATCGTGACAAGAACAACATAAAAAATCATATTTTTTCAAGACCTTTTTTAGTTCTTCATTCATATCTCGGGCCCTATTCGACCGATTTGGAAATAGAAAACTTCTCAGAAAGTCAATGAATCTTTTTTTATGCAAACGAAGACCTTAGCTGCCCGATTGAAGTTGTCATCGTGATTTCCACAGACGGACAGACGGACATCGCTATATCAACTCCGCTTGGTGTAAGGATCACAAATATATATATTTTATGGGATCCAGGATTTTTTTTCTAATTATTACATTACAATATTATTATAATAAAAATGACAGCTTTTTGTTAACTTATAATAAAAACAGAATTAAAAGAAAGAAGAAACTACTGTTGGATATTAAAAATCAATTAAAACGAAAAAGAAAAAATTAAAATAAAAAATTACTTTGGAATAATAAAACGATATTATTAAAATTTGTATTAACAATTTTTATATAATGCACTACTTACTCTTCCATTCTGCACCAATGTTTAATATTTTTTTAAACTTAGCGCTCTTTTGTATCAGTAATTTAAATGATGCCATAGTTGCAAAAATTTGCGGCGTACTGTCAATTGTTTGCATAAAAAACTTTTGACGTAAATCACTGCTGCCAAGTGATGCTTTTTTGAACGTTTTACTTTTATTATGCTGCAGTGATGCATAACTACTGCATTTACGAACGTACCCCATGTTATGTATTTTCGGGCTTTTTAATTTTTATGCAATAAGCATAAATGTAAACACACCTATTTACATTTTTGTTTGTTTGTTAATTAGCGATGCATATACATTTTTTTATCTCTTAATGCTAACAATCTTGGTTATAATAATGTGTACAGCACACGGGTGGAGGGTATCAAAATATTCGGTACAGCCGATTTTAATACGTTTACCTGTTTTAAATTCGATATTGACATTTAAAATTTAAATAATGTTTATGGAGATATTAAGGGTTTATGAATTCAAGTACAAATGTGGATCCTATTTCAAATTAAAAACAATTTCTATCTGTTGAAAAAGATATATTTCTCTTTAAGGAATTGGCATTTTTCTTGAATTGTTAGCAGTGTCACAGTGCTATTTTTTTATTGTATTTATTACTAAATGTCTTACAATAAATATAATAATGAATTATAATTTAAAACTAAACTTATAATACACTAAATAATATAAATGAAACAATATATTAAAGATATTTAATCATTAATAAAAACAATATTTTAATTTAAACAAAAAATTAAATATGACATGAAAAAATACTTAATATAAAACAAACAAAAGTCTATAGCTGTCTTGGATATTAAGTAAAATATACCTACTTATATAGATAAAATAATAAATTCCAAGTACAAAAAACTTAAAAATTTTTAATATTATTTTAAGAATTTATGCAGGTAATTAGGCTGATTTTTTTGCTTTTTTCAATGGCTTTTTTTAAAGTTCTGGTTGTTACAGAATAATTCTGCTTGGAGGCTACACACTTGCAAAGTTCTAGAAGTGTTGTGCTCTTAAATATTAACCCTAATATTTGATGAAGGTTAGTACTTCTAATTTATTGGCACTTAATTCTACAACTCTTCACAGACACAACACCAGATGGCCACTTATTTAAGATTTTTTTTAAGTAATTTTCGAAGAACTGCAATATTTCGTTAACATTTAAAAATTAATGATAATAATTACATTCAATAGAGTGATATATTTGTGCCATAATTAAATTCTTAACTGTGCATTTTATAATTAAGACTTATTTGTTTGGATACAAATTATATTCAAAATTAGATGAAGCAAATGAAAAATTAAGTTATTTCTGGTTTTCACTATTTATAAAAAAATAAATTCTAACGATTGTTTGAGTAACATATAGAGCATTTGATAATTTTCAATATGAACTCAAACATTTGCATAAAGAAAACCAGTTCATTTAATATGATTCTTTTAATTAAATCTAATTATATCTTATGTACTTAATTTGTATATTGAAAGTTATTACTAAATTATAATGTCTTTCATATTAAAACTTAATGTTTTTATTTTATTTTTTTTTTTTTTTTTTTAAGGCAAGTTTTTTTAGTTATTTTTTTTTCATTTTTTCTAAGGTGGGGTTATTTGAAAGACTTGTTGGTTTATCTATTAAAATTTTCTATATATAAAATTTGCTTCTTGTTGTATTCATTTTATAAAATTGTTGCTAATACAGTACGTATACTTTTTTTAAATTATTTTTTTTTAAGGATAGAGCACCTCTGTAGATTATTTTTTGTTTTAATTTTCTTCTTTAAATCTATACATTAGTTAGGTATAATACATTAAAATCAAACAAAAAAGATTTTGTTCTTAAGATTAATTTGTAATTTTTTCAGTTTTTAGTGGCAGACCTTCTTCCGCATTAACATCTGAGACTTTTTTACGTTCTGGTGGATTATTCCACGTCTGTAATTCACCAGTGCCCATTAACAAATATACAAGAGCACCGGAAATATAAGTACCTGCCAGAATCCAAAATACTATTTGCCATTGATGATAGGATTTCTGAAAAAAAAATATAAATAAAAATAAATTGTATATTGCAAATGTATTTTGTATTTGAATTTACTACAAATATTAATAGTATTGGATCAGTTCTCCAATTATATCTATACTGACAACATTATTTTTAATTTTTTAATAAAATAAATTAAACTTTTCATTGCAGAATTTATTGATCTTTGCAAATATAGACAATTTTAAGAAGTTGATTTAAGAATTTTCCAATAATTATGAATTATGCTTCAATAAAATTCTTATTTGTATGACAGAAGTGGAAAAAAATAATGCGAACAACTAATAAATGCAAAATACTATATTTTTTATATATTAATATTTTTGCTTTACTATAAGTCAATATTTATTACTAAAAAAGAAAAATTAGGTCTTCGTTGTACCTACTCACACAAATTATTTTTTTTATATTGGGAGAAAGTACGATACTTTTAACTAATGAAATAAATATACCAAGGATAGTATTTTTATCTTATTTATTATTTTTTCGGAAAAATAATAAATACAATATGCCACTAAAATTTAGCCACGATCACAAAATTTTTATGAATTTAAATCATTACTGTTAAATTCTGATGAAATTTCGAACATAAGATCGGTAGCTTATAAGAATAAGAACAAGTAAGAAAATTACAGTCGATAAAGACCGACTAATTAGATATAGAAAATAAGCATAAACCAAATTTGGCATTGTTATTAAGTTTTTTGCCTTTGGATATGAAGAAGTTCATATCGGTTGTTATATTTATATGGGGAACTGGTCAAAAAATGAGCAGATCCTGACCATATGTGGTCAGGAATATTTTTGTGAAGATCGGGAATCAGCTTCATATTGGGGCTGTGACTAAGAATTGTCCTATAGGGTTTGTTTTTGGACTACTGATAAATGGATGTAACAAACATACATAAACACAATTTGATCGTGATCTATATGAAAATTTGGATATTATGGCCATTTAAGTCGATCTCATAGGGGGCATTTATATGGGTACTAGATCTAAACATGCACCGATTTTCACCAATTTCAATAGCGTTTGTTCTATGATGGACAGAAGCTCATATACCAAATTTTATCAAAATATATTCAAAATTGCTACCTGTATTTCGATTACAAAGTTTACATGAACTCACAGACAATCGGACAAACGGACAGGCATCTCTATTAATTCGTTGGTAAAATATAAAAAAAAAATGTGTGAAACTAGTGAATATATACGAAATATTTTGCCCTAGCAAAGCTCACAAAAAAAAATGTTGTACGTCACGCCAAAGAGACTGCAAAAGGTGATACAATTAAAAGGAAGACCAACCACCTACTAACTGATTTAGGAGACAGCACTAATAACAACCGTTTGTAGACTTTTGTGTCACCATAAATATAAAGAAATATTATTTTTATTTGTGAAAAATGTAATTGAGTAAAATTAATTATTATTTGCTAAAAAAAAAATAATAATAATCTATAATATTAATAGGCTAGGCGATTTCTTGTGACAGATGTTTTGTTCTACCGTTTTATCCCGATTTTGAAAGGTATTTCTTTTTACCCGTGTTTCAGATTTACAGATTTTTAAATTTTTCCCTTTATTTTGAGGAAATTGCATTTAAATTTGCTTCTAACATATACATCAAATTATACAATGCTATGTGTGTGTTTATTAAATTTGTTAATGTGTTTGTAATAAAAATGAGTTTGTTTTTTGCGTTGATTTGTGAATTGGCTATAATTGATTAGCATACCTTTAGGGTCTTTATTTAATGAAAAAATAAAATTTCCTAGAATTTGCACTCGAATTTCGAGGGTTGGAATCTGCCAGTAATAATAGATAAATAGAAACAAAAAATTCAATTCAATTCGTTAAGAATTAAAGTGACAGGTCAAGTCGTATGTATATTTTTGTGACATACGAGTACTTTAATAATTATAAGAATATTTTTGTAAATTAAAAAAAAATATCTGGTTAAAAAACATTTCATGTAGTTAAATTTGAAATAATTGAAATGAACATATAACACCGTTAAGTGTCATACTTTGTTTTGAATAACCGTTGAAAAAGTTAATAGAATTATTTATTTGGAAAGCAACTGAATTTTCGTTTGAAATGTTAACGTCAACATTTTATGAGGGTTTGTAAATAAAAAGCATGTTTTTGTTTGTGTCAGAATATAGAATCTTTACAGCCTACTTTTTCTCCAAAAAATTAAAAATAAAACGAAAAACCTCTACTCATAAAAGACTGTGTAATATTTTCGGTGTCATCGGCGGGAGAAATTCCAAGTCGCGGTGAAAGAACCAGGCCAGTATAGTAAAAAAACTTCAAAGGATTTGGTGTTTTCAGGCCTTTTATGACCTTTTATATTTTTTCCTTATCTTGATGTCTGTTTGTTTGTTGAATTTCATGTGTAAATATTTAAATCATCTACTTTATGCATATTGACGTTTAAAGATTTTTCATAATAATGCTGTACTCTCTATATTGTTCTCAAAATTAAGAAAAATAAAAAAGAAAACTTAAGGATGGTAAATTCACAGAGTCGGAGCGAATTCGGTTTTTTCTAGCTCCAGCTCCGACTCGGAGCTATCAAAAATTACCAATTGCATGGCTTCGGCACCAGTTCCGCAGCCCTGATTAAAAGCAAATATTACTCATCATATACCTCATGGTAGTAATTATTTCATAAGTTAAGGGCTAGTAAGCCACGCGTAGCGATAACGGCGCGTGACATTTATCAACAGCTGATAAATAAATCGTATTATTTTTTGCTGTCTTTAAATAAAGTTCACTAATATAATAGTTGTGTTCTAGTACTTTTTTGTAGTAAAATAAGTAAAAGAGATATAATTAAAAAGCTACTCATAAAAGCAAATATTCAAGAGTAAAAAAGGAAAATGAGTAATTATAGTAGAAGTAATTTTTTTTATTTTATTTTTTTATTTATTTTATATGTCTTTGATAATAAGTTGTAATTTGAGTATAGAAGTATTTCCAGCATTTTGTATTAAAAATGTAGTAAAAGAGAAATTTATTCTCTGTGAAAATTAATACTAATTTTACTATTTTTTGTCAGTATTCGAAGGCTTTTGCAGTAAATATCGTAAAAGTAGTAAAAATAGCAAATTGTAGCAGATAAGCGAGCCCATCTAACGCTTCACAATATACTAAACTGAAAATCACACTGAACTAAATATAAGCAATAGTTAAATTTTACTACGACTTAAAGCATTTTTACTTAAATAAATAATAATAAGTAGCAGATTCCAACCCTCGAAATTCGAGTGCAAATTCTAGGAAATTTTATTTTTTCATTAAATGAAGACCCTAAAGATATGCTAGTCAATTATAGTCAATTCACAAATCAACACAAAAAAACAAACTCATTTTTACTATAAACACATTACAAATTTAATAAACATACACATAGCATTGTATAATTTTATGTATGTGTTAGTAGCAACTTTGAATGCAATTTTCTCAAAATAAATCTGTAAATCTGCAAAACCGCTAAAAATAAATACCTTTCAAATAATACTAGAGGACCCCTGCTGCTCCGCAGCATTATATTATATTATATTATATTATATTATATTATATTATATTATATTATATTATATTATATTATATTATATTATATTATATTATATTATATTATATTATATTATATTATATTATATTATATTATATTATATTATATTATATTATATTATATTATATTATATTATATTATATTATATTATATTATATTATATTATATTATATTATATTATATTATATTATATTATATTATATTATATTATATTATATTATATTATATTATATTATATTATATTATATTATATTATATTATATTATATTATATTATATTATATTATATTATATTATATTATATTATATTATATTATATTATATTATATTATATTATATTATATTATATTATATTATATTATATTATATTATATTATATTATATTATATTATATTATATTATATTATATTATATTATATTATATTATATTATATTATATTATATTATATTATATTATATTATATTATATTATATTATATTATATTATATTATATTATATTATATTATATTATATTATATTATATTATATTATATTATATTATATTATATTATATTATATTATATTATATTATATTATATTATATTATATTATATTATATTATATTATATTATATTATATTATATTATATTATATTATATTATATTATATTATATTATATTATATTATATTATATTATATTATATTATATTATATTATATTATATTATATTATATTATATTATATTATATTATATTATATTATATTATATTATATTATATTATATTATATTATATTATATTATATTATATTATATTATATTATATTATATTATATTATATTATATTATATTATATTATATTATATTATATTATATTATATTATATTATATTATATTATATTATATTATATTATATTATATTATATTATATTATATTATATTATATTATATTATATTATATTATATTATATTATATTATATTATATTATATTATATTATATTATATTATATTATATTATATTATATTATATTATATTATATTATATTATATTATATTATATTATATTATATTATATTATATTATATTATATTATATTATATTATATTATATTATATTATATTATATTATATTATATTATATTATATTATATTATATTATATTATATTATATTATATTATATTATATTATATTATATTATATTATATTATATTATATTATATTATATTATATTATATTATATTATATTATATTATATTATATTATATTATATTATATTATATTATATTATATTATATTATATTATATTATATTATATTATATTATATTATATTATATTATATTATATTATATTATATTATATTATATTATATTATATTATATTATATTATATTATATTATATTATATTATATTATATTATATTATATTATATTATATTATATTATATTATATTATATTATATTATATTATATTATATTATATTATATTATATTATATTATATTATATTATATTATATTATATTATATTATATTATATTATATTATATTATATTATATTATATTATATTATATTATATTATATTATATTATATTATATTATATTATATTATATTATATTATATTATATTATATTATATTATATTATATTATATTATATTATATTATATTATATTATATTATATTATATTATATTATATTATATTATATTATATTATATTATATTATATTATATTATATTATATTATATTATATTATATTATATTATATTATATTATATTATATTATATTATATTATATTATATTATATTATATTATATTATATTATATTATATTATATTATATTATATTATATTATATTATATTATATTATATTATATTATATTATATTATATTATATTATATTATATATTATATTATATTATATTATATTATATTATATTATATTAATTTTTATAATATAATACCAAAATTTGCCTAGAGAAGTTAACGTACAGTAATGCCAAAATATGCCAAGAGAAGTTAACGTACAGTAAAAGTAAAGTTGGTTGTCCACGCATAACTTTCCTCAAACCCAACGAATTTGCCAAGAGAAGTTAACGTACAGTAATGCCAAAATATGCCAAGATAAGTTAACGTACAGTAAAAGTAAAGTTGATTCTCCACGCATAACTTTTCTCAAACCCAACGAATTTAAGCAGTTAATAGCTCGAAAGAAGGAGCTTGATCCACTGAGTGTTCTTAGACCTATGTCAACAGCCTACGTTAATTAGAACTCTAGTTATAGAGGTTTGAGAGAAGAAAAATATTGAAAAAAATTTTGAATGCAAAGTTTATTCATAAATTCTTTTAATATATAAGATACGTTTGGCCATAATTGGGATAAAACGGTAGAACATACCATCGGTCCAAGAAATCGCCTAGCCTATTAATATTATAAATTTTAGCAACAAGTGCATTTAGCTCCCTGTTGATACGCAAAATTTTGAATTGGCTCAAACAACTTTCAAACTTAATTCTTTGGTTTTCTAGAATAATCGCGTATGTCATAAAATCAAAATTTTCAGAAGTGCAAAAAACGTTATATTTCAATTTACGGACTGGACATAAAGTTTTTAGAATTTTTTAATTAACAGTCCTCTAGATATGAGTAATAAACACTTCATATATTTTTGAGTCAAAAATCTCTACAAGAAGAGATCCGAGAGAAGGACAAAAAACAATATGCAAGTTACAACCACACATGTTGTAAACTATAAGACAATCCAAAATTATTTAGCATTTTCTGCGGCCATTGAAATTATTTTAATAAACATTTAAGTTACGTCGTTATTAAAAAAAAAAAAATAAAAATGGTCAATATTTTTTTAAACAAAATTATAACACGTTAAAATTTAATATATTTGGCATCTTTAACTCAAAACTGACAAAAATGGATATACGCGGTTATTCTAAAAAACCACAGAATTTGATAATTTTTCCGTATCGTCATTTCTAGTTTTTTCTTTTATATTAGTGAAACTATTTTAATTTACACCGATTATCGATAATATTTCAATGCTCCTGTTATAATTTCGTTTTAGCTAATTGAAAATATAAATTTGATTTTTTCGAATAATTATTTTTACTTACATCCTCATTGGTCAGTGCTGCCACCATCCATGTTGATAGGAAACCTCCAAATGAGGATAGCGTATTAGCTAAACCAAAAATGGTACCACTGAAATTGGGTGCTATATCCAAACCGTTACCCAAATAACCTGGAGTTACTGCACCGTGGGCAAATAGAGCCAATGTGAAAATTGCAACAGACCATGTAGCTTCATTACCCAAAAATACTTGTGCCACCATCAATAAGCCAGGGGTCGTAAGAGCTAAAATGTAAAAAGTTCAAAATTTAGAGTTGATTTACAATAACCTTAATGATTTAAGATAAATAACAAATGGCAAACTCTTTTTTAGAGTCCAAAGATTTCAGATGTATCATACTTTTACACATCAATACAAGCAATAGCATTTCACCATTAAATGTTTAATTAAAAATTTAATTCAAAGCGTAAAGTAGTTTACTTACCAAATGCTGTAAAAATTTTCCTAGTAGCTGTCGTGCTTAATGTACCCTTCTTACGTAAATAATCAGCAAAACAAGATGAACCCAAAGCCATAACATATTTTCCCAAATATGGCAAAGACGAAAATAGGCCGTTCTAAAATAGAACAAACACAAATTTTATTAGATATTAACTTTCGCTCCCACAAAACTCAAATAAGCTGTGTACACTTACCTTTTTAATATCGAAATGTAAAATTTGTTTCATAAAGGTGGGCAACTGATTGATTACTGTAAAGAAACCGAATACTGACAAACCATGTGTTATGATGATGGCCCATACGGCTCGAGAAGTTAGAAGATCAAACCAAGGCACATAGCTGGGACGTTTTTTCGAGGTTGTGGTGCCAATAGCTTCCTCAATTTCACGTCTCTCCTCGGGTGAAATACGAGGATGGGTAGCAGGAGTTTCAAAGACAAAGGTAAACCAGCAAAATGACCATAATAAACCAACGGCACCTGCAAAAAATTGAAAATTAGTTGGTGATTTGACAAAGTTCATGCAAAAAGCTGAAATTCTATTTATGTTCTAAATAAATTATTAATAAATAAAATTTTAAAAATAAAAGATATGTACACTTGCTAGAAAACATATCCATACACCTAAAATTAAAACTGTCCTAATATCAAAAAATTAAAAATTTAACTAAGCTGAATTAATATTTTTTATATCAATTATTAAGCTATTTCTTTCAAGTAAAAAACGTAAAAAAAATCAGATGCAAAAAGTATTCGTACATTTGAGATGTTAATACAAAGAACAAAATTTACATTAAATATTGCACTGTGAGTCGATAATTTTAAGAAAAAATATTAAATATTTAAAAAAAAAAAAATAAAATAGTAAAATTTAGATTTAAATCAACGAAAGAAAAATGTGTCTATTTGAAAGCTTTAATTAAAATTATAGTATTGAAAAACATTCCTTTTAACTGCAAAGCGTTGCTTATAGATTTTAAATTTGATAATAGCATTGTCCAAAGATGAATTGATATAAAAAAATTTACATTCTGAAAAAGAGGTTTTGTATCAGATCTGCATCATGTCATTAGAACGTCTATGTAGAGATTAGTCTGTTAAACAAGTGATCTCGTTCACGTGTATAAATTATTTTTTGCATCAATACCAATGTTCTTATTTTAAAATAAGAACATTCCTGATATATGATCATACTTTCTTAAATTAAAAACCTATCTTAATGTTGCATTTTAAGTTCCTTTAATTTTGCAAAATATTTCACAGCCATACAGTAAAGTCGGGGCTAGATATGTTTTCGAGAGCAAAATTCGGATATTAATTGGGATTAAGTGTTGAGTTGACCATTGTGTACGCAACATCGAGAATGTTTTCCCAGATGCTGTATAAGTATAAGTGATCACACCAGGTGAGAGTATTATTAAAGATGATAAAAAAAAATTTTGGTTGAATACACAATTTGAATTGGTTAATTGTTTATATGTAGTTACTACTGGTATAATACTCAAATTAACTGCCTTCAGTTTAATAATTAGCTATTAAGATTAGATGGATTAAGGCAAAGACCATTTGCTGTTGCCCAAGTGTGAACTTTAGTCAGATCAGCATTCGATTTATCCACGCAACCTCCAATTTGACTTATATTACTGTTTATATATTACTGCACATCGTCGGTATACAACTGAATCCTGCAATGTGATAGTTGTTTAATTAGGTTGTTAACATAAATAGTAAAAAGAAGTGGACCAAGACTTGAGCCTTGAGGTACGCCTTTTATCACTAACAGAGCACGAGAAGTTTTAATATTCCCAAATACAGATTGAAAACGAAGTAATCATATATCACTATCATCGATACATCCACAAATATCTTCAGACACATCAATTAATGAAGTCACAGAACTGTGCTTATTGCGAAATCCTGACTGTCTATCAGTTAGTAGACCATTCACATGTTTATGTATCTGTTGATGAATTAATTTTTGAAACACCTTAGACAAATATGGAAGAATTGTAACAGGACGGAAATCATTATTATTTGATTTGGGTATAGCCATGATTTTGCATATTTCCAATTTTTTGGAAAATAACTCCTTTTTATTATTATTGTGTTGAAAATATATGTAAGGTAGGGAAGCAATACTGGCAGCTTGGTTTTTAGAAATTGTGGATGAATATTATCAAAAATAGCTTAAGAGTACGTCTAATAATGTCATCTGGTGTTTGGTTTTCGATTTCATTATACAAATTAATTTTAATTGGGACATAAGGAATACTTGTGAAAGACTCATGAGAGCTTCCACACTCATGAGTTGCTTTTAAATATGCTTACACCAATCTTCCGAATATTCTCCCAAGTTTTGACGATCGTACAGCTGAATCGAAGCGATTAATGGAGGTTTAGCACCTCTTATATTTTTCTTGAATTCAGATCTTATTTTTCGGCATTCCTCCTACTCCTCCTATGTTTTAAAACGTTTCCAGGATTTGTATGCAAGATCTCTATGATAGATTATCCTTTTAGTCTCAGGACTAAATCATGGTTTATTTTTAAAATTGTTGTTAATGATTTAGATTGTGTTCAAGAAAGTTTAATTGATTTTCAATATGAGGCAAATTTATGTTTAAAAATTTATCAAATATTATGTTGTAGCTCATGTCTTTGAAATCATGGTTAGGTTCTACATTATTAGGCCCTTATTATGAGATGCATTCGATCTTCGATCTTCGCTGGCTATCGAACATCGCTATAAATCTGTAAACAAATGGTACCCCTGTTAAAACCTCGCATACTTACGTACTCACGAAGCATTCATCTTCATCACACGATAATAGCCATAATTCCATGTTAATAAATAATTAATTATTTTTTTCTTTAATAAATTTGTAAACAATGTTTATTTATAGTGCCAGCTGATAGATATGTACAATTGTGAATAATCCAATTGAGTGAAATTCACAATAGTGCTATTTTATCGAATGTGCGCCTTAATACCAAATGAAAATTCGTTCATAGATCAGTTAATTCGACCACAATCGAAAATCGAAAGTTGCTCATAATAGGCACCTTAGACTTTTCTAGTTTAAAATCGAAATTGAGAAATATCAAATCATGTCTTGAAAAACAAGCCATGGATAGCTGATCATAAAATATCATCCTTACTTATTTTACCCAACGATTATTTTACGCTGACGGATTAAGCGTTCCAGTAGATCCCAAAATTGCTCTATACGGGTGACTGGGGTATCGATAGCTTGACATTGTGTATCATATGTTTTAGATCAATATCCTGTTGGCACAAAAAATCTTCTCCAAGGCCCAGTTGTTGTGGGATTTGTTTTCAATTTTATTTTAAAATGTATATGTCACCAAATCGACCCATAATAGGCGCAATAAATAATGCCAAAAATTCTGGAGCCTTGTTTACATACGCATATGAAAAGTCCACACGTTTTTTTTTTTTCTATATGTACTCTTATCGGAAATGAATTGCTTGTTAAGTGATACACGACCTTGACAATCAGATTTATTTAATATTTTGCGAGCGGTATCTTCATTGATGTCTTTGCCAAATGATTTTTTTCATTTCAGAACTAAATTTTAATTTTTATTTTTTATTTTTAATTTTTAATTTTTAATTTTTAATTTTTAATTTTTAATTTTTAATTTTTAATTTTCAATTTTTAAGTTTTAATTTTTAATTTTTAATTTAATTTAATTTTTAATTTTTAATTTTTAATTTTTAATTTTTAATATAATTTAATTTAATTTTTAATTTTTAATTTTTAATTTTTAATTTTTAATTTTTAATTTTTAATTTTTAATTTTTAATTTTTAATTTTTAATTTTTAATTTTTAATTTTTAATTTTTAATTTTTAATTTTTAATTTTTAATTTTTAATTTTTAATTTTTAATTTTTAATTTTTAATTTTTAATTTTTAATTTTTAATTTTTAATTTTTAATTTTTAATTTTTAATTTTTAATTTTTAATTTTTAATTTTTAATTTTTAATTTTTAATTTTTAATTTTTAATTTTTAATTTTTAATTTTTAATTTTTAATTTTTAATTTTTAATTTTTAATTTTTAATTTTTAATTTTTAATTTTTAATTTTTAATTTTTAATTTTTAATTTTTAATTTTTAATTTTTAATTTTTAATTTTTAATTTTTAATTTTTAATTTTTAATTTTTAATTTTTAATTTTTAATTTTTAATTTTTAATTATTAATTTTTAATTTTTAATTATTAATTTTTAATTTTTAATTTTTAATTCTTAATTTTTAATATTTTGCGAGCGGTATCTTCATTGATGTCTTTGCCAAATGATTTTTTTCATTTCAGAACTAAATTTTAATTTTTATTTTTTATTTTTAATTTTTAATTTTTAATTTTTAATTTTTAATTTTTAATTTTTAATTTTTAATTTTTAATTTTTAATTTTTAATTTTTAATTTTTAATTTTTAATTTTTAATTTTTAATTTTTAATTTTTAATTTTTAATTTTTAATTTTTAATTTTTAATTTTTAATTTTTAATTTTTAATTTTTAATTTTTAATTTTTAATTTTTAATTTTTAATTTTTAATTTTTAATTTTTAATTTTTAATTTTTAATTTTTAATTTTTAATTTTTAATTTTTAATTTTTAATTTTTAATTTTTAATTTTTAATTTTTAATTTTTAATTTTTAATTTTTAATTTTTAATTTTTAATTTTTAATTTTTAATTTTCAATTTTTAAGTTTTAATTTTTAATTTTTAATTTTTAATTTAATTTAATTTTTAATTTTTAATTTTTAATATAATTTAATTTAATTTTTAATTTTTAATTTTTAATTTTTAATTTTTAATTTTTAATTTTTAATTTTTAATTTTTAATTTTTAATTTTTAATTTTTAATTTTTAATTTTTAATTTTTAATTTTTAATTTTTAATTTTTAATTTTTAATTTTTAATTTTTAATTTTTAATTTTTAATTTTTAATTTTTAATTTTTAATTTTTAATTTTTAATTTTTAATTTTTAATTTTTAATTTTTAATTTTTAATTTTTAATTTTTAATTTTTAATTTTTAATTTTTAATTTTTAATTTTTAATTTTTAATTTTTAATTTTTAATTTTTAATTTTTAATTTTTAATTTTTAATTTTTAATTTTTAATTTTTAATTTTTAATTTTTAATTTTTAATTTTTAATTTTTAATTTTTAATTTTTAATTTTTAATTTTTAATTTTTAATTTTTAATTTTTAATTTTTAATTTTTAATTTTTAATTTTTAATTTTTAATTTTTAATTTTTAATTTTTAATTTTTAATTTTTAATTTTTAATTTTTAATTTTTAATTTTTAATTTTTAATTTTTAATTTTTAATTTTTAATTTTTAATTTTTAATTTTTAATTTTTAATTTTTAATTTTTAATTTTTAATTTTTAATTTTTAATTTTTAATTTTTAATTTTTAATTTTTAATTTTTAATTTTTAATTTTTAATTATTAATTTTTAATTTTTAATTTTTAATTATTAATTTTTAATTTTTAATTTTTAATTCTTAATTTTTAATATTTTGCGAGCGGTATCTTCATTGATGTCTTTGCCAAATGATTTTTTTCATTTCAGAACTAAATTTTAATTTTTATTTTTTATTTTTAATTTTTAATTTTTAATTTTTAATTTTTAATTTTTAATTTTTAATTTTTAATTTTTAATTTTTAATTTTTAATTTTTAATTTTTAATTTTTAATTTTTAATTTTTAATTTTTAATTTTTAATTTTTAATTTTTAATTTTTAATTTTTAATTTTTAATTTTTAATTTTTAATTTTTAATTTTTAATTTTTAATTTTTAATTTTCAATTTTTAAGTTTTAATTTTTAATTTTTAATTTAATTTAATTTTTAATTTTTAATTTTTAATTTTTAATATAATTTAATTTAATTTTTAATTTTTAATTTTTAATTTTTAATTTTTAATTTGTAATTTTTAATTTTTAATTTTTAATTTTTAATTTTTAATTTTTAATTTTTAATTTTTAATTTTTAATTTTTAATTTTTAATTTTTAATTTTTAATTTTTAATTTTTAATTTTTAATTTTTAATTTTTAATTTTTAATTTTTAATTTTTAATTTTTAATTTTTAATTTTTAATTTTTAATTTTTAATTTTTAATTTTTAATTTTTAATTTTTAATTTTTAATTTTTAATTTTTAATTTTTAATTTTTAATTTTTAATTTTTAATTTTTAATTTTTAATTTTTAATTTTTAATTTTTAATTTTTAATTTTTAATTTTTAATTTTTAATTTTTAATTTTTAATTTTTAATTTTTAATTTTTAATTTTTAATTTTTAATTTTTAATTTTTAATTTTTAATTTTTAATTTTTAATTTTTAATTTTTAATTTTTAATTTTTAATTTTTAATTTTTAATTTTTAATTTTTAATTTTTAATTTTTAATTTTTAATTTTTAATTTTTAATTTTTAATTTTTAATTTTTAATTTTTAATTTTTAATTTTTAATTCTTAATTTTTAATTTTTAATTTTTAATTTTTAATTGTTAATTTTTAATTTTTTTTTAATTTTTAATTTTTAATTTTTAATTTTTAATTTTTAATTTTTAATTTTTAATTTTTAATTTTTAATTTTTAGTTTTTAATTTTTAATTTTTAATTTTTAATTTTTAATTTTTAATTTTTAATTTTTAATTTTTAATTTTTAATTTTTAATTTTTAATTTTTAATTTTTAATTTTTAATTTTTAATTTTTAATTTTTAATTTTTAATTTTTAATTTTTAATTTTTAATTTTTAATTTCTAATTTTTAATTTTTAATTTTTAATTTTTAATTTTTAATTTTTAATTTTTAATTTTTAATTTTTAATTTTTAATTTTTAATTTTTAATTTTTAATTTTTAATTTTTAATTTTTAATTTTTAATTTTTAATTTTTAATTTTTAATTTTTAATTTTTAATTTTTAATTTTTAATTTTTAATTTTTAATTTTTAATTTTTAATTTTTAATTTTTAATTTTTAATTTTTAATTTTTAATTTTTAATTTTTAATTTTTAATTTTTAATTTTTAATTTTTAATTTTTAATTTTTAATTTTTAATTTTTAATTTTTAATTTTTAATTTTTAATTTTTAATTTTTAATTTTTAATTTTTAATTTTTAATTTTTAATTTTTAATTTTTAATTTTTAGTTTTTAATTTTTAATTTTTAATTTTTAATTTTTAATTTTTAATTTTTAATTTTTAATTTTTAATTTTTAATTTTTAATTTTTAATTTTTAATTTTTAATTTTTAATTTTTAATTTTTAATTTTTAATTTTTAATTTTTAATTTTTAATTTTTAATTTTTAATTTTTAATTTTTAATTTTTAATTTTTAATTTTTAATTTTTAATTTTTAATTTTTAATTTTTAATTTTTAATTTTTAATTTTTAATTTTTAATTTTTAATTTTTAATTTTTTATTTTTAATTTTTAATTTTTAATTTTTTATGTTTAATTTTTAATTTTTAATTTTTAATTTTTATTCTAGGATACTATTTTACTGACGCCAAGATAGTTCGCTTTTGGCGCTGATTTAGTTTGAAGTGGCGAAGAGAACGAAGTTTTGATAAAATTTAATTTGTGTAATTTTGAACGACGTACTGCTCTGAGGATTAGCTCTATCTATGATGTGAGCTATTTCAAGAAATATTTACCCTCATGTTTCAGGTCTAGGATAATTTTTTTCTTTTCAGCACCGAATTCTTTGATTTTGGAACTCGACTCAAAATATAGTTTCCAAAAGAAATATAATTAAGTCAAACCAAACATGTTTGTCTTCTACTAAAATAAAAACGATGTAATAGACCTGTACGTCGTTACATAATTCGTGAGATTTCCCTAATTGCAAATGTACTTTTTCTGCCATACTGTAAAATAATAAAAACATTTTACAAGTTTTTTGAAAAACAAGTAAAATTTGCAATGTGATAATTATAGAAAGTTCGTAATTCAACAATTTTATTAACTTTTTTATATTAATAATTAAATTTTTCTTCTTAAAGTGTTCGGATACTATTTCTAGCTAGTGTATATAAAACCAAGGATGCTAAATATTTTTGGAATCTTTTTTAAATATTTAAAGAAAATTTTTCTCAACAAATATACTCTTTTTTCCTTTATAGTAACTTATTTTTAATCCTATAATTTTCGAACTGTGCACACTATCATTTACAAATTGACAGATTTCACTTTTAAAAAAACTCAAACCTGAAAAATATTTGTTTTTTCCCTAGAATTAAAATTAATAAAAACAAGTAAGAAAATTATAGTCGGTCTAGACCGACTATACGATACCCTATACCATGCGTTTAGAAATCGTATCTCTTAGGCCCAACTAACTGGACATAGAAAATAAGCAAAAACCGAATTTGAGTGGGATTTTTATTAATTTTTTTGGCTGCAGATATGAAAAAGTTCATATCGGATGCTATATCTATATGGGGACTAGGTCCAAAAATGGACCGATCCTGATCATGTTTGGTAAAGTCTCTTGTATTTTGCATAAATATATACAAACAAAATTTCAGAATTATCAGTGCAATATTTTTGATTTTAATAGATTTAAGTGAAGATCGGGAGGCAGCTCTGTATGGGGCCAAAGGGATCATTTTTGTACTACTCATTAATGGATGTAATGAACCCATATAAACCCAATTTGAGTAATATCTATATGACAATTTGGATCTTATGGCAATTTATGTCGATTTCATAGGGGTAATTTGTATGGGGGCTAGGTCTGAACATAGACCGATTCTTACCAATTTCAATAGCGTTCATCCCATGGCCGATAAAAGCTTATATACCAAATTTCATCAAAATATATTCATATTTGCGACCTGCAGTTGGTTACAAGGTTTACATGGACACACAGACGGACGGACGGACATTGTTAAATCAACTCAGAAAGTGATTCTGATTCGATCGGTATAATAAAAGATGGGTCTAGGTCAAATATTTTTGGTTGTTACTAACAGCAGCACAAAGTCATTATACCCAAACCACATAGTGGTATAGGGTATAAAAAGACAGATATAAATGCAATCAACTATAAATTAAAAATGTCAATAACCTATTTGAATATACAGTTTAAAACAACTAATAAAACATATGGTTTGTGCCACAAAAAAAAGTTGTTGAAATGCAAATTTATCTAGAAATACTAGATTTATATTGAGTAAGATGAATAACTAAGCAATTGACTAGCGCATAACTGGGCAATTATTTCTTAACTAGTAGTTATGAATGCATAGCTATAATTTACAATAAAGTCAACACTTACCAGTCAAATAGAAAACGCTAGTCCAACCGGCCGTAGATATCAGAACACCACAAATGGGCATGGTAATGGCAGCACCCAATGAAGAAGCTATTCATTTGAAATTTGATATAAATACAAATAAGTACGACATGTTTAACAATATATACACAGTAATTTACAACTCACCCATCATATTAGACATAAATTTTGATCTTTCCATTGGTGGAATCCATACAGCCGCAACGGGATGTATAGCTGGCCATGATGCGCCCAACATAAAGCCCAATACTACTCGCACCACTATCAACACTATATAGTGCATGTGTGCTGCCAGGGGAGTGATCAATGTCAATAAACTAGCCCATAACATGGAATGACCAAACACGCGACGACCACCTATCAACTCAGCCAATCTGCCACCGGGCAACTCTGTTAGTATATAACCCCAGAAAAAGCAACCGAGTACAAAGTTTTGTTGATATGAATCCCAAGAAAACTTTTCATCATATTTCCCATCATCTATGCTGTCGACATTATCTAACGTCGTTGTATTATCTACCAAAAGAGTGCCATTAAGATTTGGTCTAAACATTTCCCCAATGTCCGTTGTGCTATTAGTGAGGGTGATATTTTCCGGTTTTACCATTTCCACAATAGCTATTGTGAGATTTACACGCAGGGCATAGTTCAGCATAAAACCGATCATTGTTAAGATATTTAAAACTTGACGACATGATAAGAAATCTGCAAAGAAAAAAAAAGAAGAAATTAAAAACAAATCAACATAATAAAGCTATTTTGTAGTTTTATTAATCAAAAAATAATCCGGCTATTTACATTTTAATCACATTTTATTGCCAGATTATTATTATCACTATTATCTTCTTTTTTTGTAGAAAGACGAATACAAGATAACCTCAATATCATAGTTATTAGTACGATATTAGCCCAAGATATCACATAAAATAAAAAACACGTGTAGCAAAAATCAATAATAGATAAAGAATGCTTACGAACAAATTTTTACATTTTATTTTATATTAATAATCCACAAAAAATAACTAAGAAAATTTTAAATAAATTATAATGTATATAATAAACACACACAAATCAAAGTTGGGCGAGATGATCTATGTGACCGATAAAAGCTTATATAACACAGTTCATCATTAGGCAGACGCACGGACAGACGGATATCGCTATAACAACTCAGAAGGTGTTACTGAGTCGATCGGGCACATCAGCACTCATTATACCCTGACCACATAGTGGTATAAGGTACAAAAAGATTCAATATTATTAAAATATAAAGAGAATTTCCAATGGCGATCTGTGGCATCTTCTTATTTTGGTAGTTAACGATATGTGCTTACAATAAGCGAGATATTGCGGTTTGAAGTTGTAAAAAAATTTAATTATTTTATTCAGAACATAAATTCTGTTTTTGACAAATCGCAACCAGCAATACAAAAATATTTTTATAAACTTTTTTCATTTGCAAATGAAAATATCAAAGTTATCACTTTTTAACTTAATGCAAAAAATGTTATATACATTTTTAAAACATAACTTAGCTAACATAAGCTATTTAATTACATTAGGTAACAAAAATTTTAAACTTTAAAGTCCGACTGGTAAACTTAAAAAACAAGGGAAAAAATGTTAACATTGTTTTACATTATTTCCAACAGGTTGGCATTAAACTTGGAGCCTATAGGCTCAAAAGCCAAGCAATGAAGTACGCAAATGTAAAGATACTCCGTGAAAATTTCATATAAAAGAAACCAAAAATAGCGAAAAATGCTTATAGGTAACAGAACTTGTGCATATAGACTACATGTGTCAGCAATGCATACACATTTTTGTTTCCTTGTTGTTGTGTTTTTTTTTTTTTTTTGTACATGTGAACAAATGTTTATCGATGAGAGTAAGAGAATAATCAAGAGAACAATAAGAATGTATTTGTATGTATTTAAATTTATGCTCATTGCATTTAATAATTGCTTTCAATTAAAAAAGCACGAAAATGCCTAAAAATTTTTGTGAATTATCTTATAAATTTTAAACATAATTGTAAAAAATCTAGCCATTATATTGTGAAATCTAGCCTTTTTGCCTCTTAGTGTTGATAACCTTGTTTATAATACTGTGTTTAGAACACGGGGAGAGATATCAAAGATTCGGCTTTTTGTCAGAACTGGTTCGACTATTTATATCGAGTTAAGAACAACCAATCTGGTAAATATAGATATATATTTATAGAAAATAAAAAAGACAACAAACAACTTTAACATTACTTTTTTTTTCAAATCATATAAGTTATTGGGCTGAAATATGAGAAGAATTAATTTTTTCGACCTAAATTGAAATTTAAAAAATGCGATAAAACTCAAGATTGCTTAATCCATGCATAGCAGCGATGGCAACTTTTTCTAAGAAAAAGGCGAAAAACAGTATCACAAAATAAGCTAAAAAGCGCTAAATTTGGTTGAAAGTGAACGCGCTAAAAAGCGTTTTTCATTAGTATTTAATGAAACGTTTAATTTTTATAGCAATAGTAAAAAAATTAAAAACGTTAAAAACATTTATTGTACCTTTTCATCTTCAAATGAAATAGTGTCCATTTTCTTCTCCATCTTTAGGACACAAATTTAATCTTTAGTCCATATTTACCATGCACTTTGGACTTCGATTCACAATTTACTGCTGATAAAATTGAGCCAAGTACGTTAACTAAATACAGTTTTCAGAATCATTGTATATATTTTTTAGCATCGTCGTCTCAAATAATTTTTTTCATTATCAACGTTAAAGTGAGTTTTCAACGCACGTCACACATCCAGAATAGCTTTAATGGCTCTTCCCATAAGCCCTCTGGTTGGTGGTATTATCAGCATTTTTCTTTGCATATCGGAATCTTTGTTAATCAACTTAAATATCTTATAAATTTTTGTCTTACTGAGGAATAAGACAACCAATTATGAATGTCACTGACCAAAAAGTTTAAATTTGAAGGGAAGTTAGTAATGTACAATTTTGTTAAACATGAACTGTTTTGTATATAAAAGGTGCGAATTCAGCGCTTTTTTTAAAGGCGCTAAATGGAAAAGAATCTTTATTTGGGTAGTTAAAAAGCGCTAAATTTACCGCGAAAAGTGCTAAGTTGGTATCGTTGGTTCTTAGCCTGAACCTGTCAAAGAAAACAAGTAAGCAAATTATAGTCGGTGAAGACCGACTATACGATACCCTATACCACTCGTTTAGAGACCCTATCTCCTAGGCCCAACTAATTGGATATAGAAAAAAAGCATAATCCAAATTTGAGTGGCATTGTTATTAAATTCTTTTCCTTTGAATATGAAAAAGTTCATATCGGATGCTATATTTATATTGGGACTAAATCGAAAAATAGATCGATCCTGACCATATTTGGTAAGGTCAGTTATTTTTTGCAAAAACATATAAATACCACATTTGAGAAAAATCTGTGCAATATTTTTGTTTTCTGATCGGGAAGCAGCCTTATAGGGGGGCTACGACTAAGAATTATCCTATAGGGTTTATTTTTAGACTACTGATTAAAGGCTGTAACAAACACACACAAACCCAACTTGACCGAGATCTATAAAAGAATTTGGATCATATGGCAATTTAAGTCGATTTCATAGGTGTCATTTGTATGAGGACTATGTCTGAACATGCAACGATTTTCGTCAATAGCGTTCATGCTAAAAATATTATCCAAAAAAGATTTAAAGGCCTTTTATCAAAACGTCAGTTTTTCATTTACTCCACTAGTCTTTGGAACCTTCTTCATAATCGAATTCAAATCATAAGCAACGCTAACAAGTTTAAAAATGAGCTGCTTAAATTCCTTTGATAAATTCAATTCATCAACTAATTTCTTTTGTTTTTGATTAAATTCTTTATACATTTGTCACCTATAAATTTCATTTTTATATTACTTTCTTTTTATGTTATTGTTAAATATGATTTATGTTCTCATTACTCACTAGCACTATAATTTATAAGATTTTAGTCTTGTTCTGCTAGGCCATCAAATAAATAAAATAAAAATATGGCTGAAAGAAGCTTACATACCAAATTTCATCAAAATATGTTCACATTTGCGACCTGTAGTTTGATTACAAGGTTTACATGGACGCACAGACGGACAGACGGTCAGAAGGACGGAAGGACATCGCTAAATCGACTCAGAAAGTGATTCTATTTGTGCGAAAAACCTTACAAATAAAACTTATACTGAGAAACTAGACAAATTAACCTTTCCGAAGGTATGTAACATACCTTCATAACATAACAGGAGAGAATGGTTCTCTGTAACCTGAAAGATTTATTTGCAATATTTCAATCTGAACACGAGGATGTTAAAATTGGCTTCACGAAATTTACCCAAATGAGGCCAAAACATTGCGTTTTGGCAGGAAGCAGCGGAACTCACACAGTATGCGTTTGCATTTACCATGAAAATGGTAAACTGATGTTGAAGGAAATCAACTTAAAGTATTTAACAGATGATTCGGCAGAAGATTTACACGATTACCGCGATTGCCTTAAATTGACTATGTGTCCTAATGCAACAACTTCTTGCCACTTAGGTGAATGTACCAATTGCCCGAAAACCACATTCATCAAAGAAAACTTAATTAACTCTTTAGATCGAGAATATATAGAGGAGGTCAAATTTGATTCTTGGATTCAGACTGACAGATGCACATTGAAAGCAATCTTTTTAAATGTGGATGATTTTGTGGAAGAAATGTGTACAGGATTGCTAATCTTGAGACCCATGACTTTTTAGTCAAAGAGCAATGGTAATTCTTCAAGGATTTGAAGATACATTTGAAGTCTGGTGAATTCGTTATTTCATATGATATCGCAGAAAACTATAAATATGTTCTTCAGGATGCCACAGTATATTCACAGTAGTTATTTACTACATGAAAGATGAAAAACTGGAACACAAAAGTATGGCAATCATATCCGACGATTTAAAACATGATACCGTTGCAGTTAAGAGTACCAGAAGATAATACTAAAATATCTAAAATGTAAATTTACAGTAAAGGAGGTATACTACGTTTTGGACGGAGCTCGTCAACATTTTAAAAACAAAAGTCGCTTCGCAAATCTTATGGCTCATGAAAAAGATTTTGGAATGCCATCTGAGTGGCATTTTCATCCTACTGCTCATGGTAAAGGAGCATGTGATGGTATTGGAGCAAACCTTAAAAGAAATGCAGCAAAGTATAGCCTCCAGTGCTCTCATCAAGATCGCATCTTAGATGCTACTGCTTTATTCCATTGGGCAAAGAATTATTGTAAAGAAACTAAAATAGTTTTTAGTAGCAAAGAGAATCATCAGGAAACATTGAAAACACTGAAGAGCAGATTCGATGCTGCGGTAACAATCGATGGCACCGCCCAATACCATGCTTTTATACCGCTTGTCGATGGAAGACTCAAGTTGAAAAAGTTTTCTGCCTCTATACAATGCGATTTCTTTCCAAAGCCAACAAATAAACCATCAGCGAAATCAACAGCAGAACCTAGTAACGCCAAGAAAGGATTGACAAAAAAACGCAGTAAATAAAGGCGACAAAAAAGCTAGATGAAAGACTGGGTATTTAAAAATTTACAAGACTTAAATACTTAATCAGCTACAATAAATTAAGTATAAAAATAGTTATGATATAAATGGATCTAATGTAATTAAGATTAAATTTTATTAAATTATTTATCTTTTTATTTTTAATATTATTATTATTATATATTAATTTAATTATTACAAATAAACAAAAAATAATAATTTTTCAACATTTCTATAGAAAAAAGTGATTTTTTTCCTGAGGTTAACATATTCTGGGCATTACAGTATCGAGGGTATGAAATCTTAGTTGGGTATGTTACATACCTTCGGAAAGTTTAATTTGTCTAGTTTCTCAGTATAAGTTTTATTTGTAAGGTTTTACACACAAATAGGAAAAATTCAAAATAGTGCATTTGTGAAAAATTGAAAAACCGTTGTCTTGAGTTACAAAACATTTATTTTGATAGATATCTCACTCCCATCCCACTAAGCGACAAAAAAGCTCTTAAAGAAAAAATCCTAAGCTTTCTTATGAAAGAAATGCCCTTTTTGAAAAAAAAGGCAAAAAATGCTTTGATTTAGCAAAAAAAAAGTCTACAAAAAAAATTATTTCTTTTGAAGTATTTTTTTCCGAAATATTGAAGAAATAGCTATCTAAACTATTTGGGAGAAAATTTTCTAAGAACAATAGGTAATAAGTTACATGGATGAGAAAAAACACCTGTTTGTCCAAAATGTCAAATTTTGATCCCCTCTAACTCAGAGAGATCTTGACCGATCTTGTTGAAAAATTGTGTCTGAGCTACTATCCAATAGGACTAACCTTGGTGCAAATTTCATTCCTTCACTTTCACTGAAATTGACATGAAACCCCCCATAAATAAAAAAATTAAATAGAATATTCAAGTCATTATTTCATTTTCAAATAAATAAACAGAAATATTAGTAAAAAAAAAATAAAGATATTAAACATAAACATAAAATCATCCTGTCAAACATGAAGTAATTTGTTGTTTTCTATTCTTCCTTGTGTTTTTCGCTTATTTTGACAGAGATGCCACTCGTTTACAATATAAATAAATAGAAAAATAGATTTGTCGACTGCCTTTAAGGAGTATGTACTTAGTGAATCACTTAATCCTTAGTCCAAACAACAATAGCTGTCGATATATTTTGCGATTGTCGGATCGTTGAAATTTACAGAATCGGACTACAGAAAACATTAATTTAAATTCAATGCATTTTAGAAAACCTCAAATGATACTTAAGAATTGCGAATATAAAAATTGTTACATAAATAAACACAATTTCATGAGAATGTTATTTATATATAAATTTGCATAATTTTTTTTTGGATGAAAATTTGAAGTTTTTCAGAAAATGAAGAGAACAAATTATTTTATTTAAAATGTTTGGGATATTTGCTTTTTGCGTTTGAAGTCCCTAATTTGAGTATTTATTATTATAAATTTATTATCTATGTTTTCCAAATATGGCAATATTTTAATAAAAAAGTTGAGAGAGTTTTTTTTTTGGTTATTATTTTGTTACTCCATCCGACCTATATGGCCGCAATGAAGAAATATTTGGCCAGTTAAAAGAAACTATACAGCCGTCTCCAATTAGCACGATTTAATACATATAGCCACCCTACACAACCATTACCTTTGCAATGGAGGTTAGGGCGAGCTATTTAATTAGCAAAAACTAAATTAAACGAGAAGTTATGTCATATAACCGGAAACGCATGCCGATCAGCAACCACGATGACCACAAAGCAAACACCGAACTAAATCCGAAATAATAGAAAAGACGAAAACCAACCCAAAGAATTTGCTGAAATAATTTGGTATTAAGTTTAACAAATTGTTTACTTTTTCCAATATTTTGTTTACATTTATTATCAATACTCAAACCGCGGTGGAGGGTATCAAAGATTCGGCACAGGCGAATTTAACACTCTTACTTGTTTAAATTCAATTCATCAACTAATTTCTTTTGTTTTTTATTAAATTTTTTATACATTTGTCACCTATAAATTTCATTTTTATATTACTTTCTTTTTATGTTATTGTTAAATATGATTTATGTTCTCATTACTCACTAGCACTATAATTTATAAGATTTTAGCCTTGTTGAGCTAGGCCATCAAATAAATAAAATAAAACAAGTAAGAAAATTATAGTCGGTCGAGACCGACTATATGATACCCTATACCATGCGTTTAGAGACTCTCAGACCCAACTAACTGGATATAGAAAATAAGCATAAACCAAATTTGAGTGGGATTTTTCTTAATTTTTTTTGCTGTAGATATGAAAAATTTCATATCGGATGCTATATCTATATGGGGACTAGGCCCAAAAATGGACCGATCTCTTGTATTTTGCAAAAATATACATATACAAACAAAATTTGAGAAGAATCAGTGCAATATTTATGTTTTTTGATAGATTTAAGTGAAGATCGGGAAGCAGCCCTATATGGGGCCTATGACTAAGAGTTGTCCCATATAAATCATTTTGGGACTACTTACTAATGGATGTAATAAACACATACAAACCCAATTTAAATAAGATTTATATGATAATTTGTATCTTATGGAAATTTAAGTCGATTTCAAGGGGCCATTTGTATGGGGGCTAGGTCTGAACATGGACCGATTCCCACCAATTTCAATAGCGTTCATCCCATGGCCGAAAAAAGCTTATATACCAAATTTCGTCAAAATATATTCATATTTGCGACCTGCAGTTTGATTACAAACTTTACTAGGACACACAGACGGACGGACGGACGGACGGACATCGTTAAATCGAATTAGATAGTGATTCTGCTTCGATCGGTATAATTAAAGATGGGTCTAGGTCAAATATTTTTGGTAGTTACAAACAGCAGCACAAAGTCATTATAACCAAACCACATAGTGGTATAGGGTATAACAATATATAAT
Organism: Cordilura impudica; assembly: GCA_963682025.1. Taxonomy (NCBI): domain Eukaryota; kingdom Metazoa; phylum Arthropoda; class Insecta; order Diptera; family Scathophagidae; genus Cordilura; species Cordilura impudica. Next base: position 127,401,531 of record OY821518.1, on the reverse strand, counting down.
AAAATAAAATCTATGTTATACAGACCGAAGTTATGTAAAAGTACCAAAATTCAACTTCTTCTATTATTTTTAATTAAGCTTATTTTTAAATATTTTTCGGAAACTGCAGATCGTAAATTAAAAAGTATGTTTTGATTGTATATAAGCTTTTGGCAGCCTTAGGATGATCGTTATTGAAATTGGTTAATGTTCAAACCTAGTCCCCATACGTGTGCCCCCTATGGTATCAACCTATATTGCTCTAAGATCCTAATTATTATATATGTATACAATAATCAAATTTGATTTGCGTCTTTTTATTACATCTATAAATTATTGCTCATAAAATACAGAGTGTGGGACTAATTTTAGTGATAGTCCCTATATAAATCAGACCTGTGATTTTGCGTGTACTGTGTTGTCAATATTTATTAAATTTATTTATATTTTTTTTAAATTCTGTGTAGTAATGTCCAGTTTTTTATTTACAAATAAATTTTACAAATTATATTCCCTGACGATGTAACAAAAAATCATTTTATAATAAATTTACGCTCCTGAGGAAGTTTGAATAAAGCAAACGAAACGTCGAGCAGAAAGATGATATTTAATTGATTTTTATTTACACATAAAAACAGATTATTGACCAAAATAGCCCGTAAGGTAACCCCTCTTTTTAAATCAGTATTATAATATTCACTGAAATCTAATTAAAAACTTACAAATATAACGTATTTGGTTTTTATATGTTTGTTGGAAGATATATGCAAGTCACCTAACTTGATCGAATCATTTTTGGATCTGTACCCATAATATAACCTTAATGTGATTATTATATAGGGACCACGTCCAATAAAGTGTTTAGCAAACAGTTTTTAATTGAAATGCAGAAATTTTAAAATTTTTTGGTGAAATATTTAATAATTTTTTTATTGAAATAAAATATATACTATTGAGGATTTATTTTTACAGTTTTCCTTAGGTTAGTCCATTCTGCTGACACCCACCGTCGAATGATGTTAGCTTTCGAGTTCATCAAGTTCATTGGCAGGCCTTTTTGAACAACGGCGACGATTAAATTCACGATTTATACAGTGATAAATCATGCACAAAAATTTTTCACGTATTAATTCAGTGTTAATTCGTAAGGAGAACTTTTCAAGAGGCTGATAACGAAACAAATCGCTATGGATGTGTTAACTGGTTCCTTATTTCACCAGAGTTGCCAATAAATAAATATCAACACTCCTAATGTTCGGACAGCATTCTTTAGCTTGTTGAGCAAAATTTCTACCATCCAAATGCACTGATTTTTCGTGTTGGAATTCAGTTCAATCTTTATTAATGATTGCTTTTTCTTGGCTTGAAATTCATTTAAAAACTGCTTTCTTATTTGCTTATTACATCAGCATTTTCACTAACTTTTTAAACGATTTACTCGTATCGTCTTAGCCATAATCAAAATATTAAATTCTTTTAAAAACGCATTAACAAAATAACAGAAAGTCATTTAAAATTATTGTATGATCACTTTTTTTAGCACATGCTTACATATAGTAACAACGCATTAACGTGTATTAGGTTTTTTTCTTTTGTGTGTATTTCGTTTTTTTTTTCCTTAAATGCTATTCATTACTAAAAATATCTCAAATTACAATACATTTTTTTATGTTCCTCTGTTGGCCGAGTATTAATAAAAAATTATTAAATAATTCATTATCAGAAAAGGTTCACAAGGCATTAATGTTTTGATTGTGTCATACAACTTAAGAGGTTGATGACTCTTTTACAGTATGGAAATTAATAATTGCTTTGAATGAAATCTTTGGACTCTGTGCAATCAGACTATTATTTGGTTAAGAACAACATTAACACAAAATTTACTGACTTCTTCTTGTTTATTGTTATTATTATCCAAGAATATTAAATTTGTATTTAAATTGATTTATATTTTAATACTCGTATTATGCAGTTTGAGAACAAAATATTGCAAATATTCATTTAATGTGAAGTAGGATCTCAGTAAATCCAACTGTTATTAAGGAGTTAGATCAAAACAAGTAAGAAAATTATAGTCGGTCTAGACCGACTATACGATGCCCTATACCATGCGTTTAGAAACCCTATCTCTTAGGCCCAACTAACTGGACATAGAAAATAAGCAAAAACCAAATTTGAGTGGGATTTTTATTAATTTTTTTGGCTGCAGATATGAAAAAGTTCATATCGGATGCTATATCTATATGGGGACTAGGTCCAAAAATGGACCAATCCTGATCATGTTTTGTAAAGTCTCTTGTATTTTGCAAAAATATATACAAACAAAATTTGAGAAGAATCAGTGCAATATTTTTGTTTTTAATAGATTTAAGTGAAGATCGGGAAGCAGTCTATGTGGGGCCAAAGGGATCATTTTTGGACTACTCATTAGTGGATGTTATGAACGCATACAAACCCAATTTGAGTAAGATCAATATGACAATTTGGATCTTATGGCAATTTATGTCGATTTCATAGGGGTAATTTGTATGGGGGCTAGGTCTGAACATGGACTGATTCTCACCAGTTTCAATAGCGTTCATCCCACGGCCGACAAAAGCTTATATGCCAAATTTCATCAAAATATATTCATATTTGCGATCTGCAGTTTGATTACAAGGACGTACGGCCGGACGGACATTGTTAAATCAACTCAAAAAGTGATTCTGATTTGATCGGTATAATTAAAGATGGGTCTAGGTCAAATATTTTTGGTTGTTACAAACAGCAGCACAAAGTCATTATACCCAAACCACATAGTGGTATAGGGTATAAAAATCTTAACATACATAAAATAAAGGAAACTTTTGAACCTAGAGTTTTTATACCCTATACCACTATTTGGTTTGGGTATAATGACTTTGTGTTGCTGTTTGTAACTACCAAAAATATTTGACCTAGACCCTTCTTTTATTATACCGATCGAATCAGAATCACTATCGGAATCAGAATCACTATCTGATTCGATTTAACGATGTCCGTCCGTCCGTCCGTCTGTGTGTCCATTTAAAGCTTGTAATCAAACTGCAGGTCGCAAATATGAATGTAAGATCCAAATTATCATATAAATCTTAGTCAAATTGGGTTTGTATGTGTTTATTACATCCATTAATCTGTAGTCCAAAAATGATCCCTATGGGACAACTCTTAGTCATAGGCCCCATATAGAGCTGCTTCCCGATCTTCACTTAAATCTATCAAAAAACAAAAATATTGCACTGATTCTTCTCAAATTTTGTTTGTATATATTTTTGCAAAATACAAGAGACGCTACCAAACATGGTCAGGATCGGTCCATTTTTGGGCCTAGTCCCCATATAAATATAGCATCCGATATGAACTTTTTCATATCTGCAGCAAAAAAAATTAATAAAAATCCCACTCAAATTTGGTTTATGCTTATTTTCTATATCCAGTTAGTTGGGCCTGAGAGATAGGGTCTCTAAACGCATGGTATAGGGTATCGTATAGTCGGTCTATCCCGATTATAATTTTCTTACTTGTTATTTATGTTTTTTATTTAATTGAAATTATATTAAAGCTTACAAAAAAACAGATAGCTTTTGTAGTTCTAATCACTACTTATGAACTTATGGATCTTTTCCGGAAATTCTTCCTTTAGGGATTTTGTACCAGTTAGTGTTACTTTTTTGGAACTGGTAGTCCATCGTAGTGTAAAATCTTTCACATTTTGGAAAATCTTTTTATGCTCTTCACCTCCCTTTTCGCAAGAGCCTATATATCTCCACTTGACTTAGCTCTGGGCACATTGGAGGATTTGCCTCCCTTGGTACAAAGAACAAGTTATAGTTCCTGTACCACTGAATAGCAATCGGACCAAATATAAGTGGATACGTTGTGTTGGCTTATGAAAGGAATGAGTCTTTTTGCAAATGCTCCTTAAGATAAACTTCGGTATTTATGGAGCGCATGAACTTTTTTGGAAATATCGTCTCCTTTTGGGTCCTAAACTTATTTCAACATTTCCCCGTTCAATAACAGAACTTCAATTTCCGTGCTCTATTTTTGGCTTCTAAATGTTTTTCAGCGTTTCTGTCTGTAACTTTTTGGACTCTGTATGTTTTCAAAACTGCATTGGCTGTAATTGTTCGAACCACTGAGCTAACCGGGCTGCTTTTCTATCGGATGTATATAGTGCTCTTTTCATTATGCTTTATATTACCTTGGCCTTACAAACATTACAAACCTTTCTTTCCTCCCTAACTAGGCTTCCTATCAATAATCAAATACTCCTGATACTTCAGGAGTATAATAACTTTGAAAACAAATTGACGGCAGACTTTTGATTCTTTCGCCAACTTTTTATGGGACCAAGTTGTATTTTAACACGTAATTCTATTTCATCACTCAGTTTAATCAGTTTTGTCATTAAACATAATAGCTGACGTAGTTTTCAAAGATAACTTAATCAAAACAAAATTCAAATAATTCTTGCGAAAAAAATTTTTATACCAAAACATTTCATTACACGTAATGAGCTTTAGAATAGGAAATCAAAAGTATTCACTACAATAACAATTACAAAACCCATTATTTTAACACTGGGGAATACACGTACATTACCATTACTAGAAAGAATTGATTACTTTATCCATTAGAAGAAACGACTTGACTTACATATGAGGGCGGTCCCAGAACAACCCGAACTGACAGAGAAAAAAATATAACTTTTAGTCCGATAACCTTTTCCCAGTAATATTTTATAGCTTCGATACCTGTTTATAGTAAGAACTGCCTAGCTTCCTAAAATACCCTTCAACCCTAGACGCCACCTTTTCATTGTTAGCAAATCTTTTACCACTGAGGCATTTTTAAAGTTTGGAAAATAATCCGAGGGAACTAAATCCGGCGAATAAGGAGCGTGATGAAACAATTCGAACTTTAATTCATAGATTTTGGCCATGTGTGAACGGATGCATTGTTTTGATGAAACAACACTTAGTTTTTACCGTTGATTGCTTTTCCCATTTTAAGATAACCATGTATAAATTATCTCACGCGCACCTTTAAAAACAGACTCCATAATCTTTCCTTTCTTTTAAACAGTTGTCATTACATTTATGTATTACATATACGAGTATATACCATTATTAGAAAATCAGTCCTTTTTCCTTTAAATAATACAAAGACATTACTTGTAATCGAAAAGGTATTAATTAATCATTACCAAGGCTGTGCTGGGTAATTATTAAGTAATAATGTGTATTTTGACAATAGGAAAAAATTTAGTTTAGTAATAAAAGTTTTTTTTTAAAACTCAAGAAGTCTTAATTTAAATATTTCAAAATCTAATATTCCGTTAAATGAGCTATTTTTATGTAACTCTTCCCGACTTTAATATTATTTAATGTATGCATTTTGAACATATTATATATGCAAAATTTATTTAATTTAATTATTTAATTAATTAAATGTATTCATATTATATTTAAGTTTGACATTAAATTTTTTTTTTTGTCTGCTTTTATTGAGATACCGGTTGATTTGTTTTTATTATTGCTACCAAATTTTATATACGAACTTTCTTTGTTGATATTCAAATATGGAATTTGATTTTGATTGCTTAGTCTAAGTTTTGTCTGGAAATTAGCATTTATGTTTCGTCTAGCTAACAGACAAGTAAAACACGTTATTACTGCGTGATTCACTTCACATTATTATTATAACAAAGATTATAATGATAACAATTTCTCGTACAGTCCAGAACAGTTAAAACGTACTCAAACGGACCGCGAAAATTTAAGAGTAAAATTTCTTAATAAGAAATAAATACAAAAATATTTTTAAAAAAAATTTGTTTTGCAAAACCATTTTATTGCAAGATTCTTAGAAGAAATACTGATTTTTATACCAATCGACTCAGAATCACTGCGTCCGTCTGTCCGTCTGTATGTCCATGTAAACTTTGTAATCAAGAAATCTTGTATATGTGACCCTGCATATGAAAACCCACCTAGTGTGTCAAAATAAGTTTTTGAGTAAAACGCAATTAAAGTTTCCCCCTCTGTGTTGCATTTTCATAGTGTGTGTTTTATATAATTGCATTTTTACATTACTTTCCGATATTTTTGAGACTTGCGAGCGGTTTCATATGAAAATTTAAGGTTTTTTACATACAAATCCTAAAAAAGGGAATTCATGAAATTTGACACACTAGGTGGGTTTTCTTAAGCAGGGTCACATATAAGCTTTTATCAGCCTTGGGACGAACGTTATTTATATTGGTGAAAATCGGTGCATGTTCAGTTCAAGTCCCCATACAAATGACCCCTATGAGATCGACCTAGATTGCCATAAGATCCAAATAATGAAAATCGGCGCATATTCCGACCTAGCCCCCATACAAATAAATTCTATCAGATCGATTAAAATGGTCGTCCATTTCAGATCACATATATATCGATCAAATTTGGTATATGTGTGTCTAATCAGTAGTCCAAAAATAAACCATATAGGAACATTTTTTGTCATAGTCCCCATAGGAAGCTGTATCCCGATCTTCACTTAAATCTATCAAACAACAGAAATATTGCATGGATGTGGTTTAAATATATTTTTGACCAAGGTAAGTGACTTTATGGTCATAACCGATCCATTTTTTTGACCTACTCCCCTTTATAAAAATAACATCGGATATGAACTCTTTCATATCTGCACGCCATAAATTAATAACAAGAGCACTAAAATTTTTTTTATACTTTTTTCTATATTCAGTTATTGTCTCAGAAAATTTGGATCGAAGACCCTCTTTCGAATCGTATGGTATTATAGATATAAATTTGTAAATTACACAAAAGTTTGCAAAAAATTTAAAATGCTTTTTACGATTTTAAAAACACCGTAGTAACAGATTTTCTTTCTGAAACATTCTAAGCACCAATAATAGAATTTCAAGTGGAAACACTTTTTAAAACGAGAAGACTCTCAAAACCTGATTAATTATCAATTTGACTTGACACTTTTATAAAAATATATATAGAATATATAGAATTAAAATTATATCAATCAGTTTCGAAAAATATCAAAATCTTGTAATAAAATTTATTTCATAAATTAAAGAAACTAATTTTTCATTCTACGAAATAATATCGATAAGAAATTTATTTCATAAAATTATATATTTAGTTTATATAGCGCAAAAAAGTAGCTACGAAAGATTTGTATACCCTCCACACCACTTTTCAGAGGCTATATATCAGTTTGTCAATCCATTTGTAACTCACCGAAATAAATTGCGGAGACCCCTAAAACTATATATATATATTCTTGATCCATATGAAAGGAGAAGCCGAGCAGGCGATCCACGTCTGTCTGTGTGTCTGTCTGACTGTTGAAAACATTATATTGTCCGCAATAGGTCGAGTGAGTCTCCTCATAATATGCAGCAGTTTGGTATTGAATTTGGAGCCAGAAAAAGACCTAAAATCGTATATTTTGTGTTTCCCTGCTTATAATATTGTTCATTACAAACGTAATAGTTGGTATAAAATTGATGGAATTCGTTATAAATGTTCTCGTCTGTAGTTCATTAAATTACTTTTGGGTATTGGATGTGATTTGAAATATTTCACTAAGTGGAAAAACTTTTTAATACCAAAGAAATATTCAACGAATAATTAGAATATGGAAATTGGAAATGTAAATATATAAATAAAATAACATAACTCGAAAGCGCATAATGAACTACTGCAAGTACGAGTTTATCGTCAGCTTAAATGCAAAACATTTATTTAATTTTATTTATTTTGTTTGTAATAAAAATGCGCCTCTAGTTAAGTCCGTTTAATTATTTTAATAAAATTGTTATTATTAAACATATGAGTCTATGACTTTTGATGAGATGCAAAAAACCGATTTTAAAATTTTTGCTATGTGTTTTTTTATTTTAGCTAACAATCAATTTTCATATGCTATAGAAACAATATCATCAATTATAATGTAACAATGTTTAATATAATCAATGATGAAGGTTTAATACCAGATAGCAATCTGGATAAAAATTTTATTTATGACGTGTTTTTCTTTGCACAAGGTATTTATATATAATATTTTTAAATAAATATTTTTAGCTACAAAATATAAGTTTTTTTCTTTGAGTGTAGGTGGTTCTGCCTTTTTTTCTACGATTATAAAAGTTGATAATTAAGTGCATGTAAAAAACTGACTCTAGAAACTGTAGCAGTCAATTATTGAATATTAAAAATTCAATATTCATTTAATTATTATTCAAAAATATCACTATTATAATATTTAGAAAGAAAAATCCCTTAAAGATGTAATAAAAATAAAGAATTTCGTCACTTTTTTGTTTTCTATAGATTGGAATTTATACGCTTGCAACAATTTTTAAATGAGAAACCCAGAGAATATTCTTATTTCTTATCTTAAACACAGAAAACAGATTATTGCCAACCGAACTGGGATGAAGTTAATAACCGAATTTTGAGTTGATGACAATAACAATTCTATTGCCTTAAGAGTAAATATTTTATCACAATAGAAAATGGTAAGTTGCTATAAAATCTCTATTTATACAATTCGGTTGGTGAATTTTATTTCTGCGTGTATATAAATCAAAATTTTCCTAAATACTCGATTTAGCCAAAGCCTTAAATATATATTCACAATGCGTCTGTATAAACAGAAAAAAAAATGGTTCTACGTCAGCTAATTTTTAAATATATAAAAATCACGCCTTCTTTATTAATTAATAAATTTTCAATCACATGGTTTTAAAAAATTGGCACTTTGACAAAATATTTTTTATAAAGTAACGTAAGAAAATTTTCTTAATAAAATTTATTTAATTTTCAAAGAAAAAAACAAACATGAAAAGATTTTTATTTATAATACAGAGGTATAGAAATTTTCCTAAGTGGTAGAAATTTATTCGATGCAATAATTGTAGATTTCGTTAACATTTACTTAAAGTCATTATCATTACTACGATCAATGTCAATGTGTTTTAATAAAACCGATTAATTATGTTAATTATTAAATAATTTCCATTACCTTTAATAAAACTAGGCAACATCAAAGTTCGACTATTTTTTGTACGTACTGTGGGCTGATGAACTCAAAAATCACTCTAAAAAATTTGTTTATGGAAAAATTGTACATTTCGATTTTTTATTGAATTAGCAAAATAAAACTTTTAAAATTTTTCTTTATTAATAGAGTACTTCAAAATAATTTTCTCAAACTATAGGTCGCAAATATGATGGTAGCTCTTGAAATTGGTGAAAATCGATGGATGGTTAGAGCTAACCTCCATACGAGAGTCCCCTGTTGAAACGATCTTTATTGCCCTAAGATCCAGATTATTACATATGTCGTGATCAAGTTTGGTTTGTGAGTGTTTATTTTATCCCTAAATCATCAGTTCAAAAATAAAGAGTATGGGAATAATTTTAGACATAGTCCCATTATAAAGCAGCCTCCCGATATTTACTAAAAACTATCTAATGACTTGCGAGTAAAATATATTATGTTGAAATTTTGTATATGTTTTTGGAACACATAACTAACCCCTCTATTAATCTTGATCGGACTAATTTTTGACCTAGTCCCCATATAATAAACTTAATATTTAATGTGATTAATATATGAGGATTAGATCTAGTGAAACTATTTCTGAAAAAACAAAAAGATCATAAAAATATTATGCACACAATTTCTTTTACTGGCAGTTAATAAAAAATTTATAATTTTTTTTGCCTAGTGTTAGCCATAATTTCGACAAAATATCGTTAAAGCATTAATTTTGTATACCCTATACCACTATATGGTCAGGGTATAATGAGGTTTGTAAATACCAAAAATATTTGACATAGATCCATCTTTCATTATACTGATCGAATCAGAATAATTTTCTGAGCTGATTTAGCGATGTTCGTCCGACTGTCCGTGTGTCCATATAAACTTTGTAATCAAACTATAGGTCGCAAATATGAATATAATAGGACGAAATTTGGTGTGTAAGCTTTTATCGACTATATGACGAACGCTATTAAAATTGGTGAAAATCTGTTAAAATCGGCTTAAATTATCATAAAATCGAAATTAACATATAGAGATCGATCAAATTTGGTTTGTGTGTGTTTATTACATTTATTAATCAGTAGTCCAACAATAAATTCTGTAGGATAATTCTCACTCATAGCCCCCATATATAAAACTGCTTCCCTATCTTCACTCAAAATCTAACTAACCCGGTGAGTTTACTATAATCCTCTCTATTTCAACTTGAAAACAAGTAGGAAAATTAAAGTCGGTCTAGACCGACTATACGATACCCAAACCATGCGACCCTATCTCTCAGGCCCAACTAACTCGATATAGAAAATAAGCACAAACCAAATTTGAGTGGGATTTTTATTAATTATTTCGGCTGCAGATATAAAAAAATTCATATCGGATGCTATATCTATATGGGGACTAGGCCCAAAAATGGACCGATCCTGACAATATTTTGTAAAGTCTCTTGTATTTTGCAAAAATATATACAAACAAAATTTTAGAAGAATCAGTGCAATATTTTTCTATTTTGATAGATTTAAGTGAAGATCGGGAAGCAGCTCTATATGGGGCCTATGACTAGGAGTTGTGCAATAGGGATCATTTTTGGACTACTGATTAATGGATGTAATATATACATACAAAACCAATTTGCCTAAGCTTTGTATGATAATTTGGATCTTATGACAATATATGTTGATTTCATAGGGGTCATTTGTATGGGGGCTAGGTCTGAACATGGACCGATTCTCAATAGCGTTCATCCCATGGCCGATAAAAGATTAAATACCAAATTTCATCAAAATATATTCATATTTGCGACCTGCAGTTTGATTACAAGCTTTTCATGGACACACAGACGGACGGACGGACGGACGGACATCGTTAAATCGAATCGAAACAGAAATATTGCACGGATTCTTTTCAAATTTTGTTTGTATATATTTTTGCAAAATACAAGAGACTTTACCAAACATGGTCAGGAGGTCCATTTTTGGGCCTAGTCCCCATATAGATATAGCATCCGATATGAACTTTTTCATATCTGCAGCCAAAAAAATTAATAAAAATCGCACTCAACTTTGGTTTATGCTTATTTTCTATATCCAGTTTGTTGGGCCTGAGAGATAAGGTCTCTAAACGCATGGTATAGGTATAATTTTCTTACTTGTTTTTAGATACCTTTTTTGTGCTCTTCAACTCCCATTTCACAAGAGCCCACTATCTCTCCACTAGCCTTAGCTCCGGACAGTTAGGAGGATGTGCCTCTCTTGGTATAAAAACCACTCGAGAGCTTTCTTAACGTAGTAACAGGATGCTAAATGCGGCCAAAAATATGTAGACAAATTGTGATGATTCATGAAAGGAAGTAGTCTTCTTTTGCAAACACTTCTTAAAACAAATTTCGGTATTTATAGAACCCGTTATAACAAATGGCTTGCTTCTTTTGTTACAACTGCATATTTCTTGCCTTACCAGGAAGTTTTTTGGAAATTACGTCAGCTTTTGGGTCCTTAACTTATCTTCGAAAGCTGGGAAAAATCTGCCAGGACATACGTTCCGTCGTCCATTATGCACCAGGAGTATTTTTTTATGAAATATAATTTCCATTTTCATGCTGTTTTTGGCCTATAAATTTTTTACAGTGTTCCTGTCTGTAATTTTTTGGACTGTGTATGTTTTCAAGTGACCAAACAGTCCGAGCGCTTAGCTCGCCGGGCTGCTTTTCTACCGGATATGTTGGAAACTTTCTTCATTATGCCCTCTATTTTCTTGGCCTTAAGAACATCATGTAGACCTTTCTTTCTTCCCGAACCATGTTTCCCATAAATGATCGAATTCTCCTGATAGTTTCTAATAACAACAGAAATAGTTTGACAGCAGACCTTTGATACTTTGGCCAACTTATTGTAGAACCAAGTTGCATTTTATTTTAAATATTTAATAACTTTAACACGTAATTTTATTTCGTTCCTCATTTTAATTAATTTAACAACAAATGAATAGGGTTGCCATTAATCTTTAAAAAATATGTCAGTTATTATTACTTTTCAACATAACTTGATAAAAAAAAATGCAAATAATGCTTGGAAAAAAATTAAGAAAAACTTGTATTAATATTTTTTCAATTTTACTCCAATATTTGGAGCTCTCAGTAAAAATATTATTTAAGTTGTTTATATTACTACGACTCTTTGATTCTAAGCATGCCTTATAGGCCTCACCCGTGCAGGTATGCCAATTGATATAAGATGCAGTAATGTGTTAATTGAGGCGGCTAAAGTTGTGTTTAAGACCCACAACCGCAAATATTAAAATTGGTCTTACTATAGAGGTATGCATCCAATACGTTACTCTTGCCTTCAACCCCCCAGAGTGAACCGAACAATTTTCTTATGTGGTATGCATTCTTTTCTTTTTTATATCTAACCTCGGAGTTCTTGTTCTAAGCTAGCTTCTTCTTATCTATAAAGTAACTATCCCCTAAATTGTAATGTGTAAGTATATACTTTTCTTCAATGACACTACCATGTTCAAATAATGGGTATTGTAATTGCAAAGTAACTAGAGAACACTTGTGATTTCTTATTCTATTGAGAAGTTCTGCTGAACTAAAGTCACATGTCTTAAAATAATATATTTTTTAAGTATTTTTCTAAAATTGTTAAATATTAACACATTAATGTTTTATTGTTTATATATAAAACGAGCAAATTGTTTGAAAAAAAAAACAAAACTATTCAAGGTCAATGTGATTTGTATAAATATTTAAGACTTTGTCATGACAGTGTGGTGGACTCACAGTAAATCAGACGAGGGTGTGTATATTTTGATAGTATTAAAATAGATTTCAAGTGTTTTTAATGCACTCGTGGGTCATTCCATGCAAAAAAATTAGAAAAACAGGCAGAAACTTTCACGAATCATTCTTCCTGGTGATATATGTAAAAGAATATATTTTTGAAATTTATATTTCAGTTAATTTTTAAAATTTGGAAATCTAAATTTTAAAATAAAAAAAAATTAATTTTAAAATAATATTGCATATCAACTTCCCTTTGAAATGAGGGGTCACGAACTTCTGATAATTTTTGCATATTTTAAAAAATAATTAATTGAAAATCCATTGAATAAAAAAAAACAAGTAAGAAAATTATAGTCGGTCTAGACCGACTATACGATACCCTATACCATGCGTTTAGAAACCCTATCTCTTAGGCCCAACTAACTGGACATAGAAAATACGCAAAAACCAAATTTGAGTGGGATTTTTATTAATTTTTTTGGCTGCAGATATGAAAAAGTTCATATCGGATGCTATATCTATATAGGGACTAGGTCCAAAAATGGACCGATCCTGATCATGTTTGGTAAAGTCTCTTGTATTTTGCAAAAATATATACAAACAAAATTTGAGAAGAATCAGTGCAATATTTTAGTTTTTTAATAGATTTAAGTGAAGATCGGGAAGCAGCTCTATATGGGGTCAAAGGGATCATTTTTGGACTACTCATTAACGGATGTAATGAACGCATACAAACCCAATTTGAGTAAGATCTATATGACAATTTGTATCTTATGGCAATTTATGTCGATTTCATATGGGTAATTTGTATGGGGGCTAGGTGTGAATATGGACCGATTCTCACCAATTTCAATAGCGTCCCATGGCCGATAAAAGCTTATATACCAAATTTCATCGAAATATATTCATATTTGCGACCTGCAGTTTGATTACAAGATTTACATGGACACACAGACGGACGGACGGACGGACGGACGGACGGGCGGATCGGTATAATTAAAGATGGGTCAAGGTCAAATATTTTTGGTTGTTACAAACAGCAGCACAAAGTCATTATACCCAAACCACATAGTGATATAGGGTATAATTAAAACAGTCTTATTTATATTATCAGGAAGAATGATTGTTGAAATTTCCATTGAAATCTAAAGTGGTCGTGTTGTAAATTTAAATTATTTGGTTGATTTGGCATGAAAACACGCTAGAAAAGCATTTCCTACAACTAAATTTTTAAATTTTCATACAATCAAAACAAAGAACTTTGTCATAATGGAATTCTAAGGAAAATAAATATTAAATAAATGTTCAATAGAAACGGAAATTATTTTTTAATTTTGAAATTTTATGCTTGCAAATTTTGTATCGAAAATTTACATATTTTCAATAAAATTTGGTTTTTTTTTTTTTGGTTTTAACAGGTCTTTTTTTTTTGTTCCTATTCTTTTTGTTTTTGAAGTCACATGTGTGTTTGTACGTATGTCGTTTTTTGTGAAGCGCACCCCTTCGGTAAAATTTTATTGTGTTTGAGGTTTCTGCTTTTGGAGGTCTCTTTAGGAATGAGTCAACAGTAACTGGTTTTATATACGGTCACATGTTTTTTAACTTCAATACTTTTTTTTGAAATCACGTTTTACCCCAAAACATTGTTTGTTATTGTGCTCCCACAAAAAAATTAAATGATTTGTATACAAAAACACTTAATTTTTAAATAAAAAACCATTTAAAACGATTTCAAAATTAATAAAAATCATCAAAAACGAATAAGAGTACATTACATTTCTTAACATTGTATTTACGAGATTTCAATAAAAAAATAAGTAAGAAAATTATAGTCAATCTAGATCGACTACACAATACCTTATACCATGCGATTCGAAAGAGGATCTTGAATCAAAATTTGCTGAGACAATAGCTGGATATACTAAATAAACATAAACCAAATTTTAGTGCTATGCAGAGATGGGAAAATTAATATCTGATGTTACTATCTATATGGGGGTAGGTCCAAAAATGGACCGATTGTACTAGTAAAATGTCATAGTTTTCTGAAAAATATATATAAACCAAATTGTAAAAAAATCTATTGAATGTATCGATTTTTTGATAGATTTAAGTGAATATCGGTAATTACCTCTATGTGGAACTACTAAAATGGTCCTACAGGTTTTATTTTTGGGCCTCTAATTAGTGAATATAATAGACCACATGTTATCGATACATATATATATATGATAATACGGATCTTACAACAATTTTAGTCGTTCGTCCAATTTCATCAAAATATATTCATATTTGAAACCTGTAGTTTGATTACAAGGTTTACATGGTCACACAGACGGGTGGACAGACAGACAGGCAAATGGACGGACAGTGCTAAATGGACTCAGAAAGTGATTCTGCGTGATCGGTATAATAAAAGGTGGGTCTATGCCAAACATTTTTGGTATATATTTACAAACATCAGCATATAGTGGTATACTGTATACAGTGGTGTCTTATATTCAAATTCTCATATTTTAGAAAAGCTTTTTATATTCTAAAAATCCTATTCATCAATGATTTTAATTTTAGTATTCGAATTAACATATAATTTTTAATCTTACTCGAGTTAATGCTTCTTGCTACAGTAAATAAATCTCATATTTATAAATTTGTGTTTGGGCAGGGTAAGACATAATTTATTGTGACACCTTCCTATCGCAGTTGAGCTACTCTGTACACAATTATGGGAGTAATATATTTATCAGATTTTCATGGTTTTTATTTTGTTGGAAAGAATTTAACAAATTCTCTTCAATCCTTACTACTAATAAACTAAATGGAAATATAAAATAATTCAAAAAAATTTTAAATTAATATTAAAAGAATTTTACCAACTTTTAAACATGCATTTTTGGATAAAATTACTGCCGTAATTGTGTGCACAATTTTAAAAAAATTTGCTTTGGAGCGAGTTGGCATCAGAAGGAGTTGCCACACTATTTCAGCGACATGGTTCTAAGTAGGATGAATTATATTAAGGTTAGACCTTAACTTTACCGTTAAACCATCCTAAGTTAAGAGATGAATAAAATTAAGGTTAGACCTTAACTTTATCGTTAAACCGTCCTAGGGTAAGAGATAATCCAAAGGATTTTATTTGCCAAACATTTTTTAACCAGCTTAGAGAAAAACCGGCTTTTAATTAATTAAAATTTTATTTTTGTTAAGAATATGATTTATGTGAATGTGAATTTTAATTCCAAATCTATATTATTAAAAAAAACGTTGGAATACAAAATTTTAATTTTTAATTATACTTTAGAAAAATAAAAATTTTATAAATCTATATATAGTATAGAGAAATGGATGTATGTTTGTATGTATGTATAGATGTTCCGTATGGACTCCAAAATAGCTCGACCGATTTCAATGACATTTTCAGAGAATGAAGTTTGATATTTTATTATTGGTCTGTGGGTGGAGGGGCGTGGCGACATCAAAGTTTAGTATTGCACCTAGATATCTGCTTAAACTTTCGGGGGAGTTCGAGCTTTACTTTTGTCCTAGACTCTGTATTAAAATTTAGATGCAATATAAATCCGGACTGGGCTCAGCTACTATATGATAAAATCGAATTAATCGTGGAAATACATACAAATATAGATATATATTTTTTTTGGCATATATTAAAATTTAAAAATAAGTTTCTTTTAATATTTTTTATACCCTCCACTCCAGTGCGCAGAGGGTATATATCAGTTTGTCAATCCGTTTCTAATTTATCTAAACAAATTCTTGATTCTTATAAAAGAACGCCTGTCTGTCTGTCTGTGGGATATCGATCTGAATGTCTGTTGAAAACATTCTCCTGTCCGCAATAGGTCGAGTAGGTTGCACTACTTAACACTTAGACTGTTCCTCAGATTCTGCAGCAGTTTGGTATTGATTTTGGAGCTTCTAGACCAAATGGGTGTGAAATTAAGGGCGAAAATGTTATTATGCCTCAATAAAATTTCACATAAAACAAGTAAGAGCGTTAAATTCGGCTGTGCCGAATCTTTGATACCCTCCACCTCGGTTTGAGTCTTGATAATAAATGTAAATGAAAAAGTAAACAATTTGTTAAACTTAATACCAAATTATTTCAGCAAATTCTTTGGGTTGGTTTTCGTCTTTTCTATTATTTCGGATTTATTTCGGTGTTTGCTTTTTGGTCATCGTGGTTGCCGATCGGCATGCATTTAGGTTATATACCTATATGCATGCATTTCCGGTTATATGACATAACTTCTCGTTTAATTTAGTTTTTGCTAATTAAATAGCTCGCCCTAACCTCCATTGCAAAGGTAATGGTTGTGTAGGGTGGCTATATGCATTAAATCGTGCTAATTGGAGATGGCTGTATAGTTTCTTCTAACTGGCGAAATATTTTTTCATTGCGGTCATGTAGGTCGGATGGAGTAACAAATAATAACCAAAAAAAAAAAATTTCTCAATTTTTTTATTAAAATATTGCCATATTTGGAAAACATTGAGAATAAATTTATAATAATAAATATTCAAATTAGGGATGCCAAACGCAAAAAACCAAATGTCCCAAACATTTTAAATAAAATAATTTGTTATCTTTATTATCTGAAAAACTTCAAGTTTTTATCCAAAAAAAAATTGTGAAAATTTCTATATAAATAACATTCTCATCAAATTGCGTTTATTTATGTAACAGTTTTTATGTTCGCATTCTTAAATATCATTTGACGTTTTCTTAAATTCATTGAATTTAAATTAATATTTTCTGTAGTGTGATTCTGTAAATTTCAACGATCCGACAATCGCAAAATATATCGACAGCTATTGTTGTTTGCACTAAGGATTAAGTGATTCACTAAGTACATACATCTTAACGACAGTCGACAAATCTATTTTTCTATTTATTTATATTGTAAACGAGTGGCATCACTGTCAAAATAAGCGAAAAAAATAAAGAAGAATAGAAAAAAACAAATTACTTCGTGTTTGACAGGATGATTTTATGTTGATGTTTTATATCTTTATTTTTTACTAATATTTCTGTGTATTTATTTGAAAATGAAATAATGAATTGAATATGCTATTTAATTTTTTTATTTATATAAAAAAAGTTTTTTTCATTAAAGCAAAATATTTTCACTATTTTATGATTTTTATTTATGTATGACGACATTTCAACCTAAAAATTTAAGTTTTTATCGATTGAATAAACAACACAAATATGGTTGTCGTTTAGATAACAACAACGGCTGACTTTAACAATAGCGAATACCGTTTAAAAATTTTACTGATAATTTTGCAATTTTCTTTTTTTAACGATTCGACTATCGTTAAAAGAAGTTACTGAATCGCGGTACTGAAAAGCTATTAATTTCTCCTGAATCTCAATATTTTTTTTAAATGTAATTGGTGTTTTTTTTTTTTGGAATTTCAATTTGTGTTTAACGAATAAAATTTATATATTAAAGATGCAATTGATGTCTTCTAAATTTAAAATTATAATTCCGACGTTTTGATATGATTTTCTGAAATTCAATTAATTGTAATTTATAATTGAAAACTTTCAATTCTAGTTTTTAGAATTGATATTTTCTTAAATTTGAATGGAAAATTTAAAAAGTGCAATTTTGTATTTATGTGAATAATACTGCTTTAGTAATTATAAAAAAATTGTTAAAAATTAGATGTAATCGCAATCAGATATTTTGTAGGTAAAGCAGAATACTAATTCTATATAACTATGTAGAACTGCTTTGAAAGCAAAAAACTTATTGATGAACTCGGTAACTCTATTTTGTAAAGACAACAAAAATTAATATGCCAAACTTATGTTCATATTTGTAAAAGAATAATGAAAAAACGTATGAAATAAAAGACCAGCCCGTGTATACTCTTAACATTGTTCTGTATGATATCTAGTTGAAAATATTAACATTCATGTTAAAATAGAAATAACTATTACAAAGCTATTTAGAACAAACAAAAATTGTGGCGCCATCTACTGTGGCATAGTCACGCTGAGCAAAATGAAGTGACACTCTGTTAATGCAAAAGAAATGTATTTTCCTCATAACAAAATATTGCAGAATTTTATGTAAATAAAATAATATACCGACTTATTTCTAACATGCAGTTGTTATGGATATACATATATATAATATATGTATATTGTTTGTATTATTTAATATGTTCATGTATGTATATGTAAATATTACACACAAAAAATACAACATCAAACGTTATTTTTGTGTTTTTCTATTTAAATAAATTAATACATAAAATTTTTTTTTGCTAAATTTACATTGTTTTTTTTTTTTATTAACAACTAGGTATTTTAGCATTATTTGCTTTAGATGCTGGTGAATTTTTACTCCCTTTACATATATTAACTCGTAGTGTCTGCTTGTCGAAAAAATTACCCGTGACCCATTCGATCTGAAATTTTGCAGGCAGGCTCGTGGTAATAACAGAAATGATCTAACAAATTTTTTTAATGATGCCAAAACAATGGAAACTTTTAAAATTTTCTACCAGAGTTAATAAAAAAATTTACAAAGGGTTAGTTTTTATTATATTATTACCACAACGACCACAAAAACAACAAGTCCAGCTATAACAACAACACAACATTTAGAATAACAACAAGAACAATATAGAAACATCTTAGTTTTCATTTTTTTTTTATTTTTCAGAGATTTCCCTGGACCTGTTCCACCGATTTTAATGATTTTTGAAACTGAAATCTTCCCATGAATTTGGTGAATCATTCTCGCTAAAAATGATTACTGTAGCTGCACTATTGAGGGCGTGATCGTGACAAGAACAACATAGAAAATTATATTTTTTCAAGACTTTTTTTAGTTCTTCATTCAAATCTCTGGCCCTAATCGACCGATTTGGACGATTTTAAACAGCAAACTTTTCAGGATGTTAGTGAATCATTTTTTATGTCAGCGAGCTCCCTAGCTGCCCGATTGATGCCGTCATCGTGATTTCCACAGACGGACAGACGGACATCACTATATCAACTCCGGTTGTTAAAGGATCACAAATATATATATTTTATGGGGTCCAAAATTTTTTTTCTAATTATTACAAACGGAATGACAAACTTATATATACCCTCAGCACACTGGAGTGGAGGATATAAAAATGAAAATAGTGAAGAATGTTTATATATTCGTAACAGAACATGTGCATATAAATATGTATCAGCGATGCATACATATATTTGTTTGCTTGTTGCTTTTGTTGTTGCTCTTTTTTTTTTGTACAAAGAAATATGCATATGACTGGCTGAGAGACAAATAAACAAAAATATGATTGTGTGCGTTTACATGTATAATTATTATATTTAATAACTTTTTTCAATTAAAAAAGTTCGAAAATAATTAATAATTGTAAACATCATTGTAAAAAATCTAACCATATAAATTTGAAATCTAGCCTTTTTTTGTCTCTTACTGTTGACAAACATGATTATAATATTATGTTCAGCATATTAACTACGCTCATAAAAATTTAGGTATTTAAAAAAACCCACTTATCAAAACAAAAACCGATGACCAGGTTTTCAAAAAGGAAGAATTAAACCTAAATTAATATTATGTATTTAAAAAAAACTGGTAATTAGACTCGTGTATGTTTTAACTTTCAACTGAATTTTAGCACTAAGTCCTAAATCGTTTTATTTCATGTGAAGATGAAAGTAAGAACAGGGATAAATTTAGAAAATTTTTGGCAACTCCAGTTACAAATTAAGAAATCCTAAATTTATCAGCGCTTCGTTTCATTTCATGTGAATATGAAAGTCTGAACAGGGGTAAATTTAACATATTTTTGGCAACTCTAATTACAATAATACAAAATTTATAATACAAATTACTGCTTCAATTAAGAAATCCTACATTTATCAGCGCTTCAGATCAGAACATTTAAACATCGAAATAACACTCACAAAAACGGTTTTTCCATGTAGAGGATACATAATTAATTGTGTCTTTGTTTTTTTTTTTTTTTTTTTTGTTTTTTAAGACACACCAAATCTTTAACGACTTCTAAAGAAAATAATTAAAACCAGAGTTTATTCAAAAACGTTGGCCCCTATTTAAATCGTTTAACAAGCAAATTTCTGCGAAATAAAAAAGCACTCAAAAGTTGTTTACTGATCTTTTAACGAACAAAAATAACACACAACATTTAATAAACAACAATTTTTAAAACTTACAACAAACAGCAAGGCGTATGATTAATACTAATTAAATTTGAATTTTGATTGATAACCATATTTTAGAATTTGATATGTATAAAGATTTCTTAGTAATACAATTTATTCACACAATAAAAAATAATGTATAGTTAGGCATTTATTTTTTTTTTGTATTGTTTTTTGTTTTAACTCATAAATGTAAACTTGTTTTCAACAATAAATTAAGACTTTGTCTATACAAAAAAATAAAAATTGCAATAACCGTATGCTAAATGAGAGGCTTTAAGTTTTTCAACATTTCCGTTTTCTGTTTTTACAAATGCATTTAATTGTGTTACGGAATTAGCCTTGTTTTATAAATATATATATACATAAATTTGTATTTGCAATTACTTTTGTTTAAACAAAACAAAATCTATTTTTTTGTTGTTTAAATTTCATTTAGCCTTTTTTTAAATAAATAACCTTTGATTTAGTATTCTGAGCTTATAATTGTGGTCTTTCGAGTAATGACATTTAGACTATCTTCAAGTATACTTTTAATTTTTATTAAGCAACTTTGAGGTTAATAGTGTTTTCTTTCTGAAAAAAAATTATTTTATGGTACATTGTTATAGCACCCAGTTGCGTTTTTTTTTATCGTGAAAATATAACACAAAATTACAACCTGTGCCACACTTTTTTAACAGCTGTTTTTATTTACCTTTTTTTTTGTAAACACAATGTGATTTTATAAAGTATCAAAACTTCAACTTTTTGTCATTTTATAGCAATACATTTTTTAAATTTTCACACGGTTCTTATTTTCTCAGAAAAAAAAACAGAAATAGAAAAAATTCAAAATGCTAAATAATGACAATTAATTCACGAAATTTCGGTAAAGAAATTCATATTTTACATATACAGCTATAGACGATCGGTGATGATATTGGGTTTGCCATGGCTGTAAACTAGTATTATTAAATTGATTCTCATTAAAATCTTTAAACTATAATCCGCATACAATCTAAACGCAGCATTAAACTTACTCATTCATTGATAATATTGTGTCTACGTAATTGATAATAAATGAAATTAAAATACAAACATCGTAGTAAGTATTTACTAAAATGTTGAAACTGGACATGTGCCCTAATTTTAGTGGACTTTAACATCCATTCTTTTATGTAAATAACGAATAAATGCACATATAAATATGTATGTACATATAAGTATGTAAACCAAAATAATGTACATATATTAAGTTCAACTATAAGTAATTACAAGGCAATTTCTTATATTATTTGTGTACCCTTATTGTACTGTGATAAACTTCATTTTTGCGATGAACTGATTTCAAAAGACAGCATGAAATAGAGAAAAATTTCCATGAGTTATTTTTATTACAATGCAATTTGAAATTTTCCAAGCAATCCAAGTTATATGCCATAAGTAATTTAAGATTGGCTAACTGATGGAATCTTTAGAGAATATAAGAATATATTATTTAATAAAGAAAATCACATAATAACTAATTTATTTGTTATTGTAATTTATTTTAACAAAAGTGTAATAACAGCGAGAAATTTATAATCAATTCCGGGTAGTAAGTTAAATCGAATTCAAAAAAATATTTAATATTTAAATTTTTTAACAGCAGATTATTGAAAAAATAAAAATATTATTGCCATATTAATAATTTTTCATTTGCACGATTAAAAAAAGAGTAAGTGACTTAAGCTGGGTTCATTAAGCGATTGAACTTTTAAACTTAATCAAATTAATCGGACAATTTCAACATTTCTAATTTATTAGCATAAATTAATTAATAAATCGAGTAACTCAAATAAGAATAACTTTCTAGGTTTAACACTGTAGTAAGAGCTTTAAATTGACTTCATTGAGCGAATAAATTTTTAAAATTAATCATATTAATCAAATAAGTTCAACATTTTTAATTTATTTATATCGAGTAAATCGACTAATAATACTTTTTTGTGTAAAACTAGAAATTGTGTGTAGGTGAGTCCAAAAATATTCATATCACAAAAAATTACATACCAATTTCTCCTAGAATGTGCCGAGTAGCACATTTTCATTTCATATAACCCATTATTTATCAGCAGCTGCCATCTGTGGGAGCTAAAGCAATTTTTATATATCAAAGTCTGAAATTTTTGCGAAAATTGTGAGAGTTGCTTAAATGCATTATCAAAAAAATATATATACAAATAATCTGCAACAAGTACATTTTAAAAGTCGAACAGTTTTTTAATAAAATTCAACAAAAGCAAGCTTAACACTTAATATCTATTGCGTTTATTGCTTGATTTTCATGATCGAGAAAATGAATTAAAGGACTGTTCACCCAAAACCGCTCTTTAATATCTTATCGCTTTCAAAAGTTAAAGATATTTGACCGCCTTCCCACGTATTATAACACTGCTCTTCGCTAAATGCTTTGGAATAATTACACAAGGGAGCAAGGTTTTTGTTGATTACGAACTGCATGTTGTTTTTAAATTAATTTGGGATGCTGAATCCAATATCTGAAATTAGTGGCCTAAAGACAATTACTAAAGCACACTTATTGCATAAATAGAACAGCAGCAAACACACACATATTAAAAATGTTATTTTTGTATGGGAATCGCGATTTTTATCAATTGACTTTTCTCAGTAAATTGTGAACAAAATCAACAGTTGTGCACCGATTACAATGAACAAAAGCTCATTTCATTCGAAATATGTTTAGCTTAATACTTTTATACAAACCTGTGATATATGTCGTATTTTAATTTTTTCTGAATTTTTAAAAAACAAAAAAAAAATTTTTGTTCTTTTTTTCAAAATTTGCACGATATCTCTGAAACTGCTGGACAAATTTAAAACCAATGTGAGCAGGACTTAAAGATAATATTGTTGACGAGTTTTGGATTTTTTTAAACTGAATGTAAGTCCATGTAATTCCAGTATATGTAGTGGAAGTGCCTTAATTTTGGACATAACGGTATATCGCGAAAAGGCTAGCTGATAGAAAAAAAACCAAGTGCAAATTTGAAATCAGTGACCTCAAATTAGTAAAAAAAAAAAATTCCAACAAAGTCCCATTCAACACCAAAAAAGTTTAATTTTGTTCCATTGTGTTATAGAATCTGAAGCTTGTAAGCTTTAATTTGATTATTTCCGAAAATCAAAGTTTCTTAAAATCTGAATATTTGAGTCCTTTCGATATACAGCAAAGGCCCGGTAATCCGACATCCAATTAACCGGAACACTCAGTTAACCAGAATTTTATTTTTAGGAAATTTTTTGCTTTTTCTCTTTCACAAAAGAAATTGTTTTTTTTTTTATTATTCGGAATTTCACAGAAAATTAAATTCAATGAACTGATATATGGGGGTTTCATGTCAAGTGCACCAACTTTTGAAACCGATGTCTTCCGATCGAGATGAAATTTGCACCAAGGTTAGACCTATTGGATAGTAGTTTGGACACAATCTCTCTGAGTTAGAGGGGATCCAGATCTCTCTGAGTTAGAGGGGATCAAAATTTGACATTTTGGCCAAACAGGTGTTTTTTCTCATCCATGTAACTTATTACCTATTGTTCTTAGAAAATTTTCTCCCAAATAGTTTAGATAGCTATTTCTTCAATATTTCAGAAAAAAATACTTTAAAAAAAAAAAAAAAATTTAGACTTTTTTTTGCTAAATTAAAGCATTTTTTTGCCTTTTTTTTCAAAAAGTGCATTTTTTTTTTTTTTTTTTCATAAGAAAGCTTAGGATTTTTCCTTTAAGAGGTTTTTAGTCGCTTAGTGGGATGGGAGTGGGATATTTATCAAAATAAATGTTTTGTAACTCAAGACAACGGTTTTTCAATTTTTCACAAATGCACTATTTTGAATTTTTTCCTATTTGTGTGTAAAACCTTACAAATAAAACTTATACTGAGAAACTAGACAAATTAACCTTTCCGAAGGTATGTAACATACCTTCATAACATAACAGAAGAGAATGGTTATCTGTAACCTGAAAGAGATATATGCAACATTTCAATCTGAACACGAGGATGTTAGAATTGGCTTCACCAAATTAACCCAAATTTACCATGAAAATGTTAAACTGATGTTGAAGGAAATCAACTTAAAGTATTTAACAGATGATTCGGCAGAAGATTTACACGATTACCGCGATTGCCTTAAATTGACTATGTGTCCTGATGCAAAAACTTCTTGCCACTTAGGTGAATGTACCAATTGCCCGAAAACCACATTCATCAAAGAAAATTTAATCAACTCTTTAGATCGAGAATATATAGAGAAGGTCAAATTAGATTCTTCGATTCAGACTGACAGATGCACATTGAAAACAATCATTTTAAATGTGGATGATTTTGTGGAAGAAATATGTATAGGATTGCTAAACTTGAGAAACCATGACTTTTTAGTCAAAGAGCAATGGTCATCCTTCAAGGATTTGAAGATACATTTGAAGTCTGGTGAATTCGTTATTTCATATGATTTCGCAGAAAACTATAAATATGTTCTTCAGGATGCCATACAAGCATTCCACTTCAATAACGAACAAGTAACTATATTCACAGTAGTTGTTTACTACATGGAAGATGAAAAACTGGAACACAAAAGTATGGCAATCATATCCGACGATTTAAAACATGATACCGTTGCAGTTTATGAGTACCAGAAGACGATACTAAAATATCTAAATCTAAATTTATAGTAAAGAAGGTATACTACGTTTCGGACGGAGCTCGTCAACATTTTAAAAACAAAAGTAGCTTCGCAAATCTTATGGCTCATGAAAAAGATGTTGGAATACCGGCTGAGTGGTATTTTCATCCTACTGCTCATGGTAAAGAAGCATGTGATGGTATTGCAGCAAACCTTAAAAGAAATGCAGCGAAGTATAGCCTCCAGTGTTCTCATCAAGATCGCATCGCAGATGCGACTGCTTTATTCCATTGGACAAAGAGTTATTGTAAAGAAACTAAAATAGTTTTTAGTAGCAAAGAGGATCATCAGGAAACATTGAAAACACTGAAGAGCAGATTCGATGCTGCGGTAACAATCGATGGTACCGCTCAATACCATGCTTTTATACCGCTTGTCGATGGAAGACTCAAGTTGAAGAAGTTTTCTGCCTCTATTCAATGCGATTTCTTTCCAAAGACAACAAATAAACCAGCAGCGAAATCAACAGCTGAACCTAGTAACGCCAAGAAAGGATTGACAAAAAAACGCAATAAATAAAGGCGACAAAAAAGCTGGATGAAAGACTGGGTATTAAAAATTTACAAGACTTAAATACTTCATCAGCTACAATAAATTAAGTATAAAAATAGTTATGATATAAATGGATCTAATGCAATTAAGATTAAATTTTAATAAATTATTTATCTTTTTATTTTTAATATTATTATTATTATACATTAATTTAATTATTATTAAAAATAAATAAAAAATAATAATTTTTCAACATTTCTATAGAAAAAAAGCGATTTTTTTCCTGAGGTTAACATATTCTGGGTATTACAGTATCGAGGGTATAAAATTTTAGTTAGGTATATTATATAGCTTCGGAAAGTTTAGTTTGTCTAGTTTCTCAGTATAAGTTTTATTTGTAAGATTTTAGACACAAATAGGAAAAAATTCAAAATAGTGCATTTATGAAAAATTGTAAAACCGTTGTCTTGAGTTACAAAACATTTATTTTGATAGATATCCCACTCCCATCCCACTAAGCGACCAAAAAGCTCTTAAAGGAAAAATCCTAAGCTTTCTCATGAAAAAAAATGCCCTTTTTGAAAAAAAAGGCAAAAAATGCTTTAATTTAGCAAAAAAAAAAATCTAAAAAAAAATTTTTTTTTTAAAGTATTTTTTCCGAAATATTGAAGAAATAGCTATCTAAACTATTTAGGAGAAAATTTTCTAAGAACAATAAGTAATAAGTTACATGGATGAGAAGAAACACCTGTTTGGCCAAAATGTCAAATTTTGATCACCTCTAACTCAGAGAGATCTGGATCCCCTCTAACTCAGAGAGATTGTGTCTAAACTACTATCCAATAGGACTAACCTTGGTGCAAATTTCATCCCGATCGGAAGACATCGGTTTCAAAAGTTGGTGCACTTGACATGAAATCCCCCATATATAAAAGTTGTTTTCTAACACATAATTTTAAAAAAATATATAAACGAAAATCCTAAAATTCTAGTTTTAATGAAACATTCAATTATCCGGAATTTTCTTTTTCATAGATTTGAGTGAAGATCGGGAAGCAGCTTTATATGGGAGCTACGATTATGCCTAAGAATTTCCCTACAGGGCTTATTTTTGGTAACCGAGATCTATATAATAATTTGCATCTTATGGTAATTTAAGTCTATTCATATGGGTCGTTTGTATGGGGACTGGGTATAAACATGCACCGAATTTTACCCATTTCAACAATGTCCTATGGCCGACAAAAGCTTATATACCAAATTTAATCTAAATTCATTCACATTTGCGACCTATAGTTTGATTACAATAACAGACAGAAAGTAGTTTTCAGTCGGTCGGTATAATACAAACATCAGCACAAACTCACCACATAGCGGTATAAGGTATGGAAATTGACTCATGAAATCTACGGAAGATAAAACTGTTTTATTTATAATTCGCAATTGACTTTGATTCCCATGAATACAGGCCTGGAGAGATTGATGATAATTCATGATTCATAAGTAGAAGCTTGCTACTTCTCACTTTGATTGATTGGCTTAGGGGCCATTTATTGCAAATCACTGATATGGAAATAAAATTGAAGCTACAATGTTATTACTCGAACTTCACTTCGGCACTAAGCGGGATTTATACTAATATTATTTTTTTCCCGTAAATTTTCAGTAAAAAATAATTTTTAGATTTGGTTTTTTAAAATTTATATCGTTTATCCATATATTTTATCCTATATTTTATCAAATCATGTAACAAAATCAAATTCAGCTATTTTTTTTTTTTTGGATTCTAATAAAATTTGCAATAATTTCAAATTTGATATTACTTAAGGATTAACTTTGTTCGCAAGCATTATTTGATTTTTTTCTTTTAGTTTTCTCTGAAAAATATGTCAGTTATGCTTCATGACAACCCTGTTCATTTGTTGTTAGTTTAATTAAAATAAGTCATGAAATATAAGTACGTACCAGAATTATTAAATATTTTCAACAAAATCCAACTTGGTCCTCCTACAAAAAGTTGGCGAATTTATCAAGGGAATGTGACCATTGATAGGAAGAAAGAAAGATCACGCAATTTGAAAATCCTCGTGATGCATAAAGGTCGACGAACACACTTATATATATATAGTGGAAGGGAATGTTCGAGAAAATGTTGAAGATAAGTTTAGGACCGAAAAGCAAACGAAATTTCCAAAACATTTCCTGATATGGCAAGCAATATGCAGTTGCGGCCAAAGAAGCAAGTGATTTGTTACAACGGGCTCTTTTAAGCCATTACTTTTATGTATGTTAAGATTTTTTATTCTCACACCTTAAATAAAGTATTATAATCATTTTTGAGATAATTATAAATGAGGTTAGCGTTATGCTAACAAATAAATATTTCATATATAATTATATAGCTATAATCAAATTAACATTTTTTTTAATGTTCAGTGGCTACGGGGACCCTGCAGATGAACTCTGATTGGTCTAAAATTTGACATATAGTATTTTTACATCGTTTTTAACAGATACAACGTCACTCCACTCTAATGGACATAATTGCATGAAGAAAACCAGTCCATTTTAATCCCTTTCTTTGAATTAGACCGCATTAACAATTTGGTTTGCTAAAAATTTTCAACAAAAAAACAAGTAAGAAAATTATAGTCGGTCTAGACCGACTATACGATACCCTATACCATGCGTTTAGAAACCCTATCTCTTAGGCCCAACTAACTGGACATTGAAAATAAGCAAAAACCAAATTTGAGTGGGATTTTTATTAATTTTTTTGGCTGCAGATATGAAAAAGTTCATATCGGATGCTATATCTATAAAGGGACTAGGTCCAAAAATGGACCGATCCTGATCATGTTTGGTAAAGTCTCTTGTATTTTGCAAAAATATGTACAAACAAAATTTGAGAAGAATCAGTGCAATATTTTTGTTTTTTAATAGATTTAAGTGAAGATCGGGAAGCAGCTCTATATGGGGTCAAAGGGATCATTTTTGGACTACTCATTAGTGGATGTAATGAACGCATACAACCCCAATTTGAGTAAGATCTATATGACAATTTGGATCTTATGGCAATTTATGTCGATTTCATATGGGTAATTTGTATGGGGGCTAGGTCTGAACATGGACCGATTCTCACCAATTTCAATAGCGTTCATCCCATGGCCGATAAAAGCTTACATACCAAATTTCATCAAAATATATTCATATTTGCGACCTGCAGTTTGATTACAAGCTTTACATGGACACACAGACGGACGGACGGACGGACGGACATTGTTAAATCAACTCAGAAAGTGATTCTGATTCGATCGGTATAATTAAAGATGGGTCTAGGTCAAATATTTTTGGTTGTTACAAACAGCAGCACAAAGTCATTATGCCCAAACCTCATAGTGGTATAGGGTATAAAAATATATTTAAAATTTTTCCCGTTTTTCCTTTCATTTATTATAATTATATGTAAATAATGTAATAGTTTGTATTATATTTGAAATGCTGGTTATAATGTAACATGATTAAAATATGCACACACCCCTAGCGTCAGCTGCAATAACAGACATACATATAAGGCATTTCAAACAGGCTGTCCCACTATAGAATAATAATTGCCGGTGCAATGTAAAATTAATCACGAAACTTGATGTAACCTTTTCAGTTTTAAAACAAAATAAGCAAAAGGCATGTTGAATATTATTATTTAAAATTAAATTTTCACCAACTTCTCGACTAGCTAGAGCTCTGAAACTTTTACCATTCGTTTAAAGAGGACGACAATACATTATTTAATCAATTTCTACACGATCTGATAATTATTTCTCGCTGTTACTCTGAAATCTGACTATCGTTATGCAATTATAATTGTTTATATTAATATTTTTTCTGAAAAATAAGTCCATAAATATATCAAAAGCTGAAAATAGAATTGAATCAAAAAATTTTGATATCAGCTGTCTAAACATTTTTTTGCATATATAAAAACTTATAACTGGTTTAAAAATTGGGTTGATTGTAAAAAATATTTCTTTTTAATTAAACGAGCAAACATTATGGCTGATTGCATTGGTCGTGTCTTAACAAATATATCTATGTAGTTGCACTACATTTTTACACAAAGTTTAAGAACAATATAAATATTAATTAATATACATACTTTATATATGCATATATAAAACTAATACAAAAAAACGGGATAAGAAATAATTTAAAATATTCTCTTTGTTTAATAAAACAAATGAAACGTTGAAAATTGTTGTTAACAAAAACAAAAACAAAACCAGCATTTTATAATGAATCAATAAACAAACGATTGAATGAATTTAAAAAATGAACTAGTCATATCTAGATAAAAAATTGTTGTTTACAACGTCGTAAATCTAATATGATGTGACATTGTTAGATATTTAAAAAAAAAAAAACAAAATACAAATCAAAACTAGACGTTACTGCTTATTTGTAACCGGAAATTGAAAATTAATGATAATTATACTTAAAATAGAGTCGCATTTAAATTTTTCTTGCCATAAATACAAATTTCATTCTTAAAATAACAGTTTTTCAATATTGTGTGCTAGGGAAGATAAAAGTTTATAAATTAAAAAAAAAAAAAAACTTTTAATTAACTTTCATTGATTTAATTATTAATGTTAATTTTTTAAATTCGTCTTTTTTACTCGTTTAAACATTTAATCAGTTTATACATTTTTTTTCTTTTCCATAGTAGACACATAAAATTTGTAGACGGCTTTGACCCAATGTTGCTTTAATGATCTTTTTTTTTTATTAAAAATATTAATGACTGAGTTAAAGATAACAAAGTCTGAGACGACAAAGTCTACCCTATTTATACTTGTATTGCATATGTATATGTATGTATTGCATATGTATGTAATAAATTTATTTTTCTTTATTTTTTTTTTTAATCAATTTAATTTATATTATTAAAAATTCCTAAGCAATTAAATAAATTGAATTGTTCTACATTTTCTATTTAATTTTTCTTTGAAACAAATTACTATTGGCAACCTTAAACTTAAATTATATTTCAGACGAGCCCCTTTGTTTTTCAAGTATTATTATATCTACATGTGACTTCATACTTATGTGTTAATGTTAGTGCTATTCAAAGCTATTTCTGACAAGGGATTCTCAACCATTTAATATTTGCGTACCATCAAAATTGCGTTGGGCATCTTATATTATTTAACCTGCCAAATATATATATATATATATATGTATATATATATATATATATATATATATATATATATTTATTTGAGTTATACGACCTGATATATATTATTGGTTAATCAAAGAATCGTTAAGATCCATTAGTATAAGATAGCCCCGTTTATGGTTAGAAAATTTCCTTAATCGATTCCACTCTGATTAATGTCTTTTATGAATATTCTGCAATTGATATTAGTTTGCATAGGCTTAAGTTTTAACGGATTTTTAGAAGCATTGTTTTTGAAATTATCAATTAATGTTTTGATAGAACAAACCATTCATAGATAATATAAACAAAATTTGTAAAATAACGATTGTTATTTTTTTTTTGTATTGTATCTTCTGAGATCAATATGAAATAAAAGATGTATGGTGACTCTTATCACACTACTCGTGTGCATGACTTAAGGTGTGTGTATTAAACCGCATGACCAAAAAGTGAAATTTCGACTGTATGTGAGATAGACGCAGGTTCAAACCTCACGGCCGCCCTAAGTAGAAAAATGTTTTATAGAAACAATCTAATCAGTTACAACATAACAATTATTACAATTTTTAATATAATCACTGATGAAGACTGAATGCCAGAAACCGATCTGATTAAGAATACAGAGTAGCTATGGTTTTTAAAAATATATGCACATTAAAAAAAAATAATAATAATAATGATAACACAATTTCTTTGATTCCTATCTCTCGTGAGCAATTGTTAGTTAAGAAACTAAATATATTTTAAATCAAATTTTTAATAATATCATAAATTCTAAATTTTGCACCTCATTAGATATAATTAGATCTGAAAATCTGAAATATAAAAAAAAATAAAGTTCAATTCTAATATTTGAATCTTAGTTTAAAACGAAACGAAAATGTCAGTAATAGAAAATAAGGCCCTCAAAATTTAATAAAATATGTACATATTTTCATTTCGATTGGAGGACTCATAGGTTCGCGCTAGAATGCGTTTTAGAGAGAAGTCGGAAACGAAGTAGTAGTAAGCAAGTTAAAAAAGTTCATTCAATTAATTTTGTTTCAAATTTTTTACAATCCTTCTTTTTAGGTCAATTTTTTTTTATTATGTGCAAAATATATGAGAGATTTACTATTACACTGAAAATTAGTGATTATGCTGAGTCTTAAAAAAATCTATTTTGTTGGATTGACAAAACTTTTTTTTTCTAAACTCTTCTACTTTTCTATATTTTAATATGTCTTTACGATTTATTCCAGTATAAAAAGATATATATATGCTCCTCTTGGAATCTGAATCAATAATTTTAACCTGGGCTTTTCACAGGTCCAAAGTTACCTTTATAAGTAATGTTTAGGATTCATTGTACTTTTATTAATTTCAACTTTTCATTTAAAATATATATTTTTTCTTTTTTTCTCCCATATGAATCTCTCTAACTCAATATTGGTTTTCACCCAATATTATTTTTTTATATCCTCCACATAGGGTATATATCAATTTGTCATTTCGTTGTTAACGCATCTAGAAATGAATTTACGAGCCCATAAATATATATATACTTGATTCTTATAACAACTCGAGTCGATATAGCGATGTCCGTCTGCCCGTCCGTCTGTCTGTTGAAAACACGCTTATTCACAAAATAAACCATTTACCTGTGTTAACTTAGGATAATATTGTTTTCCATTAATTCGAACAGGTCGTTATTTAAAACAGAATAATTCGGCCAAATTGTTTACTTTTTCAAATATTTTGTTTACATTTGTTATAAATAGTGCAATAAGTCCAGATATTAATGTAAACGTAAAAAGATTCGACATAGCCGAATTAAACACTCTTACTTGATTTATAGGCATTTACCAATTCAATTTATTTTACATTTATTTTTTATCGAAATCACTTTGTAATTCACGACATCGTTAATCTTTATTGATATTTGATACTGTGAAAACTAGAAAGTGTAATTTTTTCATGTTTCAATAATTTTTCATATACTAATAAGTTTCTGTGTTTTAGAATTCTCTAATTGGGCTTTTGAGGTCATGTAATTTTCAATTTTAAAGAGCTCTATGCAGCTTGCTAAGGAATCAAAAACTTCGTATAAAAAAACATTTCAGAAATGGTTAAGGAATTTTTCTGTCTAAAAATTTCTGTTGTTAGTCTGCCGCTTTTTAAAAAAGGAGCATTGTTTTCACTACTTTTTTTTGACGTATATTAAGTTAGGCAACCCAGGCTTCGAGCAGGAATATCAAATTTTTCGTTCTTTCTGAACGGAATTTTGACAGGAGAGGTAAGCATAAACAAAATTTAATAAACTTAAAAAATTAGAAGTTCTTTTTCAGTTGTTCAATTTCACAATTCTTAATAATTGACAGAAAACAGCTGATTGCTACTGTTGCACTGAAAGGTACTTTTGTGCTTTTTTTTCTTTAAGAAATATATGAAAATTTTCTGCTAAGATTCCTTAAGAAGCTGCATACAGATCTTAAATAAAAACAAGTAAGGTACCCTATACCATGGTTCAGAGACCCTATCTCTTCGGTCCAACTAATTGGATATAGAAAATAAGCATAAACCATTTGAGAGAAATTGTTATTAATTTTTTTTGGCTGCAGATACGAAAAAGTTTATATCGGGTGCTATATTTATATGGGGAATATTTTTTGGGCAATATTTTTGTTTTTTTGATAGATTTAAGTGAAGATCGGGAAGCAGCTCTATATGGGGCCTATGACTAAGAATTGTCCTATAGGGATTATTTTTGGACTACTTATTAATGGATACAATAAACACATACAAACCCAATTTGTCTAAGATCTATGTAATAATGTGGATCTTATGGCAATTTATGTGATAAGGGTCATTTGTATGGGGACTAGGTCTGAACATGGACCGATTTCCACCAATTTCAACAGCTTTCATCCTATGGCTGATTAAAGCGTATATACCAAATTTCATCAAAATATATTCATATTTGCGACCTGTAGTTTGATTACAAGGTTTACTTACATGGACACACGGACGGACGGACGGACGGACGAACGGACATCGCTAAAACGACTCAGAAAGTGATTCTGAGCTGATCGGTATAATAAAAAATGGGTCTAGGTCAAATACTTTTGATAGTTACAAACAGCAGCACAAAGTCATTATACCCAAACCACATAGTGGTATAGGGTATAAACATTTATTTAATTTTCATCATCCAACGTTTCGCTGGTATTTTTCCAGCCCCTTCAAATCTTGCACTTAATTTTCAAAGATAATAATTGTTTTACACAGTACATATAACATGACATAAAACACATATTTAATTTAAATATAATTGCAAATAAGATTTAAAAATACCACAGTAAAAATTTTTCTAACACAGTTTTGGCCTTCTATTGACCTTTGACCTTTGGAAGTTCTTCCAATCAACATTACGAGTACAAATATGTTGAATCTTTGGAAGCATTGAAAAAATTTATTTTAATAAACTTTGTATTTTCATATGACAACAGTGATTTTATCTTTATATATAAAAATTTCTATTCACTATTTAAGAACCGCAGACCTCGAGAGAGGCCAACTACCAACAACAATGGAAACATTTGTTTTGATAATTTTTAGGTTTCAATATTGTTTCTAACTACTGGAAAAAACAAGTTTTTTCTAGAAAATCCATTTTATAATTTTGTAATAACGTATTATGTTTGTTTTAATGAGACATTATATGACATAAATACAATTAATTGTTTATTTTTGTACATATGTATATACATATATAAATTTGAAAATAAAATAGACATATTAAAATTTATAACATTATATTTGTTGCTTGACAAACTTTGTTTATTAAAAAAACTAAAAGCAAGGGCCTGGCCGGCCCTTTTGTATATCAAAACAAGCTTGTAAGATTAAAATCGGATTAGACCAACTGTACAATACCCTACAACATGGATTTGCAGAAATGGTCTTGATCCAAATTCGCTGAAGCAATAACTGGATATAGAAAATGGGCATACCAAATTTTAATGGTATTGCTATTAATTTGTGGCGTGCAGATAAAGTTCATATTTGATGTTATTTTTATATGGGAAAATCAGCTTTATGTGGGGACTATGACTAAAAATGAGTTTGTTTTTTGGACTACTGATTAGTGGCTATAGTAGATACACATACACTAAATTTTATCGATATATATATGTATATGATAATCTGGATTTGGTTTATATATGTTCAGGTGCAAGCAAGAGACTTAACTGAATATGGTCAAAATCGGTAAATTTTTGAATTAGTCCCCACATAAAAAATCATGAGATATCATCATTTTAATTCTGCACGCCATAAATTAATAACAATAACACTAAAAATTGGTTATGGTTATTTTCTGTATCCAGTTACTCTAGAAACGCATGGTATGCACTATCATACCGACTGTAATATTCGCACATATTCTATGTCTTCTGTAATCATAAAATATTCAGATTAATGTTTATAAATATTCATCGATTAATTCATAAATTCATCATAAATTCTGAAAATTATATTGTCTCTTATATTTAATAAAAGCAACTTTTTTTTAACTATTTTTTGTTCTTGTTATGATATAGCGGCTTAGACAATGACCACTTAGGAATTAATTATCAAACAAAATATTTTGTTTACTTGTTTATTTTAAACTTAAATCAAATTCAAATAGCCAATTAATTAATACAGTTATTTACAAGTATGTCTAATAATTAATTTAATTGTATTTATTAGTCATATCCATTATTTAAATTTATAATAAAATTAATTCTATTATTTATTTCAATTCATACAAAAAACAGGAAATTTGCTGTGACGTTGTAAGAATTTTATTAGCACAAATGTGACTAACACTTGACAATGTCTTTTAATTATGAAACATTTACAGCAAAAAATATGCATAGTAATTTCACACACTCAAAAAATTTTTACGTTTCCAGTTTGTAGTTCCATTATATAGTTATCAGTTCTATTGATTTCAAATGAAAAT
This sequence comes from Cordilura impudica, assembly GCA_963682025.1. Lineage (NCBI taxonomy): Eukaryota > Metazoa > Arthropoda > Insecta > Diptera > Scathophagidae > Cordilura > Cordilura impudica. The sequence continues at coordinate 127,365,017 of OY821518.1, read as the reverse complement.
TTGTTGATTGCAGAACAAATATTTGTTTTATTGTGTTCACCAGTTATTAAAAACAAATTATTGTACTTAAAATATTTTTTTCGGAGTCGTTTGATTATTTCTATTATTTAACATACTTTTTTAAAATAGTTTTTTTTTATAATTTTGTCATTCCGTTTTTAATAATTAGAAGAAAAAATCTGGGCACCATATAACAAGCGGGGTTGATATAGCAATGTCCATCTGTCCGTCTGTGGAAATCATGATCACGCCCTCAATAGATCATATGGGTTGCTCTCTTTTAGTCGAAATGATTCACTGATATCCTGAACAGGTTTATATTTAAAATCAGCAAAATCGGTTTAATAGGTACCAAGATTTCAATAAATATAAAAAAATAATTCTTGAAAAGTATGTTTTTTATATGTTGTCATTTTTATTGTTGTTATTCTAAATTTTTTAATATTGCAACTATGACGCAATTGTTATTGTTGTTGTGGTCGTTCTGTTTGTAGCATTTTCTTAATGAGTGTGTATGTCTGTATCGTTATACACCATATTAGTTTAGGCTGGAATTGACACACTTTATTAAAATTTTCCAGAAATAAATACAAAAAATTGCCAATATGGAAACAAATAATAATAAAACAAAGTACATCTTAAAAAGTATCTAGTTATTTATAACAAGTAAGAAAATTATAGTCGGTCTAGACCGACTATACGATACCCTATACCAGGCGTTTAGATACCCTATCTCTTAAGCCCAACTAACTGGATATAGAAAATAAGCATAAACCAAATTTGAGTGGGATTTTTATTAATTTTTTTGGCTGCAGATATGAAAAAGTTCATATCCGATGCAATATCTATATGGGGACTAGGCCTAAAAATGGAACGATCCTGACTATTTGCAAAAATATATACAAACAAAATTTGAGAAGAATCAGTGCAATATTTTTGTTTTTTGATAGATTTAAGTGAAGATCGGGAAGCAGCTCTATATGGGGCCTATGACCAAGAGTTATCCCAGGGATAATTTTTAGACTACTCATTAATGGATGTAATAAACGCATACAAACCCAAATTGAGTAAGATCTATATAACAATTTGGATCTTATGGCAATTTATGTCGATTTCATAGGGGCCATACGTATGGGGGCTAGGTCTGAACATGGACCGATTCTCACAGATTTCAATAGCGTTCATCCCATGGCCGATTAACGCTTATATACCAAATTTCATCAAAACATATTCATATTTGCGACCTGTAGTTTGATTACAAGGTTTACATGGATACACAGACGGATGGACGGACGGACATAGTTCAATCGATTCAAAAAGTGAATCTGATTCGATCGATATAATAAAAGGTCAAATATTTTTGGTAGTTACAAACAGCAGCACAAAGTCATTAACCCAAACCACATAGTGGTATAGGGTTTTAAAAAATGGGAAATTATAATAAACACTTTTAAATTTTTTCAAAAAATATTCCCATAAACGCAGTTATTATACCCTATACCACTATGTGGTTCGGGTATAATGACTTTGTGCTGCTGTTTGTAACAACCAAAAAAATTTCACCTACACCCATCTTTAATTATACCGATCGAATCAGAATCACTATCTGATTCGATTTAACGATGTCCGTCCGTCCGTCCGTCCGTCCGTCTGTGTGTCCATGTAAAGTTTGTAATCAAACTGCAGTTCGCAAATATGAATATATTTTGATGAAATTTGGTATTTAATCTTTTATCGGCCATGGGATGAACGCTATTGAAATTGGTGAGAATCGGTTCATGTTCAGACCTAGCCCCCATACAAATGACCCCTATGAAATCGACATAAATTGCCATAAGATCCAAATTATCATATAGATCTTACTCGAATTGGGTTTGTATGAGTTTATTACACCCATTAATGAGTAGTCCAAAAATGATCCTTATTGGTCAACTCTTAGTCATAGGCCCCATATAGAACTGCTTCCCGACCTTCACTTATATCTATCAAAAAAGAAAAATATTGCACTGATTCTTCTCAAATTTTGTTTGTATATATTTTTGCAAAATACAAGAGACTTTACCAAACATGGTCAGGATCGGTCCATTTTTGGGCCTAGTCCCCATATAGATATAGCATCCGATATGAACTTTTTCATATCTGCAGCCGAAAAAATTAATAAAAATCCCACTCAAATTTGGGTTTTTGCTTATTTTCAATGTCCAGTTAGTTGGGCCTAAGAGATAGGGTTTCTAAACGCATGGTATAGGGTATCGTATAGTCGGTCTAGCCCGACTATAATTTTCTTACTTGTTTTTTAATTCAAATTATATCTATATATATAAAATTTAATGTGTGTTTGTTTATTTGTTTAATTGTTTGTTTGTACCTTATAGGAGACCAAACCTCTGGACCGATCTTCCTGAGATTTTCACAGCATTTAACTGGGACTCTGGCATGATTAATAGGGTACTTTTTTCTACCACGCCCACTTTTACGCCCACTTTTTTAAAATTATGTAATTGCTCCCATATAGTTTTTAACAGATTTACTTCAAATTGTATACACATTATACTCCAGGCGAGGTAGAAATAAACATTTCTTACGCCACGCCCCCTTTCACGCCCCTTTCCACGCCAAATTTTGTTTGAAAGTTTTAAACTTTTTGTTCTCTGTACAAATTTGTTCCTTCCAACGGATTCTTTTTATTTGGTAGTATATTGCTCTTAATACTGTTAAAGTCGCCATATAACTATGAACCACGCCCACTTCACCGCCCCCTTTTTTTAATTCAGATACTTACTTATACCACTAACAATGTTTGCTATACAAAATACTTTTTTTGTAATATGTTTTTACCCAATGTTTTATACACTTTTTATCTACAAGTAAGGTAGCCATACATTTTTTTATTATCAAATCCCCCTTTTTCGCCCAATTTTACCTTAAATTAATCTGCTTTCAATCTATATATATAAAAATTAATGTGTTTGTTTGTGCTTTATAGGAGGCCAAACCCCTGAACCGATCTTCCTGAAATTTTCACAGCGTATTACTGTGACTCTGGAAGGAATAATAGGCTATATAAATTTTTGATTAGAGCAAGGGGCGGTGCCACGCACATATAACCCAAAACTTTAAATCGTAATATCTCGGGAATTTTTGACCTACAGCGGTCATATTTGGTACATATGGTATTGGCATGAATAGAAATACACACCAGAAGAAAAGTGGGCGGGACCACGCCCCTTTTTAGAAAAATAAAAGATCGTAATATCTTCTAAACTACTGGAAGGATCGTCATGAAATTTTCACAAAAGGATATTTTTGGGAAATACTAAGTCCTTAACTATATGAAGTTGTGAGTGGGCAAAGGGGCGTGGTCCCGCCCATATAACGCAAAGTTTAAAATCGTCATATCTCGGCCATTTTTTAACCTACGGCGATGATATTTGGAATACATCGTATTGAAATTAATAGAAATAGTACTACAAAAAACTGGGCGGGACCACGCCCTTTTTAGAAAAATTAAAATCCATAATAACTTCTATTAAGCCCTTGACTATATAAAGTTGTTAGTGGACAAAGGGGCAAGACCCCGCCCATATAACTCAATATTTGGCATGGATTGATTTGCTTAATAAAGTGTTTTCTTAAATATGTATACATTCCATGCGAAAGTTGGCGGGCCACGTCCCTTTGTTTCCGATTTGTAGGAAGCCAGACCTGTACACCATTCTTTCTTAAACTTTCGCAGTGTGAAACTTTCACTCACTACACCCAATTTTTTATATTCGATTATTGATGTGCCAGGCTTTCCACCACATGTGCTACAACTCAAATTTGGAGTGCCCATTATTTTACTGCGCAATATCGATCCACCACGGCTTTGCAATGGCACTCGACTTGCATTAAAAAATTCTAAATAATTTAATAGAAGCGACCATTATAACAGGAAACTATAAAGGAACAGATGTACTTTTGCCACGCATTCCAATGATCCCAACTGATTTACCATTCGACTTCAAACGATTACAGTTTCCTGTTCGAATAGCGTTTGCGATGACTGTTAACAAAGCTCAAGGTCAATCTCTTCAAGTTTTCGGCTTAAATTTAGCAAATCTATGTTTCTCGCATGGACAGCTTTATGTTGCATCTTCACGTGTAGGAAAACCCACCGACTTATATGTTTATGCTCCAGATGGACAAACTAAAAATATTGTACATTCTAAAACATTGCAATAATTAATTCTAAATTAAATAAATAATATTTTGTTAATGTATAAATATTTTTTTTTTATTTTGTTTTATTTTAGAACGATGAGGGGTAGCGAAGTACACCGGGTTCAGCCAGTTTATATATAAAATGCATTGTATATATATATAAAATCGATTCAGGGCTGAACTACAAAAGTTATATAAAATATTCAGTGCGATTTTACTCAAACTCAAATATTCTGAGACACAATATATGTATTTTTGCTGGATTGTTCCTCGGGTTTCAATCGCGCTTTCAGGCTTTTAAGCATTGTGGACAATCTTTGGTTTTGGATTTAGAATGATAATTTTAGCGGTCATTTCTGACTCACGATACCATATTCCCCGTCTAGCAAAATCAATTTTTGTTGTTATTTTGCTAAAACTGCATAGGAACTCAAGAAAAAAAAATAATATACTCTTTCCAAAACAACTTAACAAGTTTGGTGAAAAAATAAACATGTAAACAATATACTTACTGTTTTGACCAAGTAAATAAAGCACTTCAAAGCGAAGCAGACACTAACATTAAAAATCGGAAAAATCCCGGTATATTTAAATTGTTTAAATAAAAATGTAGTTGAATGTATAAAAAACATTTCAGTTAAGTTTAACGATAAAATATTTTCAGTGGGTGATAAAACCGATAGAATTTTTAAATATTATATTTTATTAGTTGTTCAAATATTTTTAAAATCAGACAAATTAACTATCGTTTCATTCTTAACGAATAAACAAATAAGACCGTCTAACTAAGATGACACATGTGTTTTACATTTCCAGCAATTAAATTTCATTTTGCATAAATTAATATTTTTGTGGAGCACATTCAAAGTACAGTAAGAAAGTGAAGGAATGAATTCAATTTAAAAATTGGCTTAGCAGTTGTCTTCTTTTAAAATTATTTTAAGAATACAAATTTACAACAACAAAACATGAATATAAGTGATATGGTCTTAAATAAAGTTATATAAGGTCAAATAAAATTTCATTAAAATCGTTCCACAAATGTGACTTTATATTTCAACAAAGTGGAAAATATAATTTTTTATCATTTCTTTAAAAACAAATAATATTACACGTTGCTACAGTGAAAAAAAAATTGGATATTGAACTACAAATTGTGTCAAAAAATTTCAAAAAACACCCTCAAATTCAGAAGTTATTCTTAAAAACCCGTCTTCAGTGAAGTTCGTCAACTTATCGACCTCTAACTCAGTCAGTTTTTGTCCGATTTTACTAACTTGTAAGTTTTAACTATTACTTTTTTGTTAAGAATATCTTAAAAAAAAGAAACTTTTTCAACTTCCTTGGTTTTAGTAGCTTCTCATTGCTTATTTTAATATGAAAGCTTATAAAAATTTATACAAATGTATAAAGAAAATTTAGTTCGTAACAAAACATGGTTTTGCATTTTTCATGTCGGATGAAAATTGTAAAAGTTATTCAACTTTTCATTAACACCTTTCTTTAGTATTTACGCCCCCAGCGCACAAAATATGAATAAAATAATCTAACCCACTTATTAAAACTCTTTCTTTCCTTATGCATATGAGTTTTGAATCTCTCCGCGACTGTGCGTGAATTTGCGTGACTATTTTAAAATTAATCTTTGGTCACAACAAGTCTATGGATCAAGTTTCAGATCGATCGGATGAGTGGAAATTACATTTAGATAACTCCGTGACAGTGCGTGGCTTTGCGTGACTGTGCGTGACTATCCCAAAATTAATCTGTAGTCACAGCAAGACTATGGGCCAAGTTTCAGATCAATTGGATAAGGGGGAATGGGGTTGCCCCACGACAGACAGACAGAGAGTATGAGTTAAAAGAAAGAGTTTAAAAAACAATTAACTAAACAAACAATTGATCAACTTAATTACGAAAAGTGTTTTGTTTGTTGTAATTTTACAGTTACTTTTTTGGTACTCACTTAATAAGTGAATTTATTATATTCGATAATGCAGAAGGAAATATACCCTTCTTTATTGGCAAATGTCTTAATTTAAAAAAATCACACCGGAAGATAATAGAGATGAATGGGGTTTATTGTGTACTATTTTTTTAACCATTAAAAAAAGTTTAGAATGTTTTTATATGAAATTTTCAGTTGTATATATTTGGATAAATACCCAAACAAATGGAATTTAATCCCAACACAATGCCAAAGTTTATATACGTCTACCTTTGGTAAAGGGTATTGCTTTTAGATAAGAGTAAAAAAGTGTAACTAGTTTAGAATTGGTGACAATTAAAAAGCTATTAATATTTATTTTTATTGAAATAAGTAGGTTTGTGAGCGTAATAACAATAAGCGTAATAATTATAAGCGTAATAATTTATGTTATGTTTGCAGGTTATTCGCTGAAAAAAAAACACGCTTGGATCTGAAGAAAAACTAAGCTTTGGTAAATGCCTTCAATACAGTTTTTAACTGCTCATATAGTTCTAGCAAATGGTATGATCCCGAAAGTATTTGTACCCGCTGTTTCAGTGTACTTAAGAAAACTTAGTCCAAAAAGTTTATAAGCCAGACATTACCATTATCTGTCCCAATGATTTGGTATCATCAAATATTCTATAAACCAAACATCACTGGTTATCAATATAAAAATTGTGACAGTACTAAGTATGCCAGTATTAAGTGCAATTAAATGTAATGAATCTTCTCCAAAACAAACTGATGATGAATCTGATCGGCTGAGCCACATTTAGTGACAAAAAGAGATTTTTGCGATCTTGTGCGAGATTTGAAACGTTGTTGAAGACAACAGAGGTTTTACGATCGCAACTAAAACAATGGGATGTCACACAGAGTGACTTTAGAGTGATATTAGCAACAGATAAACCACAATCGTGTTTTGAGGAATTTTTTAAGGCTATTAATCAAATATAGAAGAGTTATTTTTTACCTTAATCACTGACATGGACCGAATGATTGGAGGTTGTTTTTGAACGGATCGTGTAAAAGTAGGTATTAATGATTTTTTTTTTTTTTTTTACAACCAACTAACATATTTTGAAGGCCTAAATGCAATGTTATTGCATAATATTAATGAATTACCATCAGTGCCGATAGTTTACGCTACAAAAATGAAAGTGTCGTATGCTACAATGGAAAACATACTCCATCTTCGATAATATTAATAGATAAGGCGACTTTTTGTGACCGATGATTTGTTAAACAGTTTTCTCCCGATTTTAACCAAAATGTCTTATTTGAAAGGTATTCCTTTTAAGCTGTTCACCAGATTTATACATTTGCACCGTCTTGAACATTTTTTGGAGTAAAATGTATTTAAAGTTGCTACTAACACATACATAAAATTATACAGTGCTATTTGTGTGTTTATTAAATTTGTTAATGTGTTTGTGAGTTTGTTTTCTTCATTCGCAATAATAATTATGTTGAATTCAAAAATAATTTTGGACATAAACCAATAACGACAATAATCGACAGTAGAAAAGTGTTTAATTATGAATTGGCTGAAATTGATTAGCGTGCCTGTATCATTTTTGTAGCAGTGTGTTATTAAAAAAACATATTTGAAAAAGCCGCTCTCAGACAAAAAAAAATATTAATTTTTAAGATATTTTATGAATTTCCTCCGATAGTAAGAATATCAACAGTGTATGTGAAGTATATGAGTGAAACAGAAAAATTAGTTTCAGCAAAAACAAATAACGGGGTTGAAAGAGTTAATATTGTGCCAATATTAATTTTTTTTTTTTTTTTTTTCAAATAAGAAATTTATTAAGAAAGTTATTAATTTGTGATCATGTGTACATTTTTTTTATTTAAAAGCAAATATTTAATTAAAATAAACTCTGGTGTTCCTTTTTTTTTTTTTTTTTTGTTTTTTAAACGTGCAGTAAAAATCTTGATATAAAAAATTATTGAATACAATTTTGCATAAATTTTTTTTGTATTGTTAAATTCATATAAACACTACACAAGTGTTACGAGTATTTTAATTGAAACAATGAATGTAGGTGTGAATTACCCTCGACTCCATGTGTAATTAATTGTGGCAATTTGTATTGGAAATTATTTTGCATTTTTTTGTTTAAGCTTTATTAAAATAATTTAAAGCAACTTGTAAATTTTGTTAAAGGCAATGAATATATATGGTAGAAGCCTGGTATTTCAATTATTTGTATTTTTTTGTAATTACATTGTATCATGTAAATAGCAACTTTTTCATTTTATTTTATACATATATAAAATATTTTTTTTTTAATTAAAAAAAGTAGAACAATTAATGAACATACATGTAAGTGTTAAATGTTCATCTTTAATATAAATCTGATTTATTTTAGGATGTTTTCAAAAATATGTTGATTATAGCGACAATCGTTCCTGAGCTTGAGCATTATAAAAAATATTATTAATCGTATTTTGTATAATTTTTTTTTTTTTGCCAAGGTTTATTTGAATGAGGGAAACTTAAACATGTTTATTATATGTAGGGTGGGGCAACTTAACATGGAGGCACTAATATATTTATACTAATAATCTCGAAAAAAATACGTAGAATTATATTTTTTGAAATTACTAAATTCCATTGTTTTACATTATTTGCTTAGATTATTAATAAAGCTTATAAAAATTAAATTAATTTTTGGAAACTTCATTAAGTTTTCTGTAGAATTTTACATTATTCAGCTGCTAGATTAAACGCATGTCTTATATTTCACAATTCGTCAAATAACATTTTTTAGAGAATGTAAAAATATTTTATGGAAAAGTTTCCAATTTATTGCTCTTACTAGGAGAGCCCATCGGGGTCAAATTTGCAAGTGATTCGGGATTTTGAAAATTAAGATTTCGAAATTTTTCAGTATTTCGGGATCGGAATTGGTGTTTTCGTTAATTTTTCAAAACAATTTTTATACCCTATACCACTATGTGATTTGGGTATAATGACTTTGTGCTGCTGTTTGTAACAACCAAAAATATTTGACCTACACCCATCTTTAATTATACCGATCGAATCAGAATAACTATCTGATTCGATTTAACGATGTCCGTCCGTCTGTGTGTCCGTCCGTCCGTCTGTGTGTCCGTCCGTCCGTCTGTGTGTCCATGTAAAGCTTGTAATCAAACTGCAGGTCGCAAATATGAATATATTTTGATGAAATTTGGATTTAATCTTTCATCGGCTATGGGATGAACGCTATTCAAATTGGTGAGAATCGGTCGATGTTCAGACCTAGCCCCCATACAAATGACCCCTATGAAATCAACATATATTGCCATAAGATCCAAATTATCATACAAATCTTAGTCAAATTGAGTTTATATGTATATATTACATCCATTAATCAGTAGTCCAAAAATGATCCCTATTGGACAACTCTTAGTCATAGGCCCCATATAGAGCTGCTTCCCGATCTTCACTAAAATCTTTCAAAAACAAAAATATTGCACTGATTCTTCTCAAATTTTGTTTGTATATATTTTTGCAAAATACAAGAGACTCTACCGAACATTGTCGGGATCGGTCCATTTTTGGGCCTAGTCCCCATATAGATATAGCATCCGATATGAACTTTTTCATATCTGCAGCCGAAAAAATTAATAAAAATCCCACTCAAATTTGGTTTATGCTTATTTTCTATATCCAGTTAGTTGGGCCTGAGAGATAAGGTCTCTAAACTCGTGGTATATGGTATCGTATAGTCGGTCTAGACCGACTATAATTATACCCTATACCACTATGTGGTTTGGGTATAATGACTTTGTGCGGCTGTTTGTAACAACCAAAAATATTCGTCCTAGACCCATCTTTAATTATACCGATCGACTCAGAATCACTTTTTGAGTCGAAATAGCAATGTCCGTCCGTCCATCCGTCCGTCTGTGTGTCCATGTAAGCCTTGTAATCAAACTACAGGTCGCAAATATGAACATATTTTGATGAAATTTGGTATATGAGCTTTCATCGGCCTTGGGATGAACGCTATTGAAATTGGTGAGAATCGGTCGATGTTCAGACCTAGTCCCCCTACAAATGACCCTTATGAAATCGACACAAATTGCCTTAAGTTCCAAATTATCATATAGATCTCATTCAAATAGGGTTTGTATGTGTTTATTACATCCATTAATGAGTAGTCCAAAAATTATGCCTATAGGAAAATTCGTAGTCATACGCCCCATATAGAGCTGCTTCCCGATCTTCACTTAAATCTATCAAAAAACAAAAATATTGCACAGATTTTTCTCAAATTTGGTTTGTATAAATTTTTTCAAAGTATGAGTGACTTTACCAAATATGGTCAGGATCGGTCCATTTTTGGACCTAGTCCCCATATAGACATATCATCCGATATGAACTTTTTCATATTTGCAGCCAAAAAAATTAATAAAAATGCCACTCAAATTTGGTTTATGCTTATTTGCTATATCCAATTAGTTGGACCGAAGAGATGGGGTCTCTAAAGCATGGTATAGGGTATCGTATAGTCGGGCTAGACCGACTATAATTTTCTTACTTGTGTTAATTTGTAATTTTCAATACGAAAAGTTAATAACTTTTTGTTTTTATTCTAGTAACTATATTAAATATATTTTATGTATAAAATAAGGAAAAACATAATAATAAGAGTTAAGAGTATTAAATTCGGCTGTGGCGAATCATTGATACCCTCCTGCTGTGTCTCAAACTCACTATTATAACCAAGGTTGGATACGATTACAATTTTAATACTAAATATTCATTGAAATCTCTGAACTTATTCAACCAATTTTGATGATTTTAAATACCAAGCGGCTCAAGATGTCAATGAATCATTTGCACTAAGAATGAGCTATCTAGCTTGTTATAAGGATCAAGAATATATATATTTTATGGGGTACCGACTTTTGTTTTCTAATTATTACAAACGGAATGACAAACCTATATAATAATAAATAAAATTTATATTTCATTTAGGCATCTTGCTCACCTTGCCTTACTGAAAATTTAAATATCTCTGCATGTTATTTTCAAAATTTATTTTATTAAACTTTTCACTTATCGATAGCATCGCTTAATTATATGCAATGAAAACAATACGGGTTTCTTATTAAACTTCATTTGTATGGCAATTTTATGCAATATCAAATAATTACTAAAATCAAAAATTTTTTAAAACGAGACACATGTATATAAAAGCGACTCACTCTGTATGGAGAGAAGAAAAGTGAAAAAATGCCCCCCCCCCCCCCCTAAAAATCTACCTTGGTTTGTTTTATAACGATTCCCGAAATATTTCTGATCTAGCGTTAACCCAATCCGAGCTGGACCGGTTTTAAAAAAGATATATATTTTAGTTTTTTGAAAATATTTTCATTTTTTCCAGGTCAACTTATCCAATATGGGTATGACATGATAGGTTTTTTCAAGATGCGTTCAACAGTATATAGAACATATCCAAGCATGTCGTAACTGTTGTAATATTCAAAAAAATATGTAATTTTTGAAGGGTTTTGTATTAAAATGAGTTAATTAGAAAAAAATCAAATCAACATTGAAAAAAACATAAATTTATTTATTTTCTACTTGTATAAACTGTATGGCATCCAAAGTTTCAAAAATCGATTTATGAACCATGCACTAATTTTGAGGCATTTGAGTTTGACAAAAAAAAATAATATAAATTAATTATTCTGAAAAGAAATTTCATTTAAAAAACGGCATAAAAAATGTTTTTTGCTCAAAAATTAGATAAAACTAAACTACCAAGGAAATGCGAAATAATAGGTCATATTTTTTTATGAGAGCACAAAATAAAACAAGTAAGAAAATTATAGTCGGTCTAGACCGACCATTGATACCCTATACCACGGTTTAGAGACCCTATCTTTCGGTCCAACTAATTCGATATAGAAAATAAGCATAAACCAAATTTGAGTGGCATTGTTATTAATTTTTTTACTGGAAATATGAAAAAGTTCATATCGGGTGCTATATTTATATGGTGTGACGGTGATCTGTTTTGCGCTTTACTGTAACAAAAGAATTTCTGTTACAAGCAGAATAAGAAAGAAGAAAAAAATAATAACCTTGATCTTGAAATTATTTTCAAGTTCAAGTATGTACATATAAACAACACCTTATATGGTAATAGGTTGATGGCATTTTTTTTTATGGCGTATTTTTTTCTCTTCATTGTGTTGAAGTAAATCATGAACACATTCATATGCAATCATGCTGGTCAAACCACGTATTTTCTTGTATTGATCTCACTTGCTCTCATAGTCATATATGAGTGTGAGTGTTATAAATAATAGAGAATATTATGAATGCATATGAATGTTCTCACTGAATTGCTGGTGATTTTGTTTGTTTAATAAACAGGTTTTTATCTGCAGAGGAATGAATGAGGAAGATTTGGCTTGATTAACAAGAATTGAAAATTAAACGAGGAGTTGAATTTTGTTTGTTGAAATGAAAAGGTTGAGGAAAGAACCTCCGTAAAATTAAAAATGTAGTTAAAAATAAAGTAAAGTTAAAAAAAAGTTAAGTGAAATTAAAAGTAGTGAAAAATTTAAGGAATAAAAACAAATAAAAATTAAATAAACGTTAAGAAAAAAATTATTAGATTTAGGGACATGTGAATAAACAAAATTTTGTGTTCATTAATATTTCTATTTGTGTTAAAGAAAGCGTTCTGAACAAAAATGTAAATTTAAGAATCGAACTAATATATTTTGTAGTTATCATTTAATACTTAAATTAAGTTTCGTTGAGTGTTAAAATAATAGTTCAATCAGAATTAAAAACAAACAAAAATAAAAACTGAAAGAACAAGTAAATTAAATTAAAGACATTAAAAGTTAAATAAATTTAAAGTCGAAAACATAACATAGAATTAAAAGTTTTAAGAGTTGAATTTTGATAGTTACAAAAGTAGGTTGAGGAAAAACCTCTTAAAAATTAAAAAAAAAAATGTAGTTTTAATTTTAGAAACTTTAAGAAAAAAAAACTTTAGATTTTAGTGAAATGTGAAGTTAGAAAAAGAAGAAAGCGTTCTGAGCAAAATTTTAAGTTAATTTAAATAATAAAAAAAAGAGACATTAATGTTAAGAGAGAAAATAATGTTTAAAAATAAATAATTGAAAAATACAATAAACATATAAGACAACACAAGTTAAAACAAAATTAAGGATTAAAATTAAAGTTTACATCATAAACCATCAATCAAGCTTATACACACAACCACGGCGTCCGGCGGCAGCAGCTTCATCGGTACCTCATCGGAATGCAACACCAGCGATATGGCGATATGAAAGTTGTGCAAAAATTAAAAGTGAGCTAATATTAAAATTGTTCTACTATTAAAAATTTTTTCTACTATTAAAAATTTTTTATTAAAATTTAAAAATTTTCCTAAAAATTAAAAATTTTCCTAAAAATTAAAAATTGTCCTAAAATTAAATAGTGCTAAAAGTCAACTTTTGTTTAAGCTAAAAATTTCATAAATTAAAATAATTTTCCTAAATATGGAAAAAATTAAGCTAAATTTAAAATTTCTCCCAAAATTAAAATTATGCTATACTTTAAAAATTTTTTCTAAATTTAACATTTTCCTAAAATTAAAATTTCCTTAACATTAAATTTTGCTAGAAATAAAAATTTAAAATTTAACCTAAATTTAAAATTATAGAAATTTAAGAGAATTTACAAAATGGTACCATATTTAAAACAAAAAAATTTTTTTTGTTAAAGCTAAAATTAAACTAAATTTAATTAAAACAAAAAAAAAATACATTGAATTGAAAATCGCATTCAAACTTAATTTTTTTATAAAATTATATTAAACAAAATTTTCTAACATTAAAATTTTTCTAAAATTACCTTAAAAAAAAGTTTTCTAATTATAAAATTTAAATAAATATATAATTTTCGAAATGTCAAAATTCGCAAAATATAAAATATTCGAAATATAAAAATTTTCTATATATAAAAATTTTTTCTAAATATAAATTTAAACTAAAATTTAACTAAAAATTTTCTAAATTAAGAACTTTGCTAAATATAAAATTAATCTAAAAATTTTCCTAAATAAAAATAAAATAGAGCTAAAATTAAAAATTATAATAAGAAATATAATTTAGCTAAAAATAAAATTTTGCTAAAATTTTCCTAAAACAGAATTTTGCTAAAATTTAAAAATTCTTCTAAAATTAAAATTGAGCTATATTTAAAAATTTTCCTAAAATTAAAATTTCCCTAAAAATTAAATTTTGCTAAACTTAATTTAAAATAACCTTAAAATGAAGGTTCAATAAACTTTTTTGTTAAACCCATGTAGAAAGCCAAACCAAACCAAATCTTATAATTGCAGTGGGTTACCTCCAATTGAGATGGAGTCGAGGTAACATGGTTGGGAGGGCAAAAGGGGCAGAACACCTCGTCCCCAATCCCAAGGTAAGTATGGCCATCCATCCATTTAGCGTCCGTGTTTTGACAGTTTTTTTAAATCGCACGTGAAAATCTGTAGTGCGGTTTCCCTGGGCAAGACCCCACCCATCCGGCGAGCTAGGCCCCTTCGCAAGCACGTGCGACCAGCAAAGGCTCAGGGAAACGGAAGCGGATCTTCCATCAACGCCGCACCATTACAATGGGGACTAGGTCGTAAAATGGACCGATCTTGACCATATTTGGTAAAGTCACTTATATTTTTAAAAAATATAAACAAACCAAATTTGAGGAAAATCTGTGCAATATTTTTGTTTTTTGATAGATTTAAGTGAAGATCGGGAAGCAGCTTATATGGGACCTATGACTAAGAATTGTCCTATAGGAATTATTTTCGGACGACTGATTAATGGATATAATAAACACATACAAACCCAATTTGACTGAGATCTATATTATAATTTGGATCTTATCGCACTTCATGTCGGTTTCATAGGGGTCCTTTGTATGGGGGCTAGGTCTGAACATGGACCGAATTTCACCAATTTCAATAGCGTTCATCCTATGGCCGATGAAAGCTTACATACCAAATTTCATCAAAATATATTCATATTTGCGACCTGTAGTTTGATTACAAACTTTACATGGACACACAGACGGACGGACAGACGGACGGACATTGCTAAATCGGCTCAGAAAGTGATTCTGAGTCGAACGGTATAATAAAAGATGGGTCTAGGTCAAATATTTTTGGTAGTTACAAACAGCAGCACAAAGTCATTATACCCAAACCACATAGTGGTATAGGGTATAAAGATTGGCCTATCCAATTATTTTAAAATAACAATAAATGAGATTTTGGAAATATGGAATAAGGCTCAAATTCAAGTTTTAAGCAAAATTTCAATTTGGTGGAAGATAGAATATCAATTAAATTACAATAAGAATGTATGTATGTAGTTGGATTAATTAATTTTTTTAAACGCGAAAACATCTCGTGTGTTTTCTTTTTTTTTGCTTTTGGTCTGAAATTTATCCTGGTATATTTAGAAACTAAATTCATTTTTAAATTTGAAAACTCCACATTCTCATTTAAGTTTACTCCGGAGCACCGTGAAAAACGTATTAAATTAGCAAAATTCATTTTTTTTTTTCACAGAACTGAAATTTACTTGAGAAATTAAAAATTTTGTTATCCATATTGCTTATGTTTCACCACATTGTTTCCACACCATTAGATTTTAATTTAAACTCGAACTAGTCCATATTAAGGAAAAATAAATAAATTTATGTTATTTTCAATCGAATAATGTTTATTTGATTTTCTAATCGACTCATTTTAACACAAAACCCATCAAAAATTAAATATTTTATTGAATATCACAACAGTTAGGACATGCTTGGACATGTTCTTTATACCGTTAAACGCGTCTGAAAATATCTTCAATAAACAAAAAAATAGAGTTTTTTTAAAAACGGTCCAGCTCGGAACGGGTAAACGCTAGACCAGAAATATTTTGGGAATCGTTATAAAACAAACCAATGTAGATTCCTAGGGGGCACTTTTTTTGTGAGTCGCTCTATTCTATAATATTAATGGGCTAGGCGATTCCTTGTGACTGCTGTTTTGTTCTACCATTTTATCCCGATTTTGACCAAACGAATATAATTTGAAAGGTATTTATTTTTAGCCGATTTGCAGAATTACAGACTTTTAAATTTTTGCCGTTATTTTGAGTAAATTGCATTTAATGTTGCTACTAACACATACATAAAATTATACAATGTGTGTGTGTTTATTATATTAGTGTGTTTGTAATAAAAATGAGTTTGTTTTTTGTGCTGATTTGTGAATTGGCTATAATTGATTAGCATACTTTTAGGGTCTTTATTTAATGAAAAAATAAAATTTCCTAGAATTTGCGCTCGAATTTCGAGGGCTGGAATCTGCTAATGTACATAAGTATTTTAATTTTGTTTTTATAAGAATCGTATCATTAAATTATTGACAAAATCAGAATTTACATTTTGACTTTTTGTTTAAATTAAAGGGGTCGCAAATTCATTTTTCGTTACGAACGGAATGAATAACTTCTATATACCCTCTCACAGTTATTTCTGTATAGGGTATAAAAATTTGCCTCAAAAATCAAACAAACAAAGATAGTTAATGAAAAGCATGTTAGAATGTAGCTGAAAACAAAATTTGGCAAATGTAAATAAAATAGAATGTTAACAATTGTGGAAAGATATTTGTTTACAAAATAATTATAGCGTGACGGAAAGCTCATAACAAAGTTCAAAATGCTTAAGGTCAAATGCCTAATAAAAAAACAAAGAAAAATAAATAAAATATAAGAATTAAGGATAATTTGGAAGGATATTAAGGAGTGGATAATATAAAAACACAACACATTGAGGGTGTGTTAAAAATAAAACATGTTGTCAATATTAAATATTGTATACTGGAATTTTACGTACTGGAATTTAAAGTAGCATAGGCAACAAATCAAGCATATATTTAGATCGTAGACCAATTTCGTTTAATCAAGTTATAACCTCAATTTATAGAGAATGACAAAAATGTGCCATCACAATTGATAATAAAAAAAATGTGTTTCGTCTCAATTATTTGTTTCAGGTTAAGTTCATTTAGTGTCTACTTATTTGTGAAACTATTGACAAGTAAATAAACTTTGTTTTCTATGCATAAATATTTATTCAATTCAATTCTTAAACTGTTTCACTTTCATCAATATCAATTGATCTTAATGAAAAGTCAATTTTTTAAGTGAATGATCAGATTTTCATATCGAAATACATACAAAGTATTAAATACCGCCAATATTGCCATTGTTCTGTGTTATTGTTCTTTTGATTGACATATGTACACACTCGTGCATGAGACGAAACCGTTATATAACAGAGTTGATATCACACGTATATACATATGTGTACACAGTTGTATTTATATTTACTTAGAATTTGTTCAAATAGCAATATACGGTGAATATAAATATTAAAAAAAAAGAGGCTCGGCTGTGAATACTCTGGTTTAAAAGTACTCTTTATGTCTCATATCGGTAAATTTTAAGTCTGCTCTTTTTTATTTTTACAAGATGACTATGTATGTACATATATGTCATTTCTGTTCTTGTATGACCTCATATTTTTCATAATAAATGTTTTTTAATTTCATTATTTCAATGACTGTTTTAATTGCTGAAGTTTTATTTTCTGTGCAATTTATAAAAGTTATTGGAAAATTATTATGATTTTTAAAGTTGAGTTTTAAATTTAAACTTCACGGGTTTATCGATTGGGGAAAATAATATGCTCTGTTTTTGATATCAGCACCAAAATTCATGTCAATATCTTCATTGGTTTAATAGTGACGCTCGTTTTTGAAAACAACTAAAAGAGAATTTGTGATTTAAACAATGCCTGATTCTTATGAAGAAAGAAGTTCTATTAAATTTTCTTTGCGGAATAAAATTTCTGCTACAGAAATTTTAAGGCCTTCGGTGACCAGTCTATGTCAAATAGAAGAAGACAAAGGGCGTCCCGGATGAGAACAAAATCAATTGATGAAGTACACTTCAAGGAAATCAAAGTTTTAGTGCTAAAAAATCGTCGATTGGCCATTATAAATCTTGCTGATACTGTTGACATTTCAATAGGATCAGTCAACAGCATTTCAAAATATATTTTCGGGTTCCAACGCGGAAAATACCGATTGGTTACGAAAACAGTAAATTTTTTTAGAGAGTCGCATTAATATCTTTAAAAGATTTTTCCACCAGAACGAAATAAAACGCATGATTACGGGTGCTAATACTTGGATATACGGTTACGACCCCGAAACAACCGACCAATATAGCCAAAATCGTTCAACGGTGAAGCAAAACTGAAAAGATCACTCCAAAGTCATTCCAAATTCAAGATCAGTTTTCTTCGACAACACTGTGGAACATTTTCAGGACCAAGTCAGAGTGAAAATACTAGGCCAGTATAGTAAAACATCGAAAAGGTTTGGCGTTCTTAGGCCAATCATTTTTATGACCTCTTATCATGATATTTGTTTGCTCAATTTTTCAAGTATAAACTTGAAAGCAGATTTGCTGCATAAGACCAATGAAAAACATTCGGTTCCAATCGCGTATAGAACAGAAATAAAAGAAAAATGATGCGCTAGGAAATATTTTATAGGCTCAATCGTAGAATGCGTAGAACTCGAGCAAAGACTTTATTTAGCAAAGAGAAAGTGCTGTTTTCGAAATAAAAATTGCGCATTTCATTGCTACGTACTCAAAAATATTCTGAATTTTTTTTGGCTTTAGTTTTTCAGTCATTTATTGACGATTTATTGGCGAAAAATGATTTAAAAAATTAAAAAAAATAAATTTATGAATTATGAATTCCTTCTGCCGGTTCAAACTGTTTATAAGGAATATTTATTGAGTGTTATGTGTCATATGCGTGAAGCTGTTCGCATAAAGAGGCCAGAATTATGGGGCACACTCTCTTGATTTTTGCACCACGATAATGCACAGTCTTACATTACATTGACCATTTCGCAAAAAATTTGGCTCATATCAAGCACCGCGTTTGCCGAATTTAGCAGGCTGGCAAAATCGTATTTGCCGTTTAGAAACGGTTGATGAAATAAAAACCGAATCGCTGTGCGCTTTAAATGCCATTCCGGCAATGAAATTCAATTCATAACATCTTTTCATTTGGACACAAAAAAACAGAACAAATTTGTGAAAAATTTTCTCTAATTCTCAACATAATCTCCGCTTAGCACGACACACTTTTCCCAGCGATATTCCTTAACTTCGATACCTTTAGCTAGCTCTTTAAAATGCCATAAACGCAGAGTCTACCTTTTCATTGTAGGCAAATCGTGTACCACCGAGACAATTTTTCAAGTTTGAATATAGAAAATAATCCGAGGGAGCTAAATCTGGCGAATAAGGTGCTGGATGATGCAATGCAAACTTTAATTCATGGATTTTGGACATCGCAATAGTGGATGTGTGAACTGGTGCATTTCCATGATCAAACAATATAATCTTTTTCGTCAAATGCGGCCTTTTTTCCTAAATTTCAGAAATCAAGGCACTCTAATATAGGTACATACATTACGTTCTTTTGGAAAAAAAGTTTTATTTCATATTTTATACTTACTTCTGATTTTACTAACACCCTGTTTCTCTGTATTAGACATCACTTTAATGTTAGACACTAAAAACAAAAAAAAAAGAATCTGAATTAGTTAACAATTAATTAAATTAAATGATTTACAGTTAATTTCAGAAATACATAGTTAAAAATTAAATAAATTAAACGATTTACAGTTAATTTCGGATATAGTTAAAAATTAAATAACTTAAATGATTTACAGTTAATTTCAGAATTATTCAAAAAATAAATAATTCCAATGATTTACGATTAATTTGTATATATATATATTAGGGTGGGTCAATTTGTTCGGGTGAGAAAAAACGTGACAAGCGTATAGCAAAATCGAAATCTACACAAAATTCTAAGAAAATTACCCAAAGAAAGTATGGGTCTAAAATGAAAACCTAGCTCCCGCCGAGAGACATGAAAATTTATTTGATTACAAATAAATTATTATGTTCCCACTAAGTATGGTTCAAGAAATATGGCATATTGGTCTTGCATCGATATTATGTTTAATTTTTTATACAAATTACGTAGCTTAGGACTCCAATACAAAACAGCTGCAATTATGTGATTTCTTCAAGGAAAAAAAAATATCGCTTACCAGCTTGATAGCAGTTTGCTGCGATGGGGAACCCACCAATACTGGAACTGAAAATGGAATTCTACGAAAGTTTGAAGTTTTGTTGAATAAACCATTACATTGGTTTGTTTGTTTGTTGCATTTCAACGAGCTCCCGCTTCGCCATTTGTTCAATGCTTTAGAAAAATCTACTACAAGTGGACCACGTACTGCAAGTGGGGCTTTGACGAAATTAATTCAGACCTGCGAACAACTTCCGGTAAGCATGCATTTATTTTATCAACGCTTAATGTAAGTCCCTTAAAAGTAAAACAAACATTTCGTTATAGGCTTTACCTGATTTTGAACCGATTTTATTGGGAAATATGCCTCCACCTTTGGACGCTAAAGATGAAAAAAAACTTTCTACTGACGTTCTATATCTCTTTCGAATAGCCAAAGCTGTATCGGAAGGTTCGTGTCCAGAAGATATAGCCAGCATGAAACCGGGACAAATTGTTCATTCTCGCTGGTTAACAAAAGCCAGCAGACTCTTGCGCCTATATGTTGCAACTAGTTTGCCTTCAACAAATTTAAAAATATTGGCTAACTTTATTATGAAAGTTTATGTACCGATGTATTTTAATGTAAAATTTTATAATTCAGTAGTACATGGCAGCGCGCTTTTATATAAATTTATTAAGTCAACGCAATTTTTACCGCAAAATCTTCGAGAAATTGTAAACAAAACGATACAAAACAATGCATTTTTCGCCCATCCGGAAAATATATTGTTAACGATGCTTTTCGACGAAAGGAAACCTGTTCGTGCAAGAGCCATTAACAAAATTTTGTATTGCCGTGAACAATTGTATGACTCAACTAAACTCAGGGCTTATAAAAAGCATTCCATTAATTTTAATTGCACAGACTATATGGATTTAGTCGACTTAGATGATGACAACATATTATCTGAGCCTCCATTTACTGCAAGCATCCCACACGAGCACCTGTTAGAGTATATTAAATCTGATGATGTACCACTGCCAGATCCAGGAATTCCGTCGCACATCCAGGGAACCGAGCGATGTGTGCAGTTGCTAACGCATGTCTCACGCCGAGTAATTGCAAAAAATCGTGACGATGTTATGGCAGTGACTTTAGAAAGTCGAACCCAAATACTCCGAATGGACTGTAAAAAAGACTTAAAAAACTGAAATTTGTCAATGCTTTCACAAATAAGACCAGCTATACATATTAAGAAAATTTTAAAAAAGTTGTGTTTTTTAGAATTGATAATAATAAAAAAAAAATTGTTTTATTATAATAATGAAATTTTATTATGAGATCTAAAAAAAAAAAAAATTTAATTCTCAAGTGAATTTTCTTCATGTCTCTCGGCGGGAGCTAGGTTTTGATTTTAGACCCCTAGTTTCTTAGGGTAATTTTCTTAGAATTTTACGTAGATTACATTTTTGCTATACGCCTTTTGAAGAAAAAATTTGACCCACCCTAATATATATATATTTTTTTTTAAACAAATACTAATAAAATATAAACAAGTAAGAGTGTTAAATTCGGCTATGCCGAATCTTTGATACCCTCCACCTAGGTTTTCTTGGACTATTTGTAACAAATTTAGATAAAATATTTGAAAATGTAAACAATTTGATCAATTTAGTAATTTACTACAACAAATACTCTGAATTTTCAGCATTTACGTTTAACAATTTTAAAGTCAATAGAAGATAGTATACAAAATATATTTTTAAATTTCGGATCTTTTTCGGAATACTTGACCATGTCTTATATTTTAAAAGCACTAGCGTTAATCAGTTTTATTTTTTCGATCTTATTATGACATTCCATTTGTAACGCATCGATAAATGAATTTGCGTCTATGTGTTTAATGCAAAATATTTCTTACTTTTGTCGAATTGTAGGGATTTTTTGAAAAATTTTTTTTAACAACTTAATATTATATACATTTCAATTTTAAACTTTAAAATTAATAATATCTATCTTTTTTAAATCTGGTAATAACTCTATAATATGGAGATAGTAAATACGTGGCTTCTTTAATAAGAATGACAAGTAAAAAACACTTTTGTGCAGTTTACTTGTTTTGTGCATTTTTTTTTTAATACATACATAAGTACGCCATCTTTGTAGATCTCTTCGATTATATTAAGTAAGTTTGTAAATAAAAAGAATATTAAAATATTATAAATGTAAACATAATTGATTTTAGAAAAATGTCCGATTCGTTTTTCGATGATGCTGAAAACACATCAAAGAAATACAGAAAACAAAGGTTTTACTCAAGTTAGTTGAGAGACGAGAAGCTAATGGGATGGAACAGGTCAAAGATGACGACTTTAAATACAGATGCAAGGCTTGTGAAAAAATATTAAATTGCGATAAATCAGATCTAAGTATACATGCTAATAACCAATGTCTTAAAAAAAATATCTTTCAAAACCAACAACCAAAATTCTGTTTACGTTATAAAATCCCATTTACAAGCCATTTTAATTAATTGTGTAAATTTTAAATGCACATCTAGCCATATAAAAGATGAATTATACAGAATAGTAAAAATATTTTTTTTATAATATCTGTTGGTTTTTTATGTTGTTTTTATGTAATTCTAATGATATTCTTATCTTATTTTTTAGATTTTTTTCGTTTTTATGTTATTTTTGCATTATTGAAATTGAAAATTATCAAATTAAAAATAATTTTTTTTTTGAAAAATTGAAAAAAGTAGTGTAGAGAGAAAAAAAGTGGGTGTAGGGAAAAAAAGGAATTTTTTTCATTAGCGTAGAGATTTCTGTAAAAATCTCCTGGCATCACTGGTACCTATTAAAAAACAATGTAAGATTTCACAAAACAATGCGACGTATATCTCTTTTGTTCAAAAGCTTTCATAAGACTAAATGAAATTGTTACTTATGCATGAAACACATAGACGACAGAGGCTACACAAACACACGGATACAAATGCTGCTGGCTGCAATTGTAGTCGTCTAGTCAACTACTTAATTTTTTTGAAAACGACAGCAACATATAACAACAATATAAACAGCTGTTTTTATACAAAATCATTTTTATTTCAGTAGTGCCAATTATATTTTTTTTTTTTACTTTATTAAAATAGAAAAACATGTATGATTCTTTATAAAATTGTCTTAAACATATTACTTATTTATAATGCAGTATTATAACGTAAAAATAAATAAATAAATTTACTTATTAATAGAATTATTATAGCATTTCAGTTTGCGATTAATTTTTCCAACAAAATAAAATATTTCATAGCACTAATATCTTTTACATATTTTGTTATATTATCAACACTATTTTTATTTTGTAGCCAACAAAAATAGAAATTTTAGCAGCAACAAAAGTGGTCATGTAGTCGTGTAGCTGTGTTGGTGTCAAAATAATCGTTTTCATATAAACGTGTGTATTTTATTTTTGACAGGCTGTAGTCGTGTAGCCGCTGTCGTCTATGTGTTTCATGAGAGAGTTCGGCTTACTGGTGCCATTATGTATATGTGTGTGTAAACAAAAATATACGATATCCCAGTAATCATTTCGAAGATTGTTTTAACAACAATCATCTTACTGTCTCTTCTTCGAGCACTTTTGATGATTAAAAACTGATTAATCACATGCGGTATTAGAAAAAGACTAAGAAATGATTTTTGCTTACGCTTAAAAAGTGATTTATAGGAAAATGACATTAAATATGACTCAAAAATAAGTCGAAATTAATCAGAAAATTGGATAAAAAAGGTTCTCAAGAAGAGTCGGGGGGTAGGGTAATATTTCCTCCCAACAAAAGAATATTTTGTGATCAGCAAAAGAGCGCATTTATGACTGTTTTAATAGCACAGAGTAGTCAAAAAAGACTCCACATGATCACTTATTGCATAAAATGTTTACTGGGATTTTATTCACTATCTGTAGAAACAGTATTTTAAGTAAAACAAATCTGCACACAATTTCAATTCTATTTCGTTTACAATGATACGATCACTTAGTTTACTAGCTAGTAGTAAAATAAGAAAATAGTATTATAATACAGCGTAATGATGAATTGTACTTCTCAATTAGTTTATTTTTAATGTGCCATAAGAAGTTCGGTTTGTGCTAAGAAATGAATGAATACATGTTTCCTAGGGCGAAGCTTAATCATTGCACTTTGATTGAGTTGAGCCCGCGACTATTCCTGATGTGGATAGCTCGTGCCTACAATTTTTGCTAGTTGGGAATGGCGTTTGTGCAAAGGGAAGCATGAACACATGTTTCCCAGGGCAAGGCTTAATCATTGCACTTTGATTGAGCTGAGCTCCGCGATTATTCCTAATGCGGAATAACTCGTGCATTAAATTCTCGGTTGTCCGGGAATAGCGTTTGCCTGCGCCAAACATTAAATAATAAATTTTAAAAATGTATTATAATTAAATATTATTGACATCTATATTATATTATTATCATCTGAGAAAAAAAATTTTTTTTAAACACCAATTTTTCAATACTACTTTTGAATGCAAGTATGTACTAAAAGTAGAACCCTTAAAATCATACTATTTTTTGCAACCCTAAAAATTGCAGTATTTTTTATAAATAAAATAATATATATTTATATTATTTTTAATATGCGCTTATTATCGATATACATATACAGAATATATGAATGTTATTTATAGTATTTTGATATTTGCAACAGTAGTATGTATGTATCGATTTGTAATATTTTGTGATCTTATAAATATTGATATTGATTTTATATCTTCTTTCTTTTATTAATTAACTAACTTAAATATTACACCATAAAATGTTGATATTGGTGAATTTTTATTATTACCACAACGACCATAAAAACAACAAGTACAGCTGTGACAAAATACAAAATTTAGAATAACAATATAGGAAAACATCATATTTTTTTACCTCTTCAGTGATTTCTCGGCACCTACGAAACCTAATGTCACGATTTAAAAACAGAAACCTAGCTGTCCTATTGAGAACATTATCGTGACAAGAACGACATAGTCAAATCATATTTTTGCAAGACTTTTTTTACTGCATCGTTCAATTCTCGGGACCAGATAAACCGATTTGGACGATTTTAAACAGAAAACTTTTCAGGATGTTAATGAATCATTTTTTATACCAACGAGCAAGCTAGTTGCCCGATTGAAGCCGTCATCGTGATTTCCACAGACGGACAGACGGACATCGCTATATCAACTCCGCTTGTTATAAGGATCACAAATATATATATTTTATGGGGTCCAGATTTTTTTTTCTAATTATTATAAACGAAATGACAAACTTATATATACCCTCTGCACACTGGAGTGGAGGGTATAAAAATACTAATAAAATATATATTTTTAATAAAGGTTAGCTTAAAACTGAGTATTCCAAATATTTCCAGCTTTTTGAATGATTTTTTTATTGTATTAAACGTAAAAGAAAAACACAACATATTTTGTGTGTACAATCGATCGTTAAAATTTTTAATTTCAAAATAACCAAGTTTAAATACATATAAATATATTGCTAAATTTATTTCGAATAAGAATGTGCATGCAAAACGAATATCAGACATCGTTTATCATTTGCCGATTCCACATGGTTATCAAACGGGTCAAATAACATGCAATACTGAATCGACTCTGAATCGACTTATGAAAAAATCTCTGGTTTATTTGTTTCATAAAATAAAAATAACTTTTTGGTTGCAGTCCGTTATCTTAAAAAATTTTAATTTCTCATCTTGTTAATTGCTCCAAACTTAAACACACCCAAATTTATATTGCTGACCTTTTTCTTAACAAAAGGTTATCATTTTATTGACAATTTCTTATTGTCTGCTGGCCTAGAATTTTATGGGAACTTGGTTTTATTATTTTGTCCGCAAAAATTCTTTGTTATTAGTCGCTTTTAATAAAAAAAAAATAAAAAAAAATAAAATAAATTTGGATTTGATTGTGTAGACAATCTCACCATTTTTGAAAAAACTGAATTTATTCAAGGCAACTATATTTCTTTTTCAAAAAACTGAATT
This sequence comes from Cordilura impudica, assembly GCA_963682025.1. Lineage (NCBI taxonomy): Eukaryota > Metazoa > Arthropoda > Insecta > Diptera > Scathophagidae > Cordilura > Cordilura impudica. The sequence continues at coordinate 127,338,535 of OY821518.1, read as the reverse complement.
TATTCAAGGCAACTTTATTTCTTTTAATGTATTAAAAAAATTTGGAAATTTTTTTTCTACTCTTCCAACAACGAATGAAGGAGTTAGTAACTTTGTGCGCCATCTATTTTATACTTGATTATACTGTACATACAGATGTGTGTACCCAAAATTTCTGTTTAAAATTTCAATTAAGAAGTGCAACAAATATTTGTTTTCTAAAGAATTAATTCAAGTTAAACTATTCGCAATGCGTATTTATTTTTCATAAAAATAAACTGAATTTTATTGTTCGTTGATTTACTCATTATTTGGTATATAAATAAAATATTGGAGTTAATAAAAAAAACAGTGTTTGCCTGCATACCATGTGATTATTATTTGGGGTTTGTCTTTATTTTAACACTTTTAGAAAACTTAAACAAATTAAATATTTATAATTAATATGACGTGGGATTAGAAATGAACTGACACATGATTAGGCGGGATTATAATGCTTTTCAAATTTAAAGCTTATAACGCAATAAATTTTTTATATCACTTCTTCAACAATAATTTGACGTATGGTCACAATTCCGACAAACGATTCTTCTTGAATTAATTTTCCTCGAAAAACTAGAAATGGATCCCGATTTTGATGAAATATTTTCACGTCAGTTGAAATGCTAAGCCACGTAACTAACAAAAAATTAAAAATTGAGTTTTTAATTCATCCTGATTCAGAACCTTATGAGTTTTACAGAAACGAAATTTCGGTGCACAAATATGCAAGTAACAACTAATTATATCCTTTCTGTCTTCTTTAGACATGATCAAAAAATACTAAATAAACAAGTAAGAAAATTATAGTATGTCTAGACCGACTATACGATGCCCTATACCATGCGTTTAGAAACCCTATCTCTTAGGCCCAACTAACTGGACATAGAAAATAAGCAAAAACCAAATTTGAGTGGGATTTTTATTAATTTTTTTGGCTGCAGATATGAAAAAGTTCATATCAGATGCTATATCTATATGGGGACTAGGTCCAAAAATGGACCGATCCTGATCATGTTTGGTAAAGTCTCTTGTATTTTGCAAAAATATGTACAAAAAAAATTTGAGAATAATCAGTGCAATATTTTTGTTTTTAATAGATTTAAGTGAAGATCGGGAAGCAGGTCTATATGGGGCCAAAGGGATCATTTTTGAACAACTCATTAATGGATGTAATGAACGCAAACAAACCCAATTTGAGTAAGATCTATATGACAATTTGAATCTTACGGCAATTTATGTTCATTTCATAGGGGTTATTTGTATGGAGGCTAGGTCTGAACATGGACCGATTCCCACCAATTTCAATAGCGTTCATCTCATGGCCGATAAAAGCTTATATATCAAATTTCATCAAAATATATTCATATTTGCGACCTGCAGTTTGATTACAAGGTTTACATGGACACACAGACGGACGGACGGACGGACGGACGGACATTGTTAAATCAACTTAAAAAGTGATTCTGATTCGATCGGTATAATTAAAGATGGGTCTAGGTCAAATATTTTTGGTTGTTACAAACAGCAGCATAAAGTCATTATACCCAAACCACATAGTGGTATAGGGTATAAAAACAAATCGTCTTTTAGCAAAGAACTGATTTCGTTTAACCTCAAAAACATCATTTTGTGACATCCTGCACTGTTAGTTGGTGCAAATAAATTCATAATTATATAATCGAATGCGAATTGTCTGAATCAACGACTTAATTTTTCAATTCTGATTCAAGCAAAACGATGTCGACTTATTCAAACTTTGGAAGGATAATACTCGTAACTATGGAAACAACATCTGTTTTGCTTTACGTTCTTCTTTTATCTTTTCGAGTATATAGAAATATTATTACTTATCCATGTATCTTAAGAGAAACCAGTTTTTAGGATCTTATCGGAATCGGTTTCCTATTTCCTGAAGTAAATATGTTTCCCGGGTATCCCAAAGCCGGTTACCCAATTATATATTTGCTGCTTTTATATGAACCCGAAATACAGACAGCTATAAAAACAAAAATTATTTCTATAAAATATAAAGTACTAAATTATCCCAGTATCCAATGTTAATTGTTAATAAAATTCTTCAAAGATATTTAAATAAATAAATGTATTCTTATATAAGTGTGTGTACGAGGCCGGTTTCAGAACAACCCGACCTGATGTACAGCTGGCGGTTTGTATATAAAATATACGTTTCAAGGCGCCATGTTGTTTAATATTTTTTTTTTTTTTGAGCCACAAAAAATAACGGAACTAAGTGAGTTTGTAAAGATGGAAAAAATTGGTCACCGTTATGTAAGGCAATACTTTTATATGAAAGATCTCTGTCCAACCAATATTAAAGTCAAACTAGATTCTGCTCTGAGAGAGTCAGCTCCTTCGTTTATGTCTATAAAATATTGGATGGCAGAGTTTAAACAAGGGCGTACGAGACGCCTAGACGAACACCGTAGTGGTCGACTAATTGAGGTTTCCAAGCCAGAAATGGTTAAATAAATCCACAAAATGGTATTGGATGATCGTCGGCTAAAGGTGCTTGAGCTAGCTGAAATGAGTGCAGAAAATTTGGAGCTGAGAAAGCTGTCCGCAAGATGGGTGCCGCGTTTACTCACAATAGAACAAAACCAGCGTGGTAAAGATGTTTCAATAGTGTTTGGCGATGTTTCACCGCTATAAAGCCGAGTTTTTGCGTCGATTCGTAACCATGAATGAGACATGGTTCCACCAAATCACCTCTAAGACAAAGGAACAGTCAAAATTGTGAACTGAAATGGGACAATCGTGTCCAAAAAAGGTGAGGACAGTTACATATGCAGCCAAGGTTATGGCGACTGTTTTTGGGGATGTGCGTGGGATAATTTTTTATGGTTATATTCAAAAAGGAAAAACAATCAACGGCGAGTATTATGCTAACTTATTGCAGTGTTTAAGTGATGAAATTGTTTCATCAGGAAAATGCACCAGTTCACATATCCACTGTAACGATGGCCAAAATCCATGAATTAAAGTTAGAATTGCAGCATCTCGTAACCTATTCACCAGATTTAGTCCCTTCGAATTTGTTCGAATTTCCAAACTTGAAAAAATGGCTCGATGGTAAAGATTTGCCAATAAGGAAGGAGTGGAGTTTGCGGTTGATGGCTGTTTTAAGGAGCTAGACAGTTCTTACTGTAAATAGGGTATCGAAGCTATTGAATATCGTTGGCAAAGTGCATGTTGAGAAGTAAAGAAAATCCTTCCCAAATTTTTGTGTTTTCTTTTTCAGGACGGGTTGTTGTGGACCGCCCTCGTATTTATGTATAAAAGAAAACTCTGAAGTTGAAGTGGATGTTCTTTGTACATTAACTTATGAAACGTGTTTTCGTGGAGCACAGTGTGAATTAAGTATCTCGAATTGTTGTTTAATGTAAATTTTGAACAAAAGCACTTATAATGATAAAATTAAAAAAAAAAAAACAAGTAAGAGTGTTAAATTCGGCTGGGCCGAATCTTTGATACCCTCCATCTTTTTCATTTTCAATTTTCATTTTTAATTTATCATTTTCTATTTTTCACTTTTCAATTTTCATCTTTCGTTTTTCATTTTTAGTTTTTAATTTTTAATTTCTCATTTTTCATTTTCCACTTTTCATTTTTCATTTTCCATTTTCGATTGTTCATTTTTCATTTTCAATTTTCCATTTTTAATTTTTAATTTTTAATTTTTCATTTTCCATTTTCCATTTTCCATTTTTCATTTTTCATTTTTCATTTTCCATATTCCACTTTCGATTTTTCATTTTTAATTTATTAATTTTTCATTTTCCATTTACCATTATTAATATAAAATTTTTCATTTTCCATTTTCCATTTTCCATTTTTAATTTTCCATTTTCCATTTTTCATCTTTCATTTTTCATTTTTCATTTTTAATTTTTAATTTTTCATTTTCAATTTTCATTTTTCATTTTTCATTTTTCATTTTCCATTTTTCACTTTCCATTTTCCATTTTCCATTTTTAATTTTTCATTTTCCATTTATCATTTTTCATTTTACATTTTATATTTTTCAATTTTCATTTTTCATTTTTAGTTTTCCATTTTCCATTTTAACTTTTTCGTTTTCCGTTTTCCATTTTTATACCCTATAACACTATGTGGTTTGGGTATAATGACTTTGTGCTGCTGTTTGTAACAACCAAAAATATTTGACCTAGACCCATCTTTAACTATACCGATCGAATCAGAATCACTTTCTGAGTTGATTTAACAATGTCCGTCCGTCCGTCCGTCTGTGTGTCCATGTAAACCTTGTAATCAAACTGCAGGTCGCAAATATGAATATATTTCCATGAACTTTGGTTTATAAGCTTTTATCGGCCATAGAATGAACGCTATTGAAATTGGTGAGAATCGGTCCATGTTCAGACCTAGCCCCCATACAAATTACCCCTATGAAATCGACATAAATTGTCATAAGATCCAAATTGTCATATAGATCTTACTCAAATTGGGTTTATATGCGTTCATTACATCCATTAATGAGTAGTCCAAAAATGATGCCTTTGGCCCCATATAGAGCTTCTTCCCGATTTTCACTTAAATCTATTAAAAAACAAAAATATTGCACTGATTCTTCTCAAATTTTGTTTGTATATATTTTTGCAAAATACAAGAGACTTTACCAAACATGATCAGGATCGGTCCATTTTTGGACCTAGTCCCCATATAGATATAGCATCCGATATGAACTTTTTCATATCTGCAGCCAAAAAAATTAATAAAAATCCCACTCAAATTTGGTTTTTGCTTATTTTCTATGTCCAGTTAGTTGGGCCTAAGAGATAGGGTTTCTAAACGCATGGTATAGGGTATCGTATAGTCGGTCTAGACCGACTATAATTTTCTTACTTGTTAATTTTTCAATTTTAATTTTAATTTTTAATTTTTCATTTTCCATTTTTCATTTTTCATTTTCCATATTCCATTTTCCATTTTTCATTTTTAATTTTCATTTTCCATTTTGCATTTTTCATTTTCCATTTTTCAATTTTCATTTTTCATGTTCCATTTTCCATTTCTCATTATCCATTTTTAATTTTTCATATTCCATTTTCCATTTTCATTTTCCACTTTTCATTTTTCATTTTTCATTTTCCATTTTACATTTTTCATTTCCGATTTTCAATTTTTCATTTTCATTTTCCATTTACCATTTTTCATTTTCCATTTTCCATTTTCATCTTTAGTTTTTCAATTTTCGATTTTCATTTTCCATTTTTAAATTTTCAATTTCCATTTTCCATTTTCATTTTTCATTTTCCATTTTTCATTTTCCATTTTTGATTTTTCATTTTTCATTTTCCACTTTTCATTTTTATTAATTTTTAATATTTAATTTTAAAATATGTGGTAAAACTTGCTTAGGCCAATGTGACACGTGCAGTATTAATATACACACAACTGTAATGACTTCAACAATACGAAGAATTACAACATATACAACATATCTTAAGAAAAACAACAAACACACTGAAAGAATTTATTTTTTCAAGAGTTTTTTCAAAGTTTCATTCATAGCTCGTGAACCCTTTGACCGATTTTGACGATTTTAAATAGCAACTCCTTTGGGATCTTAATAAACGAAAGACCGGTCTAGCTTAGATATTGACGGCGTGATCGTGGTTTCCACAGACAGACGGACAGACGGTCATCGGTAAATCAACTTCCCTTGTTATAAGGAATAAGAAAATATATTTTTTTGGGGCCTCGGGAATTTGTTTCGATGCGTTAAAAACGGAATGACAAACCTATATATACCCTCTGCCACTGAGGTGTGTAGGGTATAACAAGTATGGAGATAACAGTCTGCTTAGATCGACTATACAATTCCCTATACAATAAGTTTGCAGAAAAGTTCTTAGATCTAACTTCGCTGACGTCAATATGAATAAACCAAATTAGTGGTCATTTATATGGGGACTAGGTCAAACAATATAACGATCGTGACCATATTTAATAAAGTCTATTATTAAAAAAAAATAACAGAAATTAGCCATATTTGAGAAAGGTCATTGCAGTATTTTGTTTTTTTTTTTTTTAAATTTTAAATGATATCGGGAAGCACCTTTATATGGGTACTAAGACTAGAAATTGTCCTACTGGGTTTATTTTTGGACTACTACTTAATAAATCAAATTTGACGAAATATCTATATGATAATTTGGATCTAATGGCAATGTATGTAATTCGATCTCATGTGGCTTATTTGTATTTAACAACTTCAATAGCGATTGTACCATGACTGAAATAATATCATTCATTATATACAAAATTTCATCAAATAAATTTATCTAGTTTGTGATCTTTAGTTGCATTACAAGGGTTGCATGGACACCCATACAGACAGACGGACAGATAGCGATTCTGAAATATTTTTGGAAGTTACAAACATTATAACAAACTCATATACCCTGACCACAGATATAAATATTTTAACTTGCCGACTGGAACGACTGTATCAATATTTGTTTTTGAAAAAAACGTCTATTCTTGAACTGTATACAGTCAGCGACCAAAACCAAAGTACTCGTAAATAAATTATAAAATAAAAAAAATTATAAAATAACTATTTATAACTTTGTTCACAGGCAAATATTTTGTGGTCATATCCACTTTGTAAGTTTTAATTTTTGGATTGTATTGAGCGACTTTTGCGTAAAAATTTTATTTTATTAATGAAAAAATACGTTTGTCATATGAGTGAATAGGAAAATAACTAATTTTTTTATACTCAGAATGCAGCTAAAACGTGCTGCTCTGTCGGTTTCAACAAAAATCTCACTGCGCAACGTTCAAATTTTTTGAAATGTTGAGATTATAATTTAAAATGTGATTTTGTTAAAAATTTAAAATATTAAATACAATGTTAATTTTCTGCAAAAATAGTATATTATTAAATAGGATTATATTAAAATAAATTGTATGTTTCGCAGCACACTACTATGCAGAGGGTGTATATCAATATGTCATTGCATTTGTAACGCATCTAAAAATGAATTTGCGACCCCATAAAGTATATACATATATTCTTGATTCTTCAACAGCTCGAGCCTGAAATCAAGCTCATTCATATAATGAATCATTTACCTCGGTAATATTAAGATTGTTTGTCATTAATTCGAACAAAATGGGGTAAATCTGGCATCATCGTGCCAAGCTATGGAATAAGATATGGAGATACCTCGAAAAAAAATGCTAAAAATTTAATGTTTTTAATGTAAAAATTCACTATTATGTTTATCAGATTGTTTACATTTTCAAATATTTTGTTTACATTTGTTGTAAGTTGTGCAATAAGTCCAGATATTAATGAAACGTAAACCCAGGTGGAGGGTATCAAAGATTCAACATAGCTAGCCGATTTTCACTTGGCTATATCGATCTATAACCGCCTAAAAACGTAAGATACAAAATCAAAATTACTTTTATCTTTAGTATTTAAACATACCCGTATTACGAATATTGCAATTATGTCAAAATTGCTTGCGCTGTAAATTCTTATCGGAACTATTTACAGTTATAAAGTTTTAAGGAATGATGCGAATGATCATGAATTAACGTATTTAAATAAAAAACGAAAATTGCAAATCGTGCCGCTTACGCCTTTTTGTTTTAATAACCCATTTAAAAGCAAATAATAAACGTTGCTAAATTTTCGGAGAAATCAAATCAAGGGAAACAAAATATAAACTTGAAAAAATAATAAATTGAAAAACGTAAAACAATGTAATTGATTTATATATATTGTTTACTTTTCAAAATTTGTAAATACATAAATACAAAAATTGCTTTTTTAAGTATTTTGCAAATTAAATCAAGTAATAAATCATTTAAAGTTAAACAAAAATTATGATATAGAAACGCTATAGGTTTTTCCCTAAGCCGATGTATTTACTACGATAATTATCATTGCTGTTAAAATTTCCAACAAAAATAATATTTTAACACTTTTTCAATGGAGTTAAACAATGGAAAAAACTAATTTCCTTATAAATATAATGTAATTTATATTTTTGTTTTTCACTTTTCAGTAAATTAACAAAGCGAAAACAAAACAATTGTTTGTTTATTAGACAACCTTAAAATATATACCAATTAGTCATAAGCAATGACGCCTTAATATAGGCAATTAGTTTTGAGTAATAAAGACAAAACCCCCAAAGGAATACAAAAACTGTGCTCTCTCGCTCTCTAACTCTCTATTTAATTTATTATTAGATCATAAAATATTGTATAGAAATATATTTTTCTGAAATTTTTAAAAGAATGTAAATAATAAAAAAAATTTTTTTGCACGTCATTTGATTTTAACGTTCAATATTATTTGCCTATACCATTTATACAAATATCATTTTTTTTTTCTTTCATATGTATATATTTGGGTTTATTATAATTTATAACATTTTAAATCGTATATTAAGTACTATACGTACGTACTACAAGTGTCTCATCATCATGTTTTCTTTTTTAAATATATCTACATATGTACATATAGTTATGTTTTTAAGCATATCGTCACCAAATATCATCACCGAGATATACTCGTGTATAAAAAAATAATAAAATCTATAATTAGACTTTTTGAATACAACGACATTAAATTCAAAACAGAATTATTCTTTCTTTGTATTCAACATTATTTAAGTTCCATTTTAACACAAAATTTGTTTGCTTTCTTAAAAAAAAATTTTATTATAAAAAATTTAAAATTATTATATAAAAAATATTTATATTTTTAAAACAATTTTAGATTTATTTCTTAAAAATATAAGATTTAATAAAAAATTACAAAAAGGAACTGTAATTTGTTGTCGCTTTCAACAATTTTTTTTCTTTTATAAAATGCGCAATTCATAGTAAAAAAACAAAATTGATGGATTATTACGGGACAAGTTATTTTAAAAAAATTGTCTTATATTTATATTTTGTACATAGAATAAATTACGTTTGAAAGGATTTTAATAAAAAAAGCTTCATCTTTATAATTATCATGAGATAATTTCATAGATATCAATTAAAAAAAAAACGAATCAGTATTCTCCAAAAATAATTAGGATTCTGATGTTACCAAATTTTGTAAAAAAAACATCTTTGAGAGAAAAACTTGAGATTTTTATTTTACTATGTGGTCAGGGTATAATGAGTTTCTTTTATTAGACCGATCGAATCTGAATAACTTTCTGAGGCGATTAAGCGATCTACGTCCGTCCGTCTGTCCGTAAGTCTGAGTGTCCATGTAAACCTTGTAATCAAACTACAGGTCGCAAATATAAATTTAATTTGATAAAATTTGATATATAAGCTTTTATCGGCCTTGGAATGAAGGTTATTGACATTGGAGAATGTTCAGATCTAGTCCCCATACAAAGGACCCCTATCGTATAGATCTCGGTCAAATTTGGTTTGTGTTCTTTACATTACAGCCATAATCACTAGTCCAAAAAACCTGTAGAACAATTGTTTGTCATAGTCTACATATAAAACTGCTTCCCGATGTTCATTTTCTCAATTTTGTTTTGTATACGCTATTAAAAAAATAAGTTACTTTATCAAATATGGTATGAATCGGTCAATTTTTCGACCTAGTCCCCATATAAATATAGCATCCGATACAAACTTTTTCATATCTGCAAGCAAAAAAGTTAATAACAATGCCACTCAAATTTGGTTTATGCCTATTTTCTATATCCAATTAGTTGGCCAGCAGACATTTTCTCTAAATGTATGGTATAGGATCAAGACCGATGATAAATTTCTTACTTGTTATGTCTTCAAAAATAAACTGGGAAATATAAAGGAGAATTTTCATTTGCAAAGAACAATAGACACATTAATATCTCAAGAAATAGAATTTAAGCTAAACAAAACACTATATGAATTTAAATTTTTAAAATATTCGGTGGAAAAAGAGAACTACATATAAGGGTTTTAACTTTTAGCAAATATCATAACTCCCAAGGTAGAATCTTTTAGAGAATGGTGATCGTTAAAAAAATTCACGCAACAAATGAATTGAAGTTTTAAAATTCATAATTTAAAAATTATAAAGGGAATATTTTAGTATAAATTACTTTCTTTTATTATATACAACACATTTGAAACTTTTAAAAAATTGAGAATTTGCCATTTTTGTGTTTTAGTAATTTCGCGTTAGGTCAAAAACTCAGTTTTGTTTTGCGATATCACTACATTGTGTGTTCTTTATCGAAATATAACAAATTTGTTACAAAAAATACAATTTAAAAAAATAGATAATAGATAGATGCCAAAACAATGGCAACTTTTGAACTTTTGTAGGAGGAAAATATATGAAATCTTAACCGCTACTTAAATATTTATAGTTTCTGACGTTTTCTTTCAACTGTAAACAATTGTATTTTTCAATGTTTTATGCCGGTTTTCTCAATGTATCGTCAAACTGCCTGTTACTTAACCAGGACATAAATTTATTGAACCGATAAACTGCCGGTTAACAATTTTGGTTTTACAATGTACCGACAAAAAACATTATTTTCAGTTGGCAATGCCTCTCAAAATACCTATGAAAGTTGGGAGAATTATTTTTAGTTGACAATTGATATGAAAGTTGGGACAATAATTTATCTGTACGATAAATAAATAATTGGCAGATGAGTGCCGGTTAGCTTTGCGACAAAATAGAAACAAACCAGACATTGAGAAAATCAAATTTCTTTAATCGGCAGTTTTTCGTTGGGATAAAATATAATCGCCTATTGAGAAAACGGGCATTAATCTTATAATTAATTATTATGAAATAATGGCCATAATAAAGTTTTGAGTTAAAAACGAAAATCTGCAGGCCACGTAAAACGAGTCAAAGACAGGATAATTTAATTTAATACCAAGGGAGTTTAAAAATCGTCCTGTGAAGAAACCACTAACATCAGATCAAAAACATTTAGCTATATAGACATAAACTGGTCTAGATGGAATTGAAATTCTGCTCTCTATTCAGATGTGTCCAAATTTATTTTAAGAACATTTTTATGACGTCAATGGTCCCCCATTGACGTCATAAAAGCCTAGACCCGAAATATACAAATAAAACTATTAAGTTTGCCGGTGGCAATATTATGGTGTGGGGTTGCTTTACGGACCAAGGAATGGGTCCAATTCATGTAGTAAAATATACTCTAACAGGCAAATTCTATGTGATATAATGCATCCATATGCGAAGGAAACTATGTTTCTGGTTTTTAAGTTCCAACATGGCAACCGAATGGCTACAATACAATAGAAAATCCAATTGTAGATCGAAAATACGGACACGAAATTACACAAATAAGACAGATCTCAGTTAAGAAATAATTGTTTAAAAATATATAATAAAGAAAGAAAGTTATAACTCTACTGAATATATAATTTAGAATAATTTTTTCTATAATGAACAAAATACGCTTAAAAAATTACATTTATGGTTAAAAAATCTTTGATAAACCTAAAACATTATATGTTTTAATAATTATGAAAGCCATATAAATACAAATTTCTTTAACATAATAAGGAATGTTTACAAAAAAAATGTTACACTTTGTTTTAATAATAACTCAAAAACTAATACAGATATTTTTTTTTAAATTCGTATCGCACAATGAAAAAATAATTTAATATTCTTAAAATATTAAAAGTTTTTTCTTTTTACACCATTTATCAGCTATTTGAGACCGAAATTTCCAACCTTTTTAACAGATTTTAGCCAAGATGTTAAATTATTTTCACTAGTGATTTTTTTCGAATGATCTGTTTGACTTGCGTCTAAAGACTACATTTAAAATTGAACCACTCTTTATATTTAAATATATCTTCACGCCTCCTTTATAATATTGGACACCGGAAATTGGTTTAAAGTCACACTGATATACGTAAATTTTACATACGTCCGTTAAAATGGAACCTCCAAAAAATTGACTTTAAAATATAAAAGTTCAAATGTTTGTTTCTTTTCAGTAATTAGGTGTTAAGTTTTACGTTCTTCAGGAACTAGAGATTTCACAAATCAACGATATTTTTTGCTGTGTTCACAGAAAGCGAGATACATATTTGTTAAAAAAAATATCGTAAGCAGGCTTTATTAAAATTAATTTATGTTATAATATTGTGATATAAAATAACTGATAAACAATTTATATTTTGTGTTAAATTTATTTGTTTCATAATATGTTCGTGTTTAAATTTAATCCAACAAATTAATTTTATTAACTAAAAATTCTCAAAAACAAATCTTGAACTATAATTTTAATCCGTGCTTAAGATTATTAAAACAAAGTTCTTTTTTTTTTGTTTTTTAAAATCAACAAAATAAATAAATACGAAATACATAAATAATTTACGTAAATAATTTATTTAAATTGATACAGATCTAAAAAATTATTTTTTGTTTTGGTTTTTAAATTAAAAAAAATATATAGATTTTTTATTTTAATAACATTATTATGTTGCTTTAAGTAAATACTTTGTTATAATTAACAGAACTAACAGAATTTTGTCCGATTTTTATCAGAAAATAAAAATTTAGTATGTAAGTTTTCTTTCCAAATTTAAATATTCTTAGATTGAATAACAATTTCTGGATTTAAAATTCAAACTTTTAATTTTTTTTCTCTTTTAAGTATAAAATGTTAAACCAAATTTAGAAATAAATATTTTAATTAATAAACTGCAAAAAAAAATAGATTTTTATTTAAAAACCAGAATGTTGAAGATTTAACTAAATAAAACTAAAGCGTATTAATACAGTTAAAACTAATTTAATACAAATTAACAAAACAAAAATAAAAATAAATACATAGGTGTCTTAATTAATAAAATTCAAAAATAATAACCGGAATTTTAAATAAAATTCATTAATATAAATTAACAAAACTAACACAATTTTATACAAAACTAATATTTGAATCGAAAATAATTCAGATTTTTTACTCACCTCAAAAACTTCACTAACAAAAATTACACACAAACTAAATACAATTGTAGAAAAATCACTTTAACTCACCAACAACAAGAAAAAAACACGAAAACAAAATTTTCGACACTAATGAATGTGGAAAAATAACGGTTGTTCCTTCTTTAAGTTTGAATGTCACTGTCACTGCAATACCAAAAACGTGTATTTACGCAAATTGTGATTTACAACAAATTTGAACCCGAAAAGCCGAAAATCAAACAAAACATAAAAACAAAATTGCACAAAAAATTAAATGGTCTAAAGAAATCTTTAATATTGGTGGGGGTGGTTTGTTTTTACACCAAATCGGCCAAATTAAGGCAAACAGGCGTTTTTTTTTTTTATAATGAAAAATAATTTCTATAAAAATTTTAATTTACTTAAAACCGAAAATTCATATATTTTTAGGTTAACATATGGTTTAATTGTTTTTGTAAAATGTATTGTTTTTCTTTTTTGTAATTTGCTTAATTGTTTTGTTACTTTATATATCTTTTTGGGTGTTTAAAAAAAATATATTTTATTTACAAAAATGTTTTCTTTTTTATTTATTACTTAAGCACTTAAAAAATTTGTTTTAAGATCGATGCAACCACCGCCTGCCAGAGCATGTATTCAACTGAAATTTTTACTTCAGTTGCCGGGCCTTTTTCATATTTTGCTCTCTGTGGTTGAAATCAGTAGTGTGTTGCGTATTTTTGCTTCGTCTATAGACTACCACACTCAAATGTTAAGTATGTTGTTCATTTTTGTTGTTATTTTGCTGTTTTAGTTTAGTATTTCTGTCGGAGATGCTATTTTAGCTCTTTTTGCGCTAGATTATACGTTTTTTCAACTAAGAGCGCATTGTTTTAATAAAGCCTGGCTTACAAAAATTGCATATGTATAAATTAAACGCTTAATAAATTCCATAGAACTCAATCGAATCGAATGCCATAGGAGAAGTGTTCATATAAATTAATTACGTATATGACTATAATAACCAAACACTAACTTCTTAGCACTTTAGAAGTTGGCACCACTGTTTTCTTTCGATTTGTGTATAAAATGTATCTAGCGTGATTTGTTTAGTGTTGCTAACTTCGTGGGATGCAAAAATAAAAACATCATTATTAACATATAATACAATAATTAACATTAACGTCATAATTGTCCTAAAATGTTAATCTTCATTAACAGTTTTCATTTAACGTCTGAATTCTTTTATATATTATTTTGTCTTAACACTTGGCCGCCTTTTTGACGTTTATTTTTATTTTTTGTTCATTATTCTGTTTTTTAAATATTTATATATGTATGTATCTCTATACTCATACTTTCATACAAAGTTTATACATACATATATACAGACGTACATACGGCAACGAGGCATTTTTGCATTTATTTTTTTTTTTTCTGCCAAAACGTACGTTTTTGTGATGTCAATTTGAATTTATTTTATTTATTTTGTGTTTTCCAACTCATGATAATTTACAAAGCATGTAACATTATAACTACATATGTATGTATTAAAAAATATTTATTGTTTATTTGAATTTTGTTTAATTTTTCAATTAATTTACACTTCATTTCATAATTATTTTCCCTCCAACATGTTGCTAATAATGATGCTACAATATTGCATTTTTCAGTTTTATAAAAAAGAGAAATCAAAAATGTTACTCAAACAATATCACAAACGAGAGTAAATGACATAGTTGATGAGTTTGCGAGAAGAGCTTCCTCCTTGTGATGCACATTGGGTTGAATCGTGCTCAAAGTGGCGCTAAATAGGTATTTTAAAATTAATTTTTTCCAATAAAGTTTGGTATCGGGTAAAAGTATATAAAATTGTGTGTCACTAATGATCTACATCAATGTTTATACATAGTTACTTACTTTTCTGCTGTGTTCTGTCAAAGTGCAACAGTTTTTCGTATTTTTCTTAGGGCCATTATTACAACTTGCCTTTAAAGTAAATGTTAGTTAAAGGTAACTTTAGCTAAAGTGAACAATAAAGTTACCTTTAACTTCTTTTCGTTATTACAACTTCCCATTAAAATAAAATTAATATTTTTGATATTGTGGCAGCACCAAAGGAAACACCGATTACTTTTGACCAAATGAATTGATTTATCAAAATACATAGTGGCAACGTTCCTTTAGTTGTTCGCAAATAAACAATAAAAACAATAGAATAAAAACCAAAAACCTTTATTATAAGTTGCATAATTGTTGTAAATGTGTAATGAAACTTTTTAAAAACATTCAAGCATATATTTAAGTATCTATAAATAAATTTATTTCCAAAACAAAATTGATGTGAATTTCGTCTTCATAGGTCAGAAAATGTGGCAATATTAAATACATAAACCTCACGTTAAAAGTTAAAGGCAACAATATCTTCCCTTTAGCTTATCGGTCACTTTTAGCTAAAAGTATAGTTGTAATAACGAGAAACTAATAATCTGCCTGATAACATCCTAACTTTAGCTATTGGCAAGTTGTAATAATGGCCCTTAAAGTGATAAAAATCGAAATTCAATAAATTTCAAATGAATTTTTTTTATATTTAGACTATTAAAAGTAAAAATTTTATAATGGAACCATAAACCTCAGTTATTTTAATATATATTTAAGTAATTTTTGTTTTGATGTTATTGTTAAAATATTTTTCAAATTTTTTTAAAAACTACAAATTTAGAGTGTTTTCAATTTTTGATGGAATGCAACTAAAAATGTTGAAATTTGTTTGTTCTAATATTTTGTGATAAAAAATTGTGCTATTTCACCTATTATATTCTGGAAAAAAAAAACGTGCGCGTTTAATGCCGTTTTTTAAATATTTAATGTTTAATGAAAAACTGATGATTTTAATATTTTTCTTAATTTATTTTCTCTTTGTGTTCGTTATTACTCGTATAGTTATAGTTGTTGTCAGCAATGTGTTACATTTGGTTAGAGATGGGCTCGTGAGTATGATGACGTCACGCTTATTCACGAAAAAATTTTAAAATTTCATGTTAATAGCATTTAAAATTATTTCCAAATATACTGATATTCACACGTACATACATAACATTGTTTTTATTAACACATAGTATAGTATAACTAACGTGATCATACGCCCCATTTTGAACGGGACCGTCCCGTTTTCAGCTACTTTGTCCCGTTGTCCCCGACAACAACTCGGGGACGCAAAAATATCCCGTTTTCAGAAATTCGAAAAAAGAGATAGTTGATTTGTTCAAAAATTAAAAACATCTTCAAATTCGTCAAAGATAGTTTTTTTAATATATGTATGCTAAAATACATCAGAAGTTAGGTGACAAATAATTTCATCTAAAAAATATTTAAAACGATTTAACTGAATTTCTTAAGAATTTAGTTGAATCAATTCATGGTACATAAACTTAAATTACTGTTCTTAAAAAGCAAAAAATAAAAAATGTAACCTCTTCTCAAAATAAGAATACGTTGCGTTTTACTTGTACGTCGCCCGTCAAACTAATTATCAAAATAAACAACAGAATATGAATAAATCTATAATATTAATAGGCTAGGCTATTACTTGTGACCGATGGTTTGTTCTACCGTTTTATCCCGATTTTGACCAAACATTATTATTTGAAAGGTATTTCTTTTTAGCCGTTTTGAAGATTTACAGATTTTTTAATTTTTTCCTTTATTTTGAGTAAATTGCATTTAAAGTTGCTACTAACACATAAATAAAATTATACATATGGGCATTTCCAGGATCGCAAACGGGACATTCGTACGCACTCAACTTGAAAAAAAAATATCAAAACTCAAATTTTTTTTTAACTTTTTATAAATAATTAATAGCATTTTAGTAGAACAATTTTTGAGAACAAAAAGAAAATTATAAAATATGAACGTTCTCCAAATATTTTGGATAAACTTGCGATCGCGAACGGGACAAAAAATGTAAGTCATTTTTTTCGGTGTGTGGTTTTGTTTAAAACTCTGCGAATTTCGTCAGTTTATTAAATGGAGATTAGTTTTTAACTAAAGCAGAGATATAAAGCTTTTATTTAGCATTTTGTTTTTTTTTTTCAATTATCCTTAATATTATTTTTTTTTTTTTTAATATTTTTTTTAGAATCGCGAACGGGACATCGCGAACAGGACAATTATTCCAAAGGCATTTTTTAGGTTTAAAATTTTTTATTTATAAGTATAAAAAATAAATAAAACAAGATATATTCCAATGATAACAAAAATAAAAGAATTATTATTTTATTTTAATTTTAAAAGATATTACAGTTTGAGCTCCATGGATATCTAAGTTTGCGTTGCAAGAAAACCAATGAAGTTTTCGTATACCGGTTATATTTGGTAAATTATTCCATTTATCTGACAAAAAAGAAGCCTTATCAATTTCATTTTCATCTACGTATAAAATAATGGTTCCTTTAACGGTTTGCTTTGCACACTGATAAAAATCCGATGCATCATTAAGGCAAATATTTTTAGTTTTTGTGAGCTGCCAAATTTTCCGCTTAATTACGGCTCCAACGCCATCGACTGCACCTTTTCCGTGCGATGTTGCAAAAAAATTCCATTCAATATCTTCGCATCCAAATCTTATTTTAAAGTCCATTAAACTATAAATTATAAATTTGTTTTTAAACTGGCAACTACTCCCGTCAGAAAATATAAATATTTTGTTAAAATATCCGTGTTTTTTGTTTTAGTTCCTCGAGTATTTTTGTCAAGAAAATATAGACATCAATTTTGCTGTGTTTTAAACTATTACTTATAATAGCAAATGATTGAGTTTTATTAACAGTCCATGCTACGCAAGTAAAAATTGATACTTGCTTGTAGTTAAAGTGTGCGCTTTGTATCTCATTTTGGAATAAAATCCGATAGTTTTCGGCAAAATCTAGTTGTAATACCAGCTCATTTTCTTTTAAATTATTCTTTGTGGTGTCAAAGTGATTCTGTTGAACTCTCTTAACAAAGAAATGTTCCTTAAACTTAGGTAACTGCACTTCTAATTCATTAATCAAATCTGAAAATGGACCAACAGTGTTCGTTAATGTTATTCTGTCGTTAACTTTTCTCCAATGCTTCCATTGTATTTCTTCATCCATTTTATTTAAATAGGCAAGGGGCAACAATTCACTTTTTAAATCGGTTACACATCTTCCACAACGGTTCGACATACAATTTTTATTTTCAATATTGCAACAAACTGATTTTAGAAAATGTTGATGACCACCAGAAAAATATTTAACAATTCTAGACCAGCCATCCAATAAAAACGCAAAGTTGGCGTGGTAAATGCAAACGCACATATTATGTGGCATTTTGCTACTTAGCTGAACATGTCTGGGCCGACAACTGTAAAAGAAAGACTTACTGACAGGTTCACTGGTACATTCATTTTTATAAATTTCATATGTTTCGGCCACTGTTAATAACATAAATCTCTTCGCAATAATTTCTCCATCTACGATCAGAGTATCTTTTTACCAGCAGATTGAACGCTAATGTCATTAGAAACAAAAAAGTTGTGTACTTTATTTATAACTTGAGAATTTTCTATTACAGGTTTCTCAAAAATAGCTGCCTGACCATACTTTGCAAATAAAGCTTGTACAATTTTCGTTCTTTTTGCAGCTTCCTTCGGCAACGCCATTTCGGCCTTCTTTAACGCTTTTCCAAAAGACTGTTTGCTGTTATATGGCTTCAAAGTAATGTTTGTCTCCTTTCTTTCATTTGCTATACGTATGCGCATTTTTTGTTTCTTTATACGCTCCTTTTGACGTAAGCTGTTAAGCACTTTCTTATTATTACTCGCCAATTGTTTGAGCTTTGAGCGATGTTTTTTCATTCTTTCTGCCGCCTTCTCTAGGTACTTCTTCTTCTTAATGGGATTGTTTTTTATTCCTTCTATGTATTTCTTTTGGGCAATTTTTTTACCTCCACAACGACTCTCCATCTGCACAAACAAATTTTATTTTTATCACAATATGTATTATTTTTTGAAAAATTTAACACTTACGATCACGAACGGGACACACTTTAAAAATCAATAAAAAAAATATTTATGGATCAAAATGTTTTAGGTTTGGTTTTTTTAAATGATCTCGGTTATTTTGTTTTGAATTGTAAATATCAAACTATTCCGATCAACGGTCACGGAGAACTAAACACAAATGCTTATTTTCGGTCGCGAACGGGATAGAAGAATGTAGTACAAGGAATCTTTGAATTATACCGTTATTCGGAGTTTGCTTGATCTCTACTGTGGTGTTTTTAAATATTTATTGTTGGTATATTTAGTCTATAAGAAGAGTGCAATCGACAGGATATGTAACACTTAGAAATAACTCAAGGAAAAATGTCAATTAAAAACGCTAAAACCAAAAAAATCAAAGCTGCTCTTTGCAGACCACTTTTCTTAAATTACAAATGGTAATATGTATTTAATTACGTATATTCTTAAAATCCAATGCATTAACCAACTAAATTTTCTCAGAAAAGTCTTTTTCTTCAACTTTAATATTTTGGTAGCGGTTGACCTTTCTGTGGAAATACCCATATGCTATGTGTTTTATTAAATTTGCTAATGTGTTTGTTAATGAGTTTGTCAGCTTCATTCACAATAATAATTAGCCATAAAAGTGTTGGTTTGTGAATTGGCTAAGTTGAAAAACAAAGCTGCCTAGAAATTGCACTCGAATTTCGAGTGCTGGAATCTGCTAGCATGAATAAATATATTACGAAACACAAGAGACAAAAATAGAGTAATTGTTTTTGTTTTTTTTTTATAATGATATTTTTGTACTTAATCAAAGAGTTTTAATATAGAAGAGGCCAAAGTGCAATACAAAACAAAAACTAACCTACCCAGGCATGGAAAATATGTTTTCTGTTATTGTATCAACCAGACAAACAAATTGTACTTTTTCGATTCACGGTACCAAAATTTTTTCCGCTTTTTTTAAACAATTTTATCGTAGTGAGTCAGATTTGCTTAGACACTTAAAAAATTTAAATTGATAGGATGAAACAAAATTTATCGTTAAATTTATGTAGTCGTATAATTACCACAAAACTTTGTATTCTTCAGCTGCTGTAGAAACTTGTAATGTATAAATTGCCATAAAATTGAAGCAGCAAGTGAAATTAACAAATTAAAAGAGAATTTGTTTCAGAAAGAGACAACTCACTTTCTTCCATACTCAGTCCGTGGTTTACTTAAAAATTAAAACTAATCGAGAGTTTTTAGAGCAATGGACTGTTTATAACAAATATTTAGAAAAACTTCATTTGGCAAATTTAACAGAAGTACCATAGTGGGAAGATGTTCAAAAAGTTCTAGATATATTGATCGAAAAATAACATATCGATTGCAATAAAGATACGGAAGTATTCGATGAATATTCACTCATATCTAAATACGTAACATCGCAGAAAATTGATGAATGGAATCAAAAAAATATTTCTACGGAAAATTGTTGGGTGGAAATATTTAAATATTTTAAAAGCAATTACATAAACCATGCAAATTTCAAATTATAGTTGAATATATTTTATTTTTGCCTGGCACAAATGCGCCGGTTGAACGTGTATTTTCTTTGATGAACAAATTGTGTACCGAAGATAAAACCCAGTTAAGGGTATCAGTGCCTAAGGATATGTTAATTATTAAAGATAATATTAAAAAATCCTGCCAAGAGTTCCACACATATTTGAATTCGTCACCTAAAATCTTGAAACAAATTTGTGCCTCTGAAAAATATAATAATGTATAAACAATTTTTTTTTAGCGTAACGTAAAATAAAAAATGCCATGCACGCCATGGCATGGGCAAATAAAATATTATTATATTATCTATGCATTTCCACTTCATATAACCGAACCCATCAGAATTATTCGATGTCCCGTTTTCAGGTAAAAAAAAATATGGTCACTTTAAGTATAACCGAAAAATGTATTCACGTTTAGTTTACAGATCTCGCGTCATTGAGTCGCATTCAAAGGCAATTTAGAGAAAGAACTGGGTTGATTATTGACCAACCAAAACCAGGTTTTCGAAACTCAAACGATGGTAACACTGCAAGGCGTTTTTTTAAGAATGCTGAAATATCAGCAGAAATTTCAAAAATTGATTTAGAGTTGATTAAAAATATTCAATATTTAATGTTTAATGAAAAAACTGGCGATTTTAATATTTTTTTTTTTATTTTATTTTCTCTTTGTTTTCGTTATTTCTAGTGGTATTGAGGTCAACATTGAAAAATTTTCAAATTTAAAAATTATCGATGGTATTATATGCCTCTTGCTCTACATAAATACTTTATTCACGGGCTAGAAATTATATCACTTTCACCATTGCCTATTGGTCAACTAACTGTAGAATCTCAGGAAGCTAGAAATAAGGACTTCTAAAGTTAAGGGGAGCACTTTTCACGTAAATGCAGTCGGCAAAAGACAATATAAGACGAATTTAAAGATTCTTTTAAGTTCTGATCCCTTCATTACAAGCATGAGAAATAGTTGCAAAAAAAAAATGAGCAATTGCCACAGTCCGCATTGGAATTACTTATTCTTCCCCTCAGTGAAAATGACAATGGCGATGATGATGAAGATGAAGATTAATACGATTAATTTAATGATGATTATGATGTAAATGATGATTTTGTGTTAAATAATAAATTTGAATTAAATGATGATTAAAACCAATGATTTTCAAAAACAAAAAATCGCCTATCAATAAATTTTTTTTTTCAATATTTTTTTCTGAAATGAATGTTTTGATGTGTTTTTGATTATTCATCAATAATAAAAAAAGCAAAAATACTCTCTAATATGACTTTTTTTCAGTTAAATTTATGGAGTTATTGAATGTGGATAAAAAAATCTGATTTTAAATTTAAATATAAATACATATTAAATATTTATTCCTTTAATATTTCTTTAAAAAATATGTCTTTTTCTAAAAGCACATTGAGTAGGCTCTTATTTGCAATTTAATTTACTAGTTTATCGCTTTTTATTCCAAAGTTACAGCGAAAATTCTGATATAAGAATATTTTTCCCAAAATAAAAAAAGGTGCCTAACGGGTTAAAAATAATTTTTTTACCGTTTTGTTTTTTAGATAATGGCTATTTATGTATTAATGAATACCCATTAATAAAAAATAACAATATTTTAAAATTACGACGTCCATGAATTAATCGCCATTTTGCATACCGTTCAACCCACTGTGCGATGTGAGCACAGCACTAATAAAAGAAAACTCTAAATTATTGAGCAAAGAAATCACTGAGATGCATCGTCGTAAATCGAATCTTCTTATCCCGAATAAATAATCATAACAGCTGAATTTAATCAAGCTGAATTACACGTAAGTGATACGTGTCTATTAAGTCTGGAAAAGGAAGAAATAGTTTTTAATAGTGTGGTAGTGCCCAGAACTTAAGTATTTGAATCAGAAAACAAATTATCGACAATTAACTCGGTTTGTTTGTTGTTATTGATTCTTTTTTATAGGTTAGGTTAGGTTAGGTTAGGTTGATAAGAGGAGCTATGTATACACATAGCTCATATCCGTTATGTCTGGATATACACCTAAGCCAGTAGGTCGGCTTGTTGTGCGCTCTACATATCTACTTTCCAGTTATCTACCACTCTTACTAACTTAGAAATTCGGTCTCATCAGCAAATTTCCTGAGTATTTTCCAGCTTATCCCCCTTAGACCCGTCAGGCCTGGTAAGATGTCGCTGGATAGATATCTGACCCTTGTTCTCGCAAATGCAGGACAGTAACAGAGGTAGTGTTCTAGGGTTTCGTCATCCTCCCCGCAAGCTCTACAAACGGCTGATTCCGCCCGTCCTATACGGTATAGGTGAGCCCTCAGCTCAGAGTGTCCAGTGAGGATGCCAATTACCCTACTAAGTTCTACCCTATTCAGATTCAGGATCTCCCTTGTTCTTGTTGCGTTGGGAGAACCCCATAATATCCTTGTAATCTTACCCACGTCATTCTCTTCCCAAATTGATACATGTGAACTGGTCGCCCAGTCTTCCAGTTCCAATTTGAGAGACTTGAAAGATATTGGGTTTTACAAATTTACTCTTTCCAGGAAAGATCCCTTCCTGGCCAGTTTGTCAGCAATCTCATTTCCCATTATACCACTGTGTCCTGGGATCCAAACGATTTCAAGGCTGGCACTTCTGGAGAAGTTTGAAATCTCCTCCTTACACTCGAGGATAGTCCTTGATATAGTTTTGTCTGCGGATATCGCTCTGATAGCCGCTAGACTGTCCGTAAATATTTTCACGTCTCCGGGACTTGGGGAATCCCGTGCGTTAATATACCTAATACATTCCTTTATCGCCACCAATTCAGCCTGAAAGACGGAGTTTTGGTCCGGAACAAGGAGGTATACCCCTGTGGAACGGTCCTCATCGTAGAAACCTATCCCAGTCTTACCATGCAGACTAGAGGCGTCCGTATAGTAATGTGACGCTGGAAGGTTCTGTAGAATATTCCCGTTCATCCAACTTTCCCTGTCTGGTATCTGTATACTGCAGGGTATATCTGTTGACACTTCCGCGATTCTATCACAGCTAATATTCACTGTGTTGAGTCCCGGAATTTGGTCTAAAATAGTCTGGTGTCTGGTCATGTGGTCGGTGATATATTCCCCTGTTACCCTTAGTCGTAACATGGCCAGAGCTGCCTCATATTTAATTCTAATCTCGATTGGGTGTATAGATAGAATATTCCCTAAAGCCCTCGTACATGTAGTCCTTATTGCACCACTGATTCCTATGCAACAGAGACGCTGTATCTTTTATTTATTTATTTTATTTATTTATTTAAATTTGGTATCCTGTTCAACAAGACATGAAATCTTCAAAACAGAACAGGTTTAAATATGTTAGTTGGAGTTTGATTTACAATACAACTTAACATTAGTGTGACAATATTAAATATTACTAATAAAAAATAAAATATTGATTTATATACAAATAATAGATATTTATAAGTGGCATATATAATTTAAAAAACAAATAAAAAGTATACAGTAAAAATTTTCAATATATATTTGTTAACAGCAAGTTAGTATATGTGCATTGTAAAAAAAAAAAAAAAAATAATAAAAATTTTCTAAATGTAATGTTGTAAAATTTTCTTTTTGAAAATTGAGCCGTTGCTGATTCCTTTAATTGTAGAAGGTAAACCATTCCAAAGACGTGCTGCATGTATGAAAAACTGCCATTCAGATACCAACGTATGGTGCCGAAATTGAATTAAATTGTTATTTCTCCGAAGCCTACTAAAACGCAATCGGTTATAAAGATATTCTGGTCCCTGGTTACTAATTATTTTGTGTAAAAAAGTAAGACATCTTATTTTTAATAAGTCATCAAAATTGACACCGAAAATTTGCTTTGAATAAGATGAAATTTGATCGAACCTTCTGAGCCCGTAAACGTATCTTGCGATATTGTTAAACGTTATATTTAGCCTGGACTTACTTTTAGTATCGCAACTTGCAAATATTTCACATGCATATAGTAGTGTTGGTATTAAGTATGTCTTTACAAGTAACAAGCGTATATTAATTGGTGTACAATATTGGGTAGGCCAAAGTGTTCGTAACATCGAATACGTTTTACCACAGGCAGCAGCGACATGGTCTGACCAAGTCAATGTTTTATTAAAGATAACACCCAAATTTTTTGCTCGTTCAACGATTTCGATTTGTTGATCATTTATATATATGTTTAGATTGTCTGAGATTCTTGTCAATCTGTTACGCACCAAAATACACTTTGTTTTTTGTGGATTGAGACTCAGTCCATTTGCAGCTGCCCAACGAGAAACACGTTCTAAGTCATCATTCAAATTTCTACTGCAATCTTCAATTTTTTCTTTCTTGCTGCTAATATATAGCTGTACGTCATCAGCATACATTCTTATATTGCAGTGAATTAACTGTTTAGGTAGATCAGAAGCATAAATTGAGAAAAGGAGAGGACCAAGAATAGAACCCTGTGGTACACCTCTTACCACAGGAAGGAACGTCGATGCAATTTTATTAGTTTCTATGCATTGCGAACGATTTACTAGGTAAGACTTCATAAGTGCAACAGAAGTTGGTGAAAAGTGCATCATGTTCTTAAGCTTTTGTAGCAAAACTGTGTGATCCACCGTATCGAAAGCTTTTGAATGGTCTAACAGCACTAATATTACCACGCGGCCATCATCAATATCTCTCCTTATATCTTCTGTTACATCAGCTAAAGCTGTAATACAGCTGTGTTTGGCACGAAACCCAGATTGACGGTCGGTAAGCAGGTTATTATCATTTATGAAGGACGTTATTTGACAATGAAGGAGCCGTTCAAATGCCTTCGACAGATATGGTAATATAGCTATGGGCCGATATTCAGTTGCCGACTTTGGAACAGGTAAGATCTTAGCTTGTTTCCATCGTTGGGGAAAATCACTCACCGTAATTATTTTATTAAAAATGTGCGTGATATACGGCAAAAGGAAGGGAAGCAGCATTTTTAGAAAAGTAGGGTGAATACCGTCAATTCCTATTGCATTAGACTTTATAGATTGACAGCTCTTAAGTACATCGAAGGGACTAACGCAGTCAAATGAAAAAAGGGTTTGTGGGACATAATTAGGGGTATAGTTGCCATAATATGAGTGATCAGCTTGAGGCATTGGAATATTAATAAAATTCTCGTTAATTTCATTAGGGTTTGATATGAAATTTTCTTCTATACCCTTCCTCTTTCCAACCCCAATTTCTCTAATTGTTTTCCATGTTTTTTTTGCATTAATTGATGTTGAAAACTTTTCAGCATAGTATGTGGCCTTAGCTTTCCTTATGCTTTTATTGACAATTTTTCTGGTTGTGCGATAAAGTTCATGAAGTGCGTTTGTTTTAAACCGCTTCCATCGGAAAAAGGCTTTATCACGATTTTCTATAAGTTTTTTAATTTCCGCTGTAAACCATGGTGTTTGTCGCTTGCTTATTGTTTTTACTTTGATCGGAACAATAATATTATATAAGGCTGAGACATGATGTTCCAAGAAGGCCAGCTGATCATCTACAGATAACATAAAGTATATCGAGTTCCAATCGATTTGGCAACACGCTTCCTCCAACTGAGTGAAATTTGTGTTTTTGAAGTCTCTGAATTCTATTGTTTTCTTAGGAACTTCTAAAGGAATATCATAGGTTATAAAGATTAGGTCGTGTTTAGAAAAACCAGGTGCAGATAGTTGGTCATACATCAGTGTGTTTGCTTCATCAGAGACGAAGAATAAATCTAGTAATGAGTTGTTAACGGTAGTGAAATGTGTTGGTATATGCGTGTTCACGGGCGTAAGACCAAGAGATTTCATATTTTCGACCATACTACAGTTTTCCAGCAGGTTTGAATTATAGTCCCCAGTTAATATAATATTATCATAAAAAGGTATAAAATCTTCCGCCAACATTTTATAGAAATTCCCAAGGTCTATATTACGATTTGGTCTATAAACACTACCAATAAGAATCTTGCCTCCAGCTGCACACAATTCTAAAAATAAATGTTCTACTTTATCATTTTCATTACCAATTCTGCGTTTAACTTTGCTAATTAATCCACTTCTGACATAAATGCCTACTCCTCCGTACCCATCTGCTCTGTCAGCTCTATAAAGATTGTAGCCGTCTACTGATACCAAAGTATCTGTGATAGATTCGTCAAACCAGGTTTCAGATACACATACAATATCCACACCAGAATTTTCAAAAATGTGCCGAAACTCGTCAATTTTCCTTGCGAGACTCTGTGCGTTTATGTGGCAAATTTTAAGACCATTTTTTTGTTTAGCCAATATTTTAACCATATTTGCAGTACTGTCTTTGGAAAATGTTATATTATTACGTAACAAAGTCATACGGATCATTAAAGAAATACGTACCAACAGCAACGCTCAATTGTACACGATTTATTTTAGTGTTTAATAAGAAAATAGTTGAATCATATAAGTTAAGTTTGATTGAACATATGTTTAAATTAAAAATTATATAATTAAGAAAATAATAAATTGAATTAATTGAAACGAAGCACAAATTAATAGAAACAATTATATAAAAAAATGGTAAAAAATTAGGATTATAGCAAGATAGTAATATTAAAGTATACATCATTTGGCTAACGAAAAAGCTGGTTTAGTTGTTCAATAAATTCAATTAGTACTGGTTCCTCCGAATCAAACTTCCTTACGAATACGAGTCCACGTTCAGTAAATGTAGTTTTAATCTGGTTATTTTTTTTTAAGTTCAAGGCGGATTGTAGTATTTTGTGATTATAAGGCGTTAAATTTTCATTTACGTATATCGGATCATCACAATTAAAACCAGCATGTTTTTGGCACAACGTAATTTTATTTTCTCGTCTAAACTTAGCAATTGTTCTTAGAAGAAAGTTTTTTTCGTACGGAGAATGTAATTTAGCAACTATAACTTCATCACTAGGTGAGTATGGTTTATTTTCTCTATATATTTTTTTTAGTCTATATATATTTTCTAGTTGAGGTGTATCGATTTTTAAATTATCACATATAGAACTAAAAATGTCAATAAGATTTTCATTATCATAGTAGGGTACACCACGAATTCGTATACCGCCGGCCACTACCGAGTTCTCTTGTTTTAATATTTTTCGTTTTAAATCAAGTATATCGTCTTTCATATGTTTCATTTCAGCGTTCTCTGTTTCAAGTTTATTTACTCTACTTCTAATTGCATTTAAATCACTCTTTATTTCATCGAATCTCTTATCGAGCTCACATAAGAGTTCGTTTTTATATTCCACAAATTTTGTTTGCATTATTGTTTGTATTTGTTCTGTTAATTTGTCAAATCGCTTGTCCATTATTGTTATGAATTTAAGTGGTGATTCTGTATCGGTTAGTCTTGGTGTTTTTGTTACATTACCAAGAAGAGAGGATTGTAGAACATCTCTCATTCTCTTTTGCGCGGGAGTAGTAATATTTGGTAAACTTGTTGTTGGTATATTATTTTGATCAAGAATACCCTGAGCTGTTGCACTGTTTTGTTCTTTTGTATTCATTTTGCTGATTTTATTTTGGTTTATTTTGTTTGATTTTGCTTTGGATTTTGTTTTGTATGTAGACATTAGCTTATTCGTTTATTCAAATTGGTTCTGTTTAACTCTTAAAGAGATTGTGGTTTCTCGTTTGTTTTGATGATAAAGTTTGTATTTATTTGGTATATTATTGTTTGATATAAGTTCAATAAATGTAAATTTAGCAAAACTAATAAGTTTATATGTTTGTTTCAATTACTGTATTGCTCTCTTTGTTTATATATTTATATGTGCAGATAACAAGAAATTGCAATAATTAGGTTTTTTATTATTTATTTCCACTTTAAATCACTAAATTTTTGTTTTTAGTGGAGAACAACGATTAAACGTCCGTACGCAGAGAGAGATGAATTCAACTTCATTCCTGTTCATTGATGTCCATATGACTATAGATGCGTAGGTTAGAATAGGTCTAACGACGCTTGTGTACAGCCAATATGTCATCTTCGGGTTTAAACCCCATTTTGAGCTTATAGCCCTTCTGCAGATGGCCCATACACGATGAGCCTTCGCGACCCTGCTCTCGATGTGGTTTTTCCAAGTAAGTTTTTTATCGAGAATCACCCCAAGGTATTTCACCGTCTGTGTGATTCTAATCGTTTTGCCCTGGAAGCAAGGTACATCAAAGTCGATTATTTTCGTCTTCCTTGTAAAGAGGCATATTTCAGTTTTCTCTGGGTTCACATTCAAACCCCTGGGTTGTGCCCAGTCATATGCTATTTCGAGTGCATTCGATGCCCTCCTACATAAATCTCTAGGATCTTTCCCCCTTAACAGTATCGCTACGTCGTCTGCGTAGCAGACAGGTTGGGAACCCTTATTGGCTAGAATCCTTAGCAGACTGTTTATAGTGGTCACCCAGAGAAGGGGGGATAAAATCCCCCCTTGAGGTGTCCCACTACAAACCTTGTTTCTTATTTTAATGCCACCAACCTCGCAACTTATCCATCTATTCCCTGCCATGTGACTGATCCAGGCCTTAATATCCCGGTCAATGTCGAATCCTTCTAGGGATTGGAGTAGCGTGTTGGTTGATACATTGTTAAAAGCTCCTTCTATATCAATGAATATAGCTAGGGTGAAGATTTTTAGATCAAAAGATCTTTCGATGTGGTGAACTACTTCATGAAGCGCAGTTTCCACTGAGCGTCCCTTTAAATAAGCGTGCTGTTTGAATTTCAACAACTCATTTGGGATTTGACATTTAACCATGTTATCGACTATTCGCTCCAAGGTTTTCAATAAGAAGGATGTAAGACTTATCGGTCGATAGGCCTTTGGGTTCGCGTAGCTTTCCTTTCCCGGTTTTGGTATGAAGACCACTTTGGCCTCCTGCCATACCCTGGGGGTGTACGCTAATTTTAGGCAAGCAGAGAATATGACAGCCAGACTACTACCAATTAAGTCCCCGCTTTTTTGTAGTAGAGCAGGAAAGACTTCATCTGGGCCTGCTGCCTTAAAAGGGGCAAAGCTTTGTATTGCCTTAATTACCATATTTTCGGTTATTTTATCATTTCTTTCCTCTCGATTTTGTTCCTCATTAGGCCCTTCATATTGTTCCCCATCGTGTCCTGTATGCTGTTCCACGTTGGTTCCAGTTTGTCGGGACACATTGGTACCAATTTCTGGGTTCCTATTTGGCCCAAGCTCTTCGGTAAGAAAGTGTGTTTCCATCAATATTCTTAAGGACTGTTCCATTGATTCCGCCCGAATCCCGTCCTTATCGACTAGAGTTTCAGGCTGTGAATGGGTTTTCGATAAGAATTTCTTGATTTTCGAGACGTCATTAACGCTATCAACCTGTTCACAGAAAAGTTTCCAGGAGTTGCGTTTGGCTACTCGAAACTTTTTGTTGTATTCCCTGAGTTTGTCATGATAGTCATCCCAGTACTACATGTTTTTTACGACGAGCCCTATTAAATAATCTTCGGACGTCCTTCTTTTTTATAAGTGATTGATAATTTTTCTAGCAAGTATTCTGAAAGCGGTTTTTTTAATTGAATTTTCACCAACATCCCGAATAACTAGAGCTATGACACCAATCATTTATATAAAGTGGATAACACACTATTTAATAATTTTCTACGTGATTGGATAATTTTTTCTCGGGGTTAATCTGAAATCGTATAAAAGCATGTCTTCCAAATTATTTTTGATTTACTTACAGAATTCAGTACATTAATGTGATCTATGGTACAAAATATACAATTTTATCAGGCCAGATCTTCAATTAATTAATAATACTTGTTTCAAATTACGAAAAACTAATTTATGTATCTTCACATCAGGAATGCTAAATTTGGTACAATTGTACTTATATGGTTTCTAAGGCATTTTAAACAACTTTTATGTGTATATATTTTGCTTGATAATTGAAAAATAAATTAGCTACAAAGTTGTACGAAGCAAAGCAAACCACTAAAATCCTGAATTTCGAAGAGATATTCAAAGACAAGCTCACCTACACCTAAATAGCCCACAAAATGAAATTTTCCAGAAAAAACTAAAACAATAGACAACATTATTTAAAAAAAAAACGAAGAAAGACGACCGAGAGAACCGACCATGATATATTTCGAATAGGCAAAGGCGAATCTCTTTTTGATTGCGCCCTGAATTAGGGAACAAATTCAGGAAAAATTTTTCATTAATTTATTCACAGGCATAATTAAAAAAAGACTACGTGAAAATAATTTGTATGGGCGCATTGCCAGAAATAAACCACACGTGTCTAATAAACAGAACGAAACGTTAGAAACTTGCTAAAAAAAAAAATGTCAAAAAAACCTGAAAACTTTGTGAAACAATATCTTTTTACGGATGAATCAAAGTTCAATCGCTTCGAATCGGTATGGAGTGGGTCCAATTACGCGTATACAGGGCCCTATGGATTAAACAGTATACCATTCTAGAAGTCGTTATGATGCTTTATGTAGAGCAAGAAAAATTCCTATTAAGTGGAAGTTGGTTCAAGGTAATGATCCTTAACTACTGCAAATTCTGAACAAAAATGTCTCGGAAACAACAAAATCGATATTGTAAAATGGCCCGCCCAATCCCCGGATCTAAACCCGATTGAGAATCTGTGAAGCGACGTAAACATACTAATTAAATGTACTAAAGCTACAAATATTAATAAAGGGTGATTTTTTAAGAGCTATAGGAAAGTTTTCCAAAAAAACACATAAAATTCAGAAACATGCATGAAATCTTTATTTGAATCGATAGTACGGTCCACATATTTTAATGTTTGAAGATTATTTCATACAAATGTTGAGCGTGACTGCGCCTCAAATGGTCCATCCGCTAGTCCAATTTTGGCATACTCTTTCCAACATTTCGGCCGGTATCTCACGAATAAATGCTTCAATGTTGTCTTCCAATGCGTCAATTGAAGCGGGATTGTCTGTGTAGACATGAGCTTTAACATAGCCCCACAAAAAATAGTCTAAAGGCGTTAAATCGCATGATCTAGGCGGCCAATTGACCGGTCCCGAACGTGAAATTAAATGTTCGCCGAACTCGCCTCTCAATAAGTCCATTGTTGCGCGTGCTGTGTGGCATGTGGCACCGTCTTGTTGAATCCACATGTCATGCAAGTCCAGCTCTTGCATTTTGGGCAAAAAAAAGTTGGATATCATCTCTCGGTAGCGCTTACCATTCACAGTTACATTACGATTTGCATCATCTTTGAAGAAGTGCGTCCAATGATGCCACCAGCCCATAAACCGCACCAAACTGTGACTTTTTCTGGATGCATTGATAGCTCTTCCAATGTTTCTGGCTGATATTCATGCGAAATTTAGTCACAATAGCCCGAGTAGCCGCTTCAGTGGGTCGATTAAACTGACCATAAAATGGAAGAAGCGCGCGATGAACTTTCTTAACAGAGCACGCATTTTGATAATAAAATTCAATAACTTGCAAGCGTTGTTCGTTTGTAAGACGATTCATGGTTAAATCATAGACCAAACTGAAGATGTTTGACAATGAAACAAAACACGAAACGTGCGTCAGCTGTTTAAACCAGTATTGCCAAAAAGATAATAGCTAAAAAATCACCCTTTATATTATGGAAAGAAATCCAAAAGACATGGAATTCCATACCCCTGGAAAGATGTCAATGCACCGTCGATGGACTGCCGTTATTAAAAATAAAGGTTATCCAACAAATTACTAGACAAATTAACTACTTATATGAATTTCAGTGTGTTTTTTTTTTAAGGAAATAAAAGAATTTTTAAGTTAAACTAATGTGTGCTATTTAATTTGTCGATCAAATGGGTAAGTTGTTCTGAAAAAACTAAGAAATAAGTGTCTGAGAAAATTTGAAATATTTCGGTTCCATTTGATAAATAAGAGGGTCTAAAAATAGTGAAAAGAAAAGAAATTTAAGAGTGTTCATATTTTTTATAAAACGTGCTATTTTAAATGTCGACGCTGCATATATGTATGATTATCTGGATTTTATTGAAGTTTTAGAGATTTTCAATTTCAGAACCGATCTTCTTACGGCCGACAAAAGATATTATAATAAATTTAATCAAAACATATTTACACGGGCACACGGACAGACAGATGGTCATAGCTAAATCGGTATAATAAAAAGTGACTTAAGTTCAAGTATTATACTTTATATACATACTAGCTGTTTTTACCCGGTCTTGCCCGGGATAAAAAGGCCTTTGACTTGAAAAATGGTTCACTATGCTTACCAGGCGCTGAGTACTTAGTCCCCAATTAACAAATTCCCCAATAAAATTAACTTTCTCCCCAAAAATTTGTATGGGCAGTAAATTCATTTTTTATTTCAATTAAAAATTTTTTGAGTTTTTAATTTAAAATTTTTTTTTAAGATGCTGCAGCAAAAATGCTTCAAAAATAAGCTGCGAAACCGCTTTAAGTTTTTTTTTTCAGTTTATTTATAAACATCAAATATAACGGAATGGTTCGCTAATTAAAGGAATCAGAACTTTTAAAAATTGAACTACTTCATTCAATAAGTATCATCATTGAGCAGAGACGTCAAATTCAAGTTTCAGAAATGAAAGACTAATGCGACGTTTAATATTGTGTCGCAAGGTTTTTTAAGCAACTGCTTATAGTATATGTGTGGCCTATTTTGATCAATTTTTTTTTTTTTTTTTTTTTTATTGAGTCTTTTCGATAACAATAAATTAGGTATAATTGTCAAATCACATAGTTTACTTTTAAAGCTATTTACGTTTTACTTTAACATAATATATTTGGAAATGCTACTTGCAAGTTA
This sequence comes from Cordilura impudica, assembly GCA_963682025.1. Taxonomy (NCBI): domain Eukaryota; kingdom Metazoa; phylum Arthropoda; class Insecta; order Diptera; family Scathophagidae; genus Cordilura; species Cordilura impudica. The sequence continues at coordinate 127,305,093 of OY821518.1, read as the reverse complement.
AATGAACATATTTCGAATGTACTATTTGTACAAATTTCTAATAATGAAAATAATGTTTGCTCCCGACATTAAAATTCTCGTACAGAGTAGTTCTGTTATAAGAAAGGTTCCTAAGACTAAATAACACTTAACATTAAATTACACACACCGTGATGTGTTAAGATTGACAACATATCAATTAATTCACCAAAATTTAACAGTGAAACGAAATCACCAAAGGTGAAAGATATTTTGATCAACAGGTAATTGTTTCACATACGTAGATAAAATTTATCATACGACATTTCACAAAGCTGTGTTCCGCGAGCGAGTCGCGTTCGCTTTCGCGCGTTAGGCAGCCACACCCGTGCTGTCGCGCAGTTGTTGTCAACTTATTTTAATCGCCAAAATATATTCTTCAGATCATTGCGATATTTTAGCTGAGCTGTGTTCCGCCAGCGCGTCGCGTCCGCATCCGTCGCGTCCGCGTTCGCGCGCCCCTCGCCGCTTCCTCGCAGCTACTAGCCGTGCTGCCGCTTAGTTCTCGTTAACTTATTTTAATTCCTAAAACATATTTTTTAGAGCATTGCGACATTTTAGCTGAGCTGTGTTCCGAGAGCGCGTCGCGTCCGCATCCGTCGCGTCCGAGTCCGCGGTCGCACGCCGCTTCCGCGCATTTGGCAGCCACACCTGTGCTGCCACGCAGCTGTTGCCAACTTATTTTAATTGTCAAAATATATTTTTCACATCATTCCGATATTCTAGCTAAGCTGTATTCCCCGTGCGCGTAGCTTCCGCGCAACGAAATGATGCGTTTGAAAAGAATACTCATTTTAAATGAATTTATTTTAGGACATATATTGAGAGCAGTATGCAAATGTTTACTAAAATAAATATTTAACAAAATTCATTAAATAAAAATATGTAAAAATTTAAGAATGAATTTGGGGAGTAAGTTCATTTTTTCTTTCGATTAAAAAAAATGGGGAATTTGTTCATTTCTTTTGGGTACCTTTTTTGGGGAATTTCCGTGTAAACCAAATTTCAGAGAAATCCGTTGGAAAGTACAAATTTGTATAGGGAAGAAATATACCACACAACAAAATATGAATTTTATATATGAAAATTGCACATAAAAGCAGGCGTCGTGGGTAAAAATCATATGGCGACCTTCCCTGGAATATGTACTAAATTTCGGAGAAAGCCATTGAAAAATAAAAGTTTGTATAGCAATTAAATAATGAAACAAATAAAAGGAAAAAAATAAGTTTCATATACATAGAAGTTGGCGCAAAGTAGGCGCGGCCTGTAAGAAGCATTTGGTGACCTTCCCTGTAGTATAGAGATCGTGCGACCAAATTTTAGACATCCCTTGAAAAATAGAAATTTTTATAGTGAACAAATATACCAAAAATTAGAAAATTAATTTTGTATAAAAAGTGGGCGTAGAAGTAAGCGTGGCCGGCAAGAATCATATGGCGACCTCTCTGGAGTACAGAGATCGTGTGTAGCAAATTTCAGAGAAATCTGTTTAAAACTAAAAATTTGTATAGCAAACAAATATGCAAAAAACAGAAAACGAATTGTATACAAAAAGTGGGCGTAAAAGTAGGTGTGGCCGCAAGGATCACACGGTGACCTGGCCTGGGGTACAAAGATCGTGTGTACCAGATTTCAGAGAAATGCGTTGAAAAATAAAAATTTGTATATCGAACAAATATACCAAAAAATAGAAAATGAATTGTATACAAAAAGTGGGCGTAAAAGTAGGCATGGTCGATAAAAAGTATATGGTGACCTTAGTTGGAGTACAGGGATCGTGTGTACCGAATTTCAGAGAAATCTGTTAACAAATAAAAATTTGTATAGTGAACATATATGAATAAAACAGAAAATGAATTTTACGTAAAAAGTGGGCGTAAAAGTAGGCGTGGCCGGTAAAAAGTATATGGCGACCTTTCCTGGGGTATAGTGATCGTGTGTACAAAATTTCAGGAAAGTCCGTTGAAAAATATAAAATTTGTATAGCGGTAAAACAAACAAACAAACAGAAAAAGAATTTTATATATATAGATACTTAAGTTCAAGTATTACAGGAATGCATTGCTATGAATTCTTAGAAAATTATTTGAAAATTATGTATTTAAAATGCAAAATCTTAAATAGTTGAACATCCTCCTAGATTCGTTCTTTTACTTTTCGGCTAAAGTTTGATAGAAACAGGGTAAACAAAAATGTATCTATTGATTTATTCTAACAGCTGTTAGTTTAACGCTTTACCTAATTTACCCTAAAAAACTAAGAAAAAGTTTAGGTAATTCTTCATAAACCCTCTTATTTACCGATCTTTCTAGTTCGGGAACGATTTTGGATAAGTTTATGTAAGTTTGGGCTAGATTGGTAACATACGGGAATACAACAATTATGTTATTTTGTTTTTGAGATATGGGGCTTTGAACTCAATACCCTAAAACACAACTTTTGGCCTTTTAATAAAATATATGCACATCATTTAATAGGCATTTGTCTTTAAAATGAAAAAAAATTGTATATTGAATTTTTTAAAAGTTATAGATGATATTGTAAGGACACTAGTGGCGTTTTGACATTTTTGGAAACCGAGTCTTATGAAGGAAGTTTATGCTTCGGTTATCAATACCAAATTACGCTATTTATGATGAATTTCATATAAATAAGAAAAGACAAATCGAACTGTCCGATCATAAAAAGAAAAGTAAGTTTGAAGGACTTTTAAGTTATGAAGTATTCCTCGAAGGGGACATAATTTTTAATCGGCTCAATGTAAAACAAGTAAGAAAATTATGGTCAGTCTAGATCGAATACAATACCCTATACCAGGGGTCGGCAACATGCGGCTCTTTGAATGTGAAGCTGCGGCTCTTTAGTTCCATACGTAAATATTATTTATTTTATAAAAAAAATACATTCAAATTTGTTATGCCTTATCACTTGCTATAGATGAGTCTTGCGACATAAAGACACGGCACAGGTTGCCCTTTTTGTGAGGTATATGTCTTTCCAAGGTCCAAAGGACGAACTTCTAGGATTGTTACAGCTCTCGGAACAAACTAGAGGCGAAGATATAGCGGATGCCGTACAAAAATGCCTTGAAGACAATAAGATCGATTTAAATAAAATCGTTTCAGTGGCAACTGATGACAGAAGTATGACAGGATAAAATAAAGGGGCAAAATAAAGCCCGATGGCTTTCGAATACCAATACAATATTAAATGGAAAAGGTATTAATCACCCTGAATTAGAGAACGACAAATGGTTGCACAAATTTTACTTTATGGTGGATATTTCAGCCAAATTAAATGAGTAAGTAAAGGGAAATCCAGCCTATGTTTTAGTAGAAGAATTGGTTTGTTTTTAAGAAAAACTAATTCTTCTTGCAGAAGATATTCAGTGCGGTAAATTACTTCATTTTCAATTTCCAAAGCAATATCGCGATAAAACTAGAGCAATGCTCACACGAATTACTTCAGCACAGTGATAAAAAAATAAAGATGAATTTGCTGACAGATTTGAGCAATTTAAACCCAACAAAACTACTTTACCATTTTGACTCTTTCAACTCAAAAGGTTCTGACCCATGCCCTATACCGTGCGTTTCGATAGAGGATCTTAGATCCAGCTTTGTTAAGGTAATATCCGTATATAGAACTAAATTTTAGTGCTATTGCTATTAATTTGTGGCGTGCATTTATGCAAAACTTTATATCTGATATTATATTTATATGGGGATTAGGTCAAAAAGGAATCGATCATGATCATATTTAGTAAACTCTAAGTGAGTTTTTAAAAACAAGTATAAGCCAAATTTGAAAAAAATCAGTGCAATATTTTTGTTTCTGGATAGATTTAAGTGAACTGGAATAGCCCAGCTCGGGTGCTCGTTGACACAAAAAATTATTCATTAACATCCTGAAAACATCAATTAGGGCCCGAGATTCGAATGGAGAACTAAAAAAAGTCTTGAAAAAATATAATTTTCTATGTTGTTCTTGTCACGATCACACCCTCAATAGTGCAGCTACAGTGATCATTTTTAGTGAGAATGATTCACCAAATTCATGGGAAGATTTCTATTTCAAAAATTATTAAAATCGGTGGAACAAGTCCAGGGAAATCTCTGAAAAATTAAAAAAAAAAATTAAAAATATGATGTTTCTATATTGTTCTTGTTGTTATTCTAAATGTTGTGTTGTTGTCATAGCTGGACTTGTTGTTTTTGTGGTTGTTGTGGAAACAATATAATAAAAACTAACCATTTGCACATTGTTTTATTAACTCTGGTAGAAAAATTTAAAAGTTTCCATTGTTTTGGCATCACTAAAAAAATTTTTTATTATTACGAGCCTGCCTGCAAAATTTCAGATCGAATGGGTAACGGGAAAGGGGCTAAAATCGATCCAAAAAATTTTCGACAAGCAGACACTACGAGTTAATATAAAGGGAGTAAAAATTCACCAATATCTAAAGCAAATTAAAAAAAACCGATGTAAATTTAGCAAAAAAAAAAATTTATTTAAAGAGGAAAACACAAATATAACGTTTGATGTTGTATTTTTTGTGTGTAATATTTACATATCCATACATAAACATATTAAAAAATACAAATAATATATATATAATATATATATGTATATCCATAACAACTGCATGTTAGAAATAAATCGGTATATTATTTTATTTACATAAAATTCTGCAATATTTTGTTGTGGGGAAAATACATTTATTTTGCATTAACAGAGTGTCACTTCATTTTACTCAGCGTGACTATGCCACAGTAGATGGCGCCACAATTTTTGTTTGTTCTAATTAGCTTTGCAATAGTTATTTTAATTTTAACATGAATGTTAATATTTTCAACTAGATATCATACAGAACAATGTTAAGAGTAAACACGGGCTGGTCTTTTATTTCATACGTTTCTTCATTATTCTTTTACAAATATGAACATAAGTTTGGAATGTTAACTTTTTGTTGTCTTTACAAAATAGAGTTACCGAGTTCATCAATGAGTTTTTTGCTTTCAAGACAGTTCTACATAGTTATATAGAACTATTATTCTGCTTTACCTACAAAATATCTGATTGCGATTACATCTAATTTTTAAAAATTGTTTATAATTACTAAAGCATTATTATTCACATAAATATAAAATTGCACTTTTTAAATTTTCCATTCAAATTTAAGAAAATATTAATTCTAAAAACTGGAATTAAAAATTTCCAATTATAAATTACAATTAATTGAATTTCAGAAAATCATATCAAAACGTCGGAAATTATAATTTTAAATTTAGAAGACATCAATTGCATCTTTAATATATAAATTTTATTCGTTAAACACGAATTGAAATTCCAAAAAAAAACACCAAATACCTATGTTTACATTTAAAAAATTTTTACATTTAAAAAAAATATTGACATTCAGGAGAAATTAATAGCTTTTCAGTACCGCGATTCAGTAACTTCTTTTAACGATAGTCGAATCGTTAAAATAAAAGAAAAGCAAAATTATCAGTAAAATTTTTAAACGATATTCGCTATTGTTAAACTCAGTTGTTGTTGTTATCTAAACGATAACCATTTTTGTGTTGTTTATTCAATCGATAAAAACTTAAATTTTTAGGTTGAAATATCGTCATACATACATAAATAAAAATCATAAAATAGTGAAAATATTTTGCTTTTATTAAAACACTTTTTTATATAAATAAAAAAATTATTTCATTTTCAAATAAATACACAGAAATATTAGTAAAAAAATAAAGATATTAAACATGAACATATAATCATCCGAGCGAGCTATTTAATTAGCAAAAACTAAATTAAAATAGAAGTTTTGTCATATAACCGGAAACGCATGCATATAGGTATATAACCTAAAGCAAACACCGAAATATATCCGAAATAATAGAAAAGACGAAAACCAACCCAAAGAATTTGCTGAAATAATTTGGTATTAAGTTTAACAAATTGGTTACTTTTTCATTACCATTTATTATCAAGACTCAAACTGAGGTGGAGGGTATCAAAGATTCGGCACAGCCGAATTTAACACTCTTACTTGTTTTTTAATCTATATATATATATATATATATATATTAAATATACGAATATTTAAATTAGCCTAAAGGTATGTAAATCAATTTTAGCAATTCAATTATTATAAATATTTTATTTTATTTAATTTAATATATTTTTAAGGCAAATTAAACATAAATTTTATCATTCTCAGATTAACAGCTTCTCCTCCATATGAACTAAAACTATGCCAATTTTCATATTCCTCCGAGCTCGCAAATTGCTTCAAAAGGGAACTAAAAATTTACCTTCACGTATTAATATATAGATTTCGGGAATCAGCTTTATATGGAGACTATGACTAAAAATTATCCTACAGGGATTAATTTTGGACCACTGATTAGTGGATATAATAGCCACACATATACCAAATTTTATTGATATAAGGAGTGAGATCGAAAAAATCTGAACACACGGTTTTCCTCTTAACTGTTTTCACAAGCAGCTGTTTACAATTTTATTAAAAACTATCAGGAAATTTTGACCATTTATATGAAACATGGTTCGCAAAGAAAGAAACGATATTTTTAAGGACAAGTAAATAGAAAGCATATTAAAAAGACCTCCCAACACATGCTGTATAAAAGTAGCCCATTTAGACCATTGCTCTGGATATGTGGTGCGAAAACTTAAAGTCAATTAATGTACGACAAAACGTATCTACTAGCAGATTTTTCGCAACTTCCGGGTCAACATTTGTATGTTGCCAATGCTCAAGGAAATGTCGAAGATAAGTTTAGGAACCAAAAGCACGAGAAATTTTCACAAAAAATTCCTGGTATGGCAAACAATATGCAGTTGCGGCAAAAGAAGCAAGTGATTTGTAACAACAGCTCTATAAATACCGAAATTTATCTTAAGAAGTATTTGCAAAGAAAACTACTTCCAACAATATGCCAACATATTTTTGTCCCGATTTCACAGTCTGTCACTAAGGTAAAAAAGTTCCTGAGTGGTACAAGAATAATAACGTGGTTTTTGTACCAAGTGGAGAGATATTAGGAACTTGTGAAAATGGAGTTGAAGAGTACAAAAAGTTTTCCCAAAATGTAGAAGATTTTAAACGAAGATGAACTATCTGTTCCAAAAAAAATGACAGACCCCACTATAAAATCCCTAATGGAAGGTTTTCTAGAAAATGTCCATAAGTTCATTAAAATCAGGTTTTCTTATGAGCTCAAATACAATTACGATTAAAGAAAAAAAGCAAAAGTCTATGTTTGCTTATTATTACATTCTACGAATGTAACAATTTTTCGATCTCACGGATCATAAGACCATTTTAGTCGATCTGGGGGTTAAAAAATGGGGGCTATGCCTGAACCGATTTTCACCAATTTTAATTAAGTTCACCCTATCGCCGATAAAAGCTTATTTACTAAATGTTATAAAAATATGTATATTCAAAGTAGTGACCTGTAGTCTGATTGAAATCTTTACATGGATGCTCAGACGGACAGACAGAAAGACGGGTGGTCAGACAGACATCACTAAAACGACTCAGAAAGTGATTATGGGTCGATCGGTATGATAAAAAGTGAGTCTAGGTGAAATATTTTTAGTAGTTACAAACATATTATAACCTAACCACTACGGGTATAAAAATTGCAGAAATTTGTAACGCAGTTTCGGCTGGATAGTGCTACCCGAAAAAAAAATACACAAAGTATATTGTTATACAGTGATGATGATTTGTTATACAGTTTTCTCCCGATTTTGATCTACCGTATCTTATTTGAAAGGTATTTCTTTTTAGCTGTCCACCATATATAAAATTACACAATGCTATGTGTGTGTTTTATTAAATTTGTTAATGTGTTTGTGAGTTTGTTTTCTTCATTCACAATAATAATTGTACTGAATTGAAAAATAATTTTTGACATAAACCAATAATTGGACATAAACCAATAACGGCAATAATTGATATTTAAAAAGTGTTGACTTGTGAATTGGCTAAAATATATTAGCATATCATGAGGGTCTTTATTAAATGAAAAAAAAAATTTCGAGGGCCGGAATCTGCTAATATTATATAATTAAGCTAACATTATTTTTAGGAATATTTAAGAGTAAAAAAATCATGTGAGTCCGATCACAGGGAAGATGTGTAAACATCTAGTAATTAAAGATTTTTTATGGCATTTTTTAAAATCAAACAGAAAGCGTCATCTATGTATCACTTATAGCAAAAACTGTTTCAGCTAATTCAACAACCCTTTGCTGTAAAACGTTAAAAATATCCCAATATAAACGTATATAAGTGATACATAGATGACGCTTTAAAAAAGTGGCATAAAAAACAATGTTATATCATAATTTTTTCACCAATACAATCATAAGTCACACAGCGTTATGTGTCAGCTCTCACCTATTACGTGTTACACTGTTTTTGTGATTGTATTGTGAAATAGAAATTTACCCCCCTGCGCGTATAGATGTTTACACATCAAAAAAAAAAATTGTACAAATTTTCAAGCAAAATAAGTCAAAGGCATTGGAATATTTAGGTGTAATAAAGGTGTCACGCTTTAATTTACTGAATAAATTATTTCAAAAATAACTTTAACTTGTTTAAATTTAAGTAAATTTGAACAGTCTCGTTTAAAAATTAAAAAAGTGTATTTATCTAGACAATTAACACTAAAAGTGATTTAAACACTTTCCTATATAGAATGTCCTAAAAACACTTTTTTTGATTGTTTTCGTTTCACTGATTCATCAATAGTTAAATATAAAAATAAAAAAATGGTCACGTAAATATCACACGTGATTATGGCGAATTATTTTAACGCATCAATGTCTTCAAATTGATTAATTATCATCTGTTATACTCGATTTCTTATAACACGAGTTTTCGGGGGGGAAATATAACAATACTCGTTTTTGGAAAAAAAGACCGACTTTAACCAGTTTTTATTATTTAATGCTAACTAGTGAAAAATTACATAATTAATTATTATACAAAAAATGTTAGCATGCAAAATTATCAAAAAAAAAAATTAAAAAATTATTTTATTTAAATGGAAATATAAAGAAATAGACATACATAGACACATACTTAGAACAAATTTTGAAATTTTTAAATTTTGAAAATATGAATCACCACATAACTTTATAAGTCCTTTTGTAAAACTATGTAACAATTGTAACATGTGCTGAGGACTTCTTTGCCTCCATTTTGAAACGAAAATGTTTATTCGTAATATTGATTTCGCCACCACTCGTACATTACCTGGCTCTTTTGTGCTTAAATTAGAAGGCCTTTAAAATATTCTTATGTATTTAGTCTATTCCAAATTTGTATTATTTTCTAATTTGCAAATTCCAAATGATTTTCTTGTGTTTTCTAAATAAATTTTGTCTTGAAAATATTTAATATAAATCTATTTAAATTGTGCAAAACGCTTATCAAAGTTTAATAAATAAACAATAAAACAACTATTCAATTTTTTGATGTAATCGATTGACGCAACAAATCAATCAATAAAATTTGTTGGCATCATTTAATAATATACAAATCTCACGATGTTTTTTTTTCTTTTTGTTAATTAAGCTGAAAAAAATGTGAACTTTGCAATTACAAGTATAACTTAAGCATTTGCCTGCATTTAGTAAAACGTTGATTACTTAATCTCCTGTTTGTAAGAAACTGGGAAATTTTTAATATACTTTGTCAAAATTGCCATTTTAAATACAAAATACGAAGTATTAAAATGACTTTTAACAAAGCCGGACCTTGGTAATCTGTAAGTTTTTAATTATACCATTATTTGAGTGAATTAATTTCACATTTTGAAAATTACTTTAATATTTTAAATAATGTGTGAGGCTCATAGTCGCTTTAGGGTTCAGCACCCGGTTCAGGGCGCCTGTTTTGTTAAGATTATTATTAATTTTTTTAAATTATAAACTTCAAATATAATTTTTTTACTTTATAGGCAGTGTTGTTGTTAATAACCAGGTATAAACTATTTCAAAAATGAATTATTTTGATGGTAGATTATATGTACTAGATACTGTAATATTATTGAAAATATGACGGTAATTCCTAGAACATTTGTTTTTTATGATTCTCTATGCCTGAAACAACTATTACCGAGAAGTGGTCTTAGATCCAACTAATTAGGTATAGAAAATAAGCATAAATCGAATCTGAGTAGAATTTTTATATTTTTTTGCCTGCAGATTTGATGAAGTTCAAATCCGATGCTATATTTATATAGGGCCTAGGTCAAAAATGGACGGATACAACCAAACCAAATTTGAGAAAAATTTTTGCAATATCTGATAGGGTTAAGTGAAGATCGGGAAGCGGCTTTACATGGGGCCTATGACTAAGAATTGTTCTATAAGGTTTGTTTTGTGACTACTGATTAAAGGATGTAATAAACACACATTGTTTAAGCTTTAATTTTGTATTTGGTCGGCAAAAGTGTTAAAAATGGGTAAACATTGTAAAACTTTAATTGAAAAAGGAATTATTTTTAAATTCAGAAAATGGAGAATATGTGAATGAAGTTGCAAAATTGATGGATTGCTCAATTCACACAAATGTTAAGTCTAAGACAAGAAGTAGAAAGCGATAAATAGCAGCTTGATATGATCAACGTATAGTCCGCAAAAGCAATTGTGGTCTATTCAGCCATCGCACCAGCCACAAGTCGCACAATAAGAAATAGACTTGAAAAAACTGGATTAGAAGTCCGAAGTCTCACAAAAGTACTTTTATTGAGCAAAAAAAAAAAAACATTAAAAGGTTATTTTTTTGTCAAGCAATACCTTCAGCGGGAATTGGGGAAACGTGCTTTGGTCCGATGAAACCAAGATAAATTTGTTTGGTGCGATTTTAAAGTTATGTTATTCATTTGAAAGTAAATACAAGTAAGCCTCGGGAGCCAAAAAATTGCGACTCTGTCTCAACTATATCACAGCGGACAGGGTCTTCGGAAATGGGCTTTCTCAGTATTTTGCTAAAATTAAAAATTTCTTTGTAAATTTTTATTTTTGAATGATTGTAACTTTTTTGATTTAAAAGATTTAGAAGTGAAATAAATTTTGTATAATTTTGTGGCTTCCATACTCTTAATGTTAAAAACGTAAAATCACTGAGTCATTCCAAAATTTAAAAAAAAAATTTTTGTAAATAGGTCAAAATTTTCCGAAAATCTACTTAATAGAGCATAACTCCTGCCAGTCAAAAGCGGTCAGAAAAAATCTTGCACTCTTCTATAGTCCGAACCCTCCCCTATATTCCTATACCCCATTATATACCCGCCAGTTTCCGCCCGTGTGCACCAGAACAATTTTTCTGACCCAAGGTTAGATATTTTCTGCAAAATTTATGAGTACAAAAGTTGTCCACTATGTGGTTAGGATATATTTAGTTTGAGGTGATGTTTGTAACTGCCAAAAATATTGGACCTTTATCCATCTTTTATTATACGGATCGACTCAAAAACACTTTCTGAGTCGATTAAATGATGTCCGTCCGTCCGTCTGAGTGTTATGAATACAAAAGTTGGTCGTACCGGCGCACCGCGGTGTATTTTTTTGCGTGTCGGTAGAGTTGTCAGGAGTTGTTATATACTAATAAAAAAAGGGTTGAGATATCATGCGCTTAATTGTTACAGGTACATTTACATAGGTATCTTTCAAAAACATTAATAGTCTGAATTAGAGTTATATAGTTTAAATACCTGACAAAATGGGAAACAATTTTAATAACAGGTAAATGGTAAAAAAAAAACTATTGCGACATAGCCCTTTAAGATATGAGCAGGTTTGCTTCACCTTTTAAAAGGTGTTAGGGTGTGGGTTTTTTATGCTTCTAAAAGTGGTAATAAAAGATAAAAATTTGTAAGTGGTAAAAAAAACTATTGCGACATAGCCCTTTAAGATATGAGCAGCTATGCTTCACCTTTTAAAAGGGGTTAGGGTGTGGGTTTTTATGCTTCTAAAAGTGGTAATAAAAGATAAAAATTTTTATTTTGCATAATTGCAACCGAGGGTATTTATAATAATGTTTCCACAATTATTATTCATTACAATTTGTGCAATGGCTAAGTACTGTTACAGAGATCTGGCAGATATTTATTTTCAACGAAATGATGTAGACGATGTAATTTTGCACATAGTGAGCAACGACTTCTTTAAGAATTGTAACCTAGAAGACATTGAAATACACAAAGGAAAAATTACTAATTTTGCATCGAATTTGAAAAGGCGGTACATTGAATGCTCTCATAGCAAGGCAAAGATGTACAAACGTTACCAAGACTGGTTAATAAAGGAACATATTTTTGAGAGTGCATCTACAACTGCCAAAGAAAGTGGAAAAAGGGTCGACCAGCAAAACCAATTGACGGATGTAGTGAAAGATCTCGAAGGCGCAAGCTGGAGAATATCAATGAAGAAATTTCTCAAAGAGTTATTAAGGATTAATTTTTGCACCAAATTCAACCAACCCAAAATAAAAAAATAAAATTCAAATAATTTAAAAAATAGTAGAAGCGAGCCCAAGGCGCACAAAGAGGATTTTGAAAAGCATTCCTACACCAATTGAAGATAAGAAATTTACGCCGGAAGAAGCGTTCGCCCTATTTTTGGATTTGAAATTGACCAAAAATCAATATAAGGAATTGCGGAAGCGAACCAATGAAAAGAATTGTGGGATTTTTCCAGCGTATCGAGATTTAGTGTCTGCCAAAAAAGAATGCTTACCTTCACAATCTGCTATTAGTGTCACTTCAACATCAGCAGAAATAAAATTGCAAGATCTCCTTGAACATACTGCAGAACGATTGCTAAATACGCTTGATACTGATCATTTAAAAAAAATTGGTAATGGCAGCATTACTTTAATTTCTAAATGGGGATGTGATGGATCCTCTGGTCAGAAACAATACAAGCAATTTAATGCCGAAAATTCATCAGATGTTAATTTATTTACGGTATCATTCGTTCCATTGTGCTTAACAAAAAGGTCTTAGAGCCGTAAACAAGTAGAGCAGCAGAAATTGATATATGGAAAAATGAAATTCCTTCTTCAACAAAGTATTGCAGACCAATAAAATTTGCATTCAAAAAGGAAACCAAAGATGTCATAACTGAAGAAGTTCAAAAAATAAAAGATTAAATTAAGGAACTTCAACCAGTAATATTTAAATTTGATGACCAAGACATTTTAAAATGTGTCTCACAATGATTGTTGGAAAAGTTGCACAAGCTTTAACTGGAACAAAGTCAACGTCAAGATGCATTATATGCCAAAAGACATAAAGTCAATTAAGCCAACCCCCACCAGAAGACGATAGTTTTAAGGAAGCCTACGAATTTGGAATGTCCCCTCTTCATGCTAGAATACGTTTCATGGAGCATATTCTTAAATTGGGTTATGATTTGGAATTTGGTCCGTTAGGCGAAACAGTGAGAAAAAACAAAGAAAATGAAGAAAAAAGAAAGCAAAAAAAACAAATTCAACAAAAATATCTACAGCTAGGCTTCGTAATCGACCAACCAAAACAAGGGAAAGGAAACACAAATGATGGAAATACTGCAAGGAGATTTTTTTCCGATCCCGAAACTGCAGCATCTATCACAGGTGTAGATCATGAATTAATAAGACGATTCAAAATCATATTACAAGTTCTAGCATGCAGCAGAAAGATAAATGCAAAAAAATTTGGAGAGTACGCCAATAAAACAGCTATACTTTATAATGAAAAATACTCTTGGAGATATATGCCATCCACAGTTCATAAAATTTTGTACCATGGGGAACAAATAATTCAAAACAATATGCTACCAATAGGAGACCTATCTGAAGAAGCGCAAGAAAAAAGCAACAAAGACTACAGATTCCTTCGCGAGCACAACACAAGGATGTTGTACTAATGAAGATCTTATCACTATTTTGTTGTGCACTACCTCTATTGAATCAGACGAAGAATCTAAACAACTTCTAGAAGATGAAAATCAGGCTATTTTAGAAGAAATTTTTACTAAAATTGGTTGATTTAATGTACTTTTTCATTACACTAACAATAAGTTACACCTTTTTTTATATAGCTAAAAAATTTTCTTGATTTAAAAATTTATATATTTTGTAAATTTGCAATAAAAATTGTTATATTTTATAAATTTACCATAAAAATTGATATAGAAATATTTAAAAAGACAATAAAAAAAATTTAACTAAAGCAAAAACATACGAGTTTTTCATTGAAACTTCTCTATCTTGAACCAATATAAGGTAACTTTTACGTTCGCTGCTTCATCAATTATATTTTAACTCGGGATTTTTAAAAAAAAAAACAATCTTTGGCCCTTGTGCACATTAGGACTAAAAAGTTTAAGGGGGCCAAAGTTTGGCATTTTCTGAAAAAAATAACTTTACAAATGAATTTGCCAAGTCCTTATTGGTTATCCCTAAGATATTGTAGGTTAATCCTACTAAAGATGCTAGCGATTTGGTTGCAAAACTGCGTGCCCAGCCAAACTAAAGCTGAATTTGCTCTGTTAAAAGGCCCAGTCCCTTTGTATTTGATCGAGGGTATCTAGGAGATGGTTATGTATAAGATTAAGTCACAGAAATTTGGCCTTTAAGTCGCCATTACAACTTTGCATATTGATGATATAATTAAGTAAAATCCTGAAGTGAAGGCTGGTAAATCATATGACGATGCTTGTGCTGCTGATATTAAATTTAAGTGATCATCGCATTATTGTTTGTTTTTTTTTTTCTCTTAAGCATTTAAATCGTTAATACTACCCCAAAGCAAAAAAAATTTAATTATTAACTAATTGTTTACAAAAAAAAACTAATTTTTCATTATAAATTTTTTTAAATTTCCTTTCTTTCTATTTTCTTTATCTTTTAACATAATTTTAAAAATTTCAGTTGTATTAATTCATATCTTCAATAAAATAAAATAAAAATAAAACATTTCGATATTCATCATGGGAACCATGTATGTATACAGTATGTTTAAAATAAGCATGCGAAATAAAGATCAAATATACCAAGCTTTTCTAAATTATTGAATACCCACCACATCAGTTTGAAATCTAAATTAATGTCTGATCTATCTCTATCACAAACTTTTTAGATAGATCTTAAAACAGAATCAAATTATGTGAAGAATATTTTTTCAGAGAAAACGTAAAAAAAATATACGCAACTCTTACTAAAACATCAATTTCAAGCGATGCATTGTTAAATGTTGCTGAATCATACAAGTGAAATGCCAGCAACATTCTAATTAAAATGTCAGATAAATTTTGTCATTAATAGTAAACAAAACTAAAAATTGTAATTTATTTTTACATAATGCCTAAAAAGATGGAAAACAAACAATACGAGTACAAAGAATGTTGCTAAACATATACTATACAGATTGAATAAAGTTTTGAGGACAGATGAAATTTGTAATATTATTTTAAGATATTAATCATTTCTAAAAAAAAAAAAACAATAATTATAATTCATCATACATGTTAGTAAGTATACGATCAATCTATTATGATGTTACTCATGTTGTTTGTTGTTATTTTTTAATGATAAGATTGTTATTTTTCTTTGCAATTCTACGTAAACTAGGAAAAAAAATACAATAATATTTTCAAATTTTGTAGTTTAGTTTTTAATTCAAAAATATTTGTATTCTAACCAGATACACAGCTAAAACTTGTCCGCTCTTAATGATCATTCTCATACATTTGCTATTTCACTGAAGTTAATGTAAAACGTTAACATAACATATATAAAGGCTGGTCTGGTCTGATCTGGTCTGTCTACAATACACATTAAATTTTATTCGAGTGTGTGTATAATTTGGGGGCTCGTTTTAAGTGTTGGCCTCCAAAACAGAAACGCAAATACTGTAATACATATCAACATATATGTATAATCTTAAAAAAAAATAATAAATTCGTAGAAATTTGTGATACCGAACTGAAATGTGTTTCTTTTTTACGAAATGTTTGTATGTGTATCTAATGAAAATTAAAAATAAATATTTTTTTATTTCAATCTGTTTTTTGTCATTAGAATAATAGATATGAGTATTTAAAAATATAAATAAATATTCAATTAAAATATTTTTAAGACTAATTTAAATAATACTTTTGAATTCAAGAGTTCATCAATAATAATTATTAATTTTATATTTGTCGCACAATCAATTTTAAGTTTGTAACTAAAAATAACTTTAACTTAAAGAAACTAGACGAGGATTTCACTTTCAACGATTAATCAAGAAATTCTTTACCTTAAATAGATTTTATTAAGATCTTTTCTATTTTTGTAACATAATATGAAGAAGATAAAAAATATCTAGTGATAAGTTCCAGTGTTTAATACCCTACACCACTCTGTTGTCAGGTTATAATGAGTTTGTGCTGAAGTGCATACTTGACCAGAAACCACATTTTAGTACACCTATACACTCTTTCTTAGTCGATTATCCGCCCATCCGTAAACATTGTAAACGTATTGGTTGAACTGAATTTATCCTAAGAGCCAGAAAAACATAAACGAGAATATAATCAAATTCATAGTCTTCAAAATTACCCCTTCTGATACAATGCAATGTTTTTTTCCAATCCTCATAACAGTTGTTAAAGGCGATTTTCGGAACGGCCTTCAAAGCGCGCAGTAATTCTCCTCAATCGGTTGAAAGCGGTGTTCCCGATTTGGTTTTTTGAGTTTATTGAATAGTCAGTAGTCACAAGGTGTTAATTCAGGCCAATATGGTATTTATGAAACCATATGAATCGAATTTTGTACAAAAAGTTCGCAAGGAACCAATAAAGTGGAAGACGGTACATTATAGTGGTGCAACTTCTCCGCCCATAATTCCGGCCTTTTTATGTGAATAGCTACACACTCAAGTAATATTCCTTATTTATATTCAAAATGCAACACACCACGATAAACGTACAAATTGGTTTTGATGACCTTGATTTTTTAACGCCTGGTGTGATCTATTAGGTTATGCTTTACCTTTTTGGACGATATTCCATTAGGTGATCGGTTGATCCAGCAGCGTAAGCATAGCTGCAAGTTTCAACAATGGTGCATTTCGTTTCCCTGTGGTAGTCAGCAACCACTGTTTCAGTTATATGAATGCGAAGCCGTTTTAGTGTTTTTTGGAAAAAATCGGGATTTGACTCGTTTCAGACCCAAAATTTATTTGACTGATCTTTTGGAAATGTCAACGGTATCAACAATATCTGTAATTGTCAAGCAACGATTTCTCTGCATCAAATCTTTATATTTATTTTTATGTGCGGGGCGCTCTTTGTCTTCAAAGCTTTCTTGGCTTTCTTGGAACTGTTTTATCATTAGTAAACTTTTTTTCTGAAGTTGAAGATCGTCACCATACCTCAATTGAAATTATCTGTTGTTTTCCTTCATTTTTTAGAGAGAAAGAAAGTATTTTGTTTTAAACAATCTGACCACAACATGCTAAACAATACCATTTACTCATTCATCCTGGCCCTCCTTGGAGTTCTAGACAACTATATAAACCTAATAATAAGTAATAAAATTATTGTCGGCCTATATACGATACTCTATACGAGGGGTGGGCACGTAAATGGCCGCACTAGTTTATTTCTGTACAAATATCCATTTTCAAACAAAAAAGCAAAAAAAAAACAATTTCTAAACAAACATAAAATTTATTAATTCATTTCATACACATTACAAATAAATTTTATACTGAAATATTATTAGTATTTATAAAAATAATGTTATATTTTTAAATTTTTTGAGATCAAAGAATTTCATTTTAAATAAAATAAAAAAAAAAGAATTGTATAAAAATAAAATAAAAATATAGGTAACAAAAAATAAAAAAGAAATTAGGAAGAATTTTTGATTATTTCTTTAAAATCAGGTGTGTAGTTTGTCAAAGTTGTCCGAATGAGTTCCGTAAGATGTTGATTTGTTAAACGTGAACGATTTTTGTTTTTAACATTTTTCATGGTGGAGATTCACAACAATACGTTGTGCCAAACATTGAAAATAAACGAGCAGCAGTTTACAAAATCGAACTAGAGAAGCTGATTTGTGATGCATTTTCAATACAATATCATCCTTCATTTCTAACAACTCTAATTTTCCAACATCTGGCTTTGCAAGAATTATATCGGATAATAATTCATCATTTAGGACATCACACAAATATGGGTTAAAAAAAACTGAAAATGTTGCTTGAAGTTGTTTGAGATCCTCAAATCTACATTTTAAATTTTCATGAAATTGTTTTAAATTATTTACACATATATTCTTCCAGCTTATCGTCTTGTATATTATTTACGTTCAACTTTAAAAGAGGAAAAAATTTAAATTTTTTACATTCGAGGTCTTTTATAAACAAAAGAGGTTTAGCTTCGAAGCCTAACAATGCTCGTGACAAATCAAACACTGTTTTGTCTTTGCATTGTAAACTCAGATTAAGCGATTTAAAATGGTTCATTGTGTCAGTAAAAAACATTAAATCTAAAATCCAAATTTCATTCTCCAGATCTGGATATAAATATTTTTGTATACTGTAACTTGTTTTTCTTTAAAAATTCCCATACTATAATATAAAAGATGTAAATCTTGTTGTATGGGAAGAACAAATAAAAAAATAAACTAAACTAAATATATTTTTCCTTTTTCTTTTATGAACAACTTTATTGTGGGTAACAGCTCAACAAATCGATCCAAAACATTAGAAACGGATAGCCATCGCACTATGGACCAAATGGTGACATCGCTTGATAACTCATTGTTTTCCTCAACTTCTTGTAACTCTATAATAAAATTTTTAAACTGACGATGAGTTTTAGCGTTTGTTCTGATAAAATTTACAATTTCTACCACAACTTTCCAAATGTTTTCATATTTAAAAAATTTTGAAACAAGATGCTCCCGATGAATAGTGATTTGGTATATAATGTGGGATATCTGGATCTTTTTTTAAAAGACCAATCAAACCTTGATTTTTACCCACCATTGCAGGTGCTCCATCTGTGGCAACACTAATAAGTTTATCTCGTGGCAATTCAAATTTGTTAATTACTTCGAAAAGCGCATTTTTTACATCAATGCCTCGCGTTGTTTCAGAAAGAGCTACAAGGTCTAACATTTCTTCAGTGATATTAAATTCAACTGATACAGACCTAATGAAGATCGCCAATTGAGGAACGCCGCTAATATCTGTGGATTCATCAAGAGCTGCAGAATTTTTTAGATCGATTTTTAAACTTGTTTCAATAAAAGTGCTGATATCTCCAATCCGACGCTCGGTTGTGCGCTGTGATAAAGAAAGCTGATCTATCACTTTATGCAGCTTTTTGTTATCAGGGTCGAGAAGGACATTTATCACGGCCAATATCCCTAGCTATTATGTAAATTGCTTCAAGTGATCTGTCAGTTCCATGGCTAAAAGACTGCAATGACTGCAATGCCTTCAGTTTAGTCTCTCTAAGATTAGTATTAAGGGGATAATCTTTGGGAATGAAATTTTTCATGATGTCTACTTAAATTGTAAAGTTTGTTATGTGGTACAGTAATTTTGCAAATGAGGCACATAGGTATGCCCTTATTTTCAACAAATCCGTATTTGTGTGTCCATTCGGACTGGAATTTTCTGTTTTCATCACATATCTTGCTCGTTCATGCCATTTTAATTCCTTAAACGTAAAAAGCGGGATCGATATATGTTGAGTATTACCAGTTAATTTCAATGAAATGAACATGAGATATAATTAAAAAATCGTCCAATATGCCAATTTTAGTTTTTAAATTTTTTAAACAAAATTTTAAAGTTCAATTGAATTTTTAGTGCTTTTTAAAATTTTTGACGCGAAAATTTTTCGAGTTAGTGCTTAGTGCTTTTTTTAACATCAGTGACACCAAATTCTTAATTGCTGTTAGCATCACAAGTCGAATCTAATTTTGAAATTTCGTCAAGTATTGAAAATGGATGGCAAATAATCCACCTGATGAAATGGCAAAATTATGAATCCACAATTGAATTTTGGAATAAAGTGAAATCACATAAATACGCCACTGATTTAAATCCATTTGAAGCTGTAGCTAATCTCGATATTAAACTTTTGTCGCTTTCTTATTTAAACGCTAAAGTTGAGAGGGGTTTTAGCGACATGAACCTTTTCTAATCCAAAATAAGAAATCCATTGCCATTACATTCAGTTAATGCTTTACTTCACAGTAAAAATGGATTGAAAGAAGAAAATTTCTTGTCCGAAAGATAAAAAATTTCTAGTTTTAATGAAACATTTAATTATCGGGACAACAGGGCTTTTACTGAAAAAAGCAAAAATAAAAAATGGAAAATATAGTGTTTTTTTTTCAAATTATGCGATTTTTGTCAGTTTAGTGATTTTTGATATTTTAAAGTTGACAACCCTGAAAATAATGAACTATAAAAAACGAGAGAGAAAAATTATTATGCTCTGTCGTTTGCAGAGTGTTTTGCAAACATACAATTTTTAAAATGCATTTTTTTTTGTACATGCTACATTGTTTCTAATTGAAAAAATGAAGCATGCTAACAGACGTTACATGCAAATAATTTGAATTATTTTTGTGGCCCTATTGAAAATTTATACTCGTATTAATGCTATTTTTGAACAATACTTTGAAATTTTGGTATTAATGTTTTGATTTTTTTTTTTTTTTTGAATTAAACCTAAATTAAATTTTGTAATTTTTCTTAAATTTATATGGGGCCGCATAAGATTCGTTCGTGGGCCGCATTTGCCTATGCCTGCTCTATACCATACCCTAAGCATAAACCAAATTTGAGTGGCATTGTTATTATTTTTTGTTTTCTGCAAATGGGGGACTAGGTCGAAAAGTGGACCGATACGGCCCAAATTTGAGCAAAATCTATGCAATATTATGGGCGCTGTGACTAAGAATTATCCTACAGGGTTTATTTTTAGACTATATGATAATTTGGGTCTTATGGCAAATAGGGGTCATTTGTATGGGGACTAGGTCTGAACATGAATCGATTTTCATCAATTTCAATAGCGTTCTGTAAATTTTGAGAAAAAGAGGACCTCAACCTCAAGGAATGCGGACATTTGTCCCCAAAAAGGGAAAAAAAATTTTTTTTCAAATAATTAATTTTAGGAAAGTCTACAACGCGATAAAATATAAAATCAAAATTTATTTTTATTAAGACAAAAATTTTTAAAAAATTTTTCTGAACTTAAAATGTAAAAAGTAGGAAAGTAATGAATTTTTAAACATTGCATTTATGTTTAATAACTTATTACTTTCTTTGGAGAGCAAACTTTTAGACACACAACAGCTGATAAAAAGTGATTTCAACTAAATGGTTTTCGCACTACCTACAGTTCTTTTTTACTTGAAATTTTGCTCTCAAAAAGTTGTCATCACTGCTGAAGAGCTACACATTTTGTGCAATCAAAGATTGCAAATAACAGCGACAATAAAACGATGCAAACAAATCAAAAGTTTCGATGAGATAAAAAAATTTTTGAATAAAAGTGCAAAAAGTAGGACAACCCCTGACACTTGCTAAAAAAAAAAAATAAGGATGACTGCCCCGGAGGACGGTGTCCGGGGAAAAGAGGACGGATGACAGCCCTAGGTCTAGGACAAATATTTTTGGCAGTTACTGAGCTCATAGTGGTATAGAGGAAAAAATAATAAGCTCTTTAAAAAGCACAAAGATACTGACTGGTCTTCTAACTGACTATGGAAAATATTTTAGCACGTCAATGTATAACAATTATATAATGAAATGAAAAATAATTTCAAACAAAATCTAAAATCGTGTTACGAATTTTGAAACTCCAAACGAACTCCGCCTGTGATATGATGAATCAGGTGATGATAATGTTATGTGTAACATGTTCGCTAATTTTTTCGCAACAACTTACTCTGATGCTCAATACGACAAATCAAATACTTCTCCCAACAATTCGAATGCAAACCAAGTAATATCGATTCAGATGTCGTACAGAGCTTAAAAACATTTAAAATTATAATCTAATCATGGACCTAATGGAATTCCCAGTTCAGTATTAATTTTCTGTACTGATAGTTTGTACACCCCTTAAATTTAATGTTTAACAAATCAATTAAATTTGGCTATTTTTCTAAACTGTGCAGTGAATCATACATCATAGCTCTACTCAAAAGATAGACATACAAATTATCACGTTCACCACTCACCAATTTTTTGTGCTTTCAATAAAAACTCACGAACAAAAAAAATATGTCACATATATGTGACATGAGTTTTCTAAACAATTTTCTTAAGAGAATCTGTAGTCAACAACCATTTTCGGTTTGAGTGTACTTACTCCTCTTTTTGATGTTGTATTAACCATGTCAGAATTATGCTTTATAAAAATCATAAGTACGTCCCGTTTGTCTTTCCATTTTAAAACTATAACGCCTTTTGCATTACGCCTTCATGCTGTTGTTCCTCTGGTGAGCTTACTTTTTATAACATAAGTAGGATTACGTTTTCTATTTGCTCTTAAGGTTCCACACATTGTTGTTTTGTTACACAATAAATATTCTGCCAGATCTACGCTATTGTAATAGTAGTCCATATAAAGTGTGTGTCCCTTTTGCAAATAATTCTACATTAGTTTAGCAAAAACTCCAAATGAATGCCCTTTTTCATTGCAAACGGTAGCTTTTCCAGTGTAAATAACCATATTTAATAACAACCCATCTGGATTACATAGTTCGTAAAACTTTATTCCATACTTATGTCTCTTATTCGGAATATACTGCCGAAATGAAAGTCTTCCTCTCCACAAAAAAGAGCTTAATCCAAAGACAAGTTTTGCGCGGGACTGTAGATTTTGTTTATATTTTGAAGAATATGATTTACGACATTTTTAATTTTGTGTAGACGATCAGATTTATCACATTGTTCAGGGAAATAGAAACCCATACAGAGAAATATATTTTCAAATTTTATGCGACTCATAGTTGTACCAAAAATACTTTGAAAATAAAGCGGTCCTTTGCTCCAAAACAGTCTCATTTCCGGCTTTTTATTAAGGGGCATTGTAATACACAAAGCAATTACCTTTTTTATTTCCTCAACGGTCACATCTTTCCATCTAAGAAGATTAAATTTTGCGCTTAGTTTCTTATTTTTTGACATATGTATAATTAGCGCGTGGATTTGTCCACAAAATAATTTTCTTAACTAACTCGTCATCAAAAATCTGCATAAAATAATATATTGGTTTTGCATTACGTGGTAAATCAATCGATATTTTCTCTTCACCAGTAAATTCAATATGTTGCGTTTCGGGCTCCACATCAATCCAACCATTTTCATTTGTAACAATTCCACCACGATCGCCTTCTAAAATATTAACATCTTCTGAGAAATTGTCTTTCCCAGACTCTTCACACTCATTATCTGCGGCAAGGCTGCTTCCAGAATCTTCAAAATCCATATCACTATCACTGGAATTCAAATAGCCGCAAGAATTTCCTCTTCAGAAACTGGTTTTTTTCTACGACCCTCCATTCCAAGCAATCAACGAATAAATACATACATGGATATATGTTTTCTATATAAAAATATATACATAGACAGTTAAAACATTACAAAATTATAAAAAACTTACCTTAAAATTCTTGATATCAATAACAATATTTACACTTTTAGAAAATAGAACCTTCTTCTATTGCTATTGCGACACGAATGAACTATTAACAAAGCATTGAAAGTTAGTTTTCATATCAATTAGCACATAAAAATTTTTTGGGGATTACCCGAACAAAAAAGGAAATATTAAAATAACTGCTTAGCGTATCCACAAACCGCAGCACTCACATATATCTGACACCTTGCCAGAGACTAAAACATACAAGAAAATTACTTCCAACAAACGTTCGTGAAACAAAAGCTTAATACATTTTATAATTATACGACACATATATGTGACATGAGTTTTTAATAAAACTCCCATGTCACATATATGTGACGCTGAGTGGCGAACGTGTTACAGAGGAATCTCTAAGTTTGGTACAATTTAAAAATTTTTTGAAAAATCATAACGGATTATGTATGCCGCCAGTTATCGTCTATAATAAAACCTATACAATATGGCTTTCGCAAGACTTGTTCAACCTTCACCAATTTCTTACATTTTACAACTTTAATTAGTATTCTATATTTTTTTCGTTTTAAATTTAACAATATACATACATATGTTCATAATTATAAAAAGGATTAAATTAATCTATACGCGACTTTGACAATATGTCGTCAGTCGAAATTACCATTTAAATATTCTTAAGGATTAAACTCCGCTATTAAAAAGTTTTTATAATTTACACATATTTTCATATAATTTGATACAGATTGCCAGCCTACAGTCCTGCCATCTAAAATATAGATTACTAGCTGTTTTTACCAGGTCTTGCCCGGGACCCAAAGGGCTTTGGCTTGAAAAATGGTTCACTATGCTTACCAGGCGCTGAGTACTAAGTCCCCGATGAACCATTCCTCAAAAAAATTAACTTAATACCAAAAAATTTGTATAAGCAGAGACGTCAAAGAAAAACGGAAAATTAATGCGACGTTTAAAATTGTGTCGCAATGTTGCTTTAAGCAACTGCTTATAGTATATCTATAGTAATTATTGCACATACGTAGATAACATTTATCATAAGACTTTTCACTGAGCTGTGTCCCGCGAGCGATTCGCGTCCGCGTCCGCGCGTTTGGCAGCTACACCCGTGCTGCCGCGCAGTTGTCGTCAATTTATTTGAATCCCAAAATATATTTTTCAGAACATTCCTATATTTAAGCTGAGCTGTGTTCCGTGGGTGCGTCGCGTCCGCGCGCCCCTTCCGCGCGTTTGGCAGCCATACCAGTGCTGCCGCGCAGTTGTTGTCAACCTATTTTAATTGACAAATTTTATTCTTCAGATCATCCGATATTTGAGCGCAGCTGTGTTCCGCGAGCGCATCGCGTCGCATCCGCGAGCCGCGCTATTGAAAAGAATACAGATTTTAAATACGTTTATTGAGAGCAGTATGGAGATTTTGTTCATTTCTTTTGGGGACCTTTATTTAAAAATTTGGGGAATTTGTTAATTTTTTGGGGAATTTGTGCATTGGGGGCTAAGTGCTGAGCGCCTGCTTACCACTACTACTTAGCATGGATTATTTTGAGTGTATTATGTCTAAAAGTTACGAATTTTAGTTATTCTAGAGCTTTGGGTTATTCAGCAATTCTGGTTTTTCCTTCTGGTGCATATACGAAAAGCTTGTGCTGGCTCCCAGCTCTGGAGCAGACGACATATAATTGTCCTTGAGAAAAACAAGGAGATTCTAAGTTGATACCTGCTACCATAAGAGATTGTCCTTTTATGTACGTTATGTTGGGAGCAACTTTTTGTACCATCTCTTGCAATGAAAAACTAACTTACAAAAGTCTACTGGTAGGGATATTACAGTTGTTTCAAGAGTTTCACATTCCCTGTAGTTAGCTTGTCTTATCCGTTGGGCCTGAAGGCATTGTTGAGTCGTTTCCGGAGTTTCACATACCCTTGACTAAGCTTGTCTTAGCTGCTGGATTTCTAGACGCACTGGAGTAGATTCAGGCATTTCCGCTTCTCTTACAAAGCTTGTCTTGATCTTTGGGCTTCAAGACGTTATTGGGTTTGCTCAGGTGTTTCAGCATTTTTCGACTCAGATTGTCTAACTCGTTGAGACTCGATACGAATTTGGGTCTGAGCAGGTTCTCTAGAGTTCTGTTTTGTAAGCCTTTTTGCATTTGAGGTAGTACGGCCTATATGCTATGCTTTTATGTGCAAGGCACAATTGCAAATAGTTATTACAACTCATTTATATAGAGAAAAAGATGAAATGGAAATATTTGTAATAGGTTGCTTTCCAATGTAGCCAAAAGGCAAGATGGAAATAAATGTAATATTTTGTTTTCCATTGTATTTAAAAAGGCGAGATGCAAATATTTATAATCGGAATAATCCTGCAGCGGTAGTCAACCTATGAAATAAATCTGCACTAATTTTGGGGTGTTGCAACTCATATAGTAAAAAAGATAAGACGGGAAAATTTGTAATAGGTTGATTTAAAATCTTCATTTCATAATGGTGTAAACTCAAGAGTAGTAAGTAAAGAGATTAATGTACACAATTTTTGGGAAGTCCATTGAAAAATTAAAATATGTGAACAAACACTAAAAGCGTATATAGAAAATTAAAAAAAGTGGGCGTGGCCGATAAAAGTATATGACGACCTTACCTGGGATTTGAGAATAATGTGCAGTAAATTCGAGCGAAACCCATAAAAAATTAAAAAAGTGGTCACAAAAGTAGGCGTGGCCGATAAGAAGCTTATAGTGTGTACCAAATTTCAGAGTAAATCGTTAACAAATAAAAATTTGTATAGTGAACAAATATGAATAAAACAGAAAAGAAATTTTACATAAAAAGTGGGCATAAAAGTAGGCGTGGCCGATAAGAAGTATATGGTGACCTTAGCTGGAGTACAGGGATCGTGTGTACCGAATTTCAGAGAAATCCGTTAACAAATAAAAATTTGTATAGTGAACAAATATGAATAAAACAGAAAAGAAATTTTACATAAAAAGTGGGCGTAAAAGTAGGCGTGGCCGGTAAAAAGTGTATGGCGACCTTTCCTGGGGTAAAGAGATCATGTGTACAAAATTTCAGGGAAATCCGTTGAAAAATAAAAAGTTTTATAGCGGTCAAACAAAGAAACAAATAAACAAACAAACAGAAAATGAATTTTATATATATATAGATTTCGATTTCACTAAGTACAGATTTTCTAAAATATAAAATTTTAAACTCTTTCAGAGTCTTACAACGGTCTATAAAATGTTCTATGTCTTCTTTTTCCTTCAAACTACAAAGTGAACATAAGTCTGAAACATTTAAGTGGTAATCATTACCATTAAGTTTAATAAGGTCACTTCTTGCCTCGAAAATCCACGTTATCGTTATGTTTTCTAATTGTTACTCGTCTATCATGTATCTGATTCCTGCCACTGGGTCAAGTTTTCTATATATTCTGCTTGTTTAATATTCTGCTTGTTGCATATAATAAATTAATCCGATTTTCAGCCCACTGTGTTTGATTGAGTTTTTGCTCTGTCCATGAGATACCATAATCAGCTCATATTCTGTTCATAGCATTCATCCATAGAATTTGCCGTCTAATAAGGATTTTGGAGAGTTGATTAGGAAGTCTGTCCTGATTATAATAGAACAAAGCTTTGTTCATATACCCCAGGTGCAAGTCCAAAGTATACAGATTACCATTTTCTATTCCCGTTTCAAGTCTTAGCGTATATGTTGGTGTACAATTAAGAATCCTCAATATTTTCTTTAAAAAGTATAGCTGTAGTTTATCCACTTCTTCGAACAAAGATAATCCCCAGACTTGTGCGCTATAACTTTGTACTGCTCTACAAACTGCCAGAAACGGTTTCGATTTGGATCTTTGAGATATCGAGAGGTTTGTTCAAAAAGTTGTTCCGGTTCTTATTTCAATATGTTTTTTGAAAATCATTTTTGGTGTCAAGGTAACGCCAACGTAGCAGTATTCGGATGCTATTCTAATATCTTCTCCTTTAAAATATCATTTTTCATAATCTCAGACTTACTTAAATGTACCTCGACATCCCACATTTTACAATAATCTGCTAATTTATATATCATTTTCTGCAAAGCGTTTATATCATCAGCAAGAATAACGATATCATCTGCATATAGCAACAGTCGTATATTTAAATGTTCGATATTAAGTCCTCCCTCTAAAAAGTCATGAATATCATTAAGATAGAACGCAAAGAGTAGTGGTGATAGCAGACAACCTTGTTTTACGCCTGATACACCCAGAGAAAAAATGACATCATCCGTGTACAAAATGACGACATTCGTTGTCGATAGTGTACAAAACACGTTTGTGGTCAAATTGTGCACGCCGTTGTCAATTCGACAACGAGCTATTGACAACGACATCGTTGGTTAACCTACATCAAATGACTATAAATTGACACCAACACGGTGTCGAAGTGACAACATGTCGGTGTTAAACTGACACCCTACCGGTGTCGAAGTGATATCGTGCCGGATTTAAATTGACACCGTACCGGTTTTAAATTGACACTCTACCGGTTTTAAATTGACACCGTTCCTTTCCCATTCCGTTTCCAATCTACCGTTTACAATTTACTTTAGTAATAAAAAAGATCAAAATTGATTATATTTTTGTTACATAAAAATATTTTATTCAATGGATGTATACATAAATGTATATTTTATTTAAAAGTACAAAAACTTAATTAAATTAACTTAATTCTAAAATAAATGTTTTGTGTGCAAAGCACAATATCTCTACTTAAATGTCTGACATTAATTATGTCATCTCTATGGTCAGATGTCATGTTTTGACTAGCATATTTAATGACTGTCTTCCCCATTGAAGTCCCACTTCACAATGTCTTCAAGTCCTAAATTAAATAATAATTCTAATTATGTGTTATATAAAACTTACTGTAATTTGTCTTACCTTTGACAAAACTCCGCCGATATTCGAGCAATGTGATACCAGTGTGTTGGTGCTATTTTTGGATGGTAATGGCATTGTCTCATCATCAATTCCTAAGTAAGTCATCTTAGTCGTAACACTATATTACCTCCGTTTTTCTTTTCAAGCAAAAAGTTTTTTGCCTGAACTCCACACGCAACCTGAATGGTGGCACTGCCTCCTTTAAATCTTCTTTTTTTAAATACGGTAAGCTTTTAAAGGTTATTTGTGATGCTAAAAAAAAAGAAATAAAAATTTTTCTTACTGTAAATTCTACGTTGTTTTTTCAAGCATTGAATTACCTACATTTCAAATATTGAAAAATTGAGTCCATGGTTATATTTTTGAAAAATTGCTTTAGTTCGACAGCAAATTCAATTTCGTGGCTTTGTTCCATTTTATTAATTAATTTAAAACGATACTAACGAACACACTGAATAAAGCCAACACAATGAAAAATTCATAAAATTTCGGCGTTAGCAAAGAATTCGACGACGTAACGTTGACAATTTGAACACGTTTGTTGTAAAGTTGTAAACATGCGTTATCAAAAACTAAAAATTTTGGCGCATGCGTCTATTTTAAAAACATAATGTTGTCGATTCATACACGTTCGTTTACAATTTGATACCAGGCGTTGTGAAAAAAATTCACAACGTAGGCGTGCAATATTGACCACAACCGTCGTCGATTTTGGAACGTCATTTTTCCGTCAGTGTACAGTTGAAAAGTCCTCTGATAATTCTTGACCAGTCCACACTGCCGAGTTTGTAGTTTTATACATGTTTTCTATAAACTTCACTGCTTTTGACGAAAGACCTATTGTATCTAGCTTGTATATAAGTGCATTTCTAGAAATTTTATCGAATGCGGCTTTAAAATCCAGGTTATATATATGTTGTCAACTGTTGAATAGTTCCTCCTAAAATCAAATTGTATTCATTCAAGAGTTTGTAACGTTCGGGCCATTCTGAGAGTCTATTTGTTAACAAACCTACCATTATCTTTGGTAGACAGACAGAAATTCCACGATAATTACTTCGTATTGCCATATCTCCTTTTTTATGTATCGGGTAAATTATATATAATATTAATAAGCTAGGAGATTTCTTGTGATCGATGTTTTGTGCTACCGTTTTAACCCGATTTTGACCAAACGTATATTATTTGAAAGGTATTTATTTTTAGCCGTTTTGCAGATTTACAGATTTTTAAATTTTTTCCTTTATTTTGAGTAAATTTCATTTAAAGTTGCTACTAACACATACATATATAAATTTATACACTGCTATGTGTGTGTTTATTAAATTTGTTAATGTGTTTGTAATAAAAATTAGTTTGTTTTTTTTGTGTTGATTTGTGAGTTGGCTGTAATTGATTAGCATACCTTTAGGGTCTTTATTTAATGAAAAAATAAAATTTCCTAGAATTTGCACTCGAATTTCGAGGGCTGGAATCTGCTAGTTTAATATGAAAGTATCATCTATTTTGCCACTATCACACATTATATTACATATTGCTGCTATCTCTTCTAACAATTCTTCTGGAGCATTTTTATAGAATTCATATGGGACGCGATATTCGCCTGGTGCCTTGTGGTCTTTAGCTTTTTGCAGCACTTATGGCCTTATGACTTCAGTTCTTCTGCTGTTTCCATTATTACTGGGAATTCATTACCATTTCTTATATCCTTAGCAATTTTCCACCAATCGATACTATTATTAACCTGATCTATCTTTTGTTCCAAGTGCAATAGATTATTTGATTTTTCTTCCCTACAAATTTCATTAAATCTTTGTTGAACTATGTTGAACGTCTATTTCGTGTGTAAAGTGATTCATGCTGATGTTTGTTCTTAATTCATTCTAAATAGAATAACATTCAATCAACCACTTTGAATTCCGTTTGTTCGCACTAAGTATACTAATGCTGATCGTTAAAGGAGAATTCATATGATGATTCTACAAATATAAATATCCTTAACTATATTATACTTGAATTCTTAAATTTTTATTGTTAATATTTGTACTAGTGACTTTTTGTAACTTTATACAACATTGATATCTCTATAAATAGTCTGAAAGGATTAAATATATAGACTTAAATGAATAAATAACAGGCGCAACTAACTGGATATAGAAAATAAGCATAAACCAAATTTGAGTGGGATTTTTATTAATTTTTTCGGCTGCAGATATGAAAAAGTTTATATCGGATGCTATATCTATATGGGGACTAGGCCCAAAAATAGGCCGATCCTGACCATGTTTAACAAAGTCTCTTGTATTTTGCAAATATATAAACAACCAAAATTTGAGAAGAATCAGTGCAATATTTATACCCTATACCACTATGTGGTTTGGGTATAATGACTTTGTGCTGCAAATTACCCATATGAAATCGACATAAATTGCCATAAGATCCAAATTGTCCTATAGATCTTACTCAAATTGGGTTTGTATGCATTCATTACATCCACTAATGAGTAGTCCAAAAATGATCCCTTTGACCCCATATAGAGCTGCTTCCCGATCTTCATTTAAATCTATTAAAAAACAAAAATATTGCACTGATTCTTCTCAAATTTTGTTTGTACATATTTTTGCAAAATACAAGAGACTTTACCAAACATGATCAGGATCGGTTCATTTTTGGACCTAGTCCCTTTATAGATATAGCATCCGATATGAACTTTTTCATATCTGCAGCCAAAAAAATTAATAAAAATCCCACTCAAATTTGGTTTTTGCTTATTTTCAATGTCCAGTTAGTTGGGCCTAAGAGATAGGGTTTCTAAACGCATGGTATAGGGTATCGTATAGTCGGTCTAGACCGACTATAATTTTCTTACTTGTTTTGTTATTTTGTTAGATTTAGGTGAAGATCGGGAAGCAGCTCTATATGGGGCCTAAGACTAAGAGTAGTCCAATAGGGATCATTTTTGGACTACTGATTAATGGATGTAATATATACATACAAACCCAATTTGACTAAGATTTGTATGATAATTTGGATCTTATGGCAATATATGTTGATTTCATAGGGGTCATTATTTGGGGGCTAGGTCTGAACATGGACCGATTCGCACCAATTTCAATAGCGTTCATCCCATGGCTGACAAAAGCTTATATACCAAATTTCATCAAAATATATTCATAGTTGCGACCTGCAGTTTGATTACAAGCTTTACATGGACACACAGACGGACGGACGAATCAGATAGTGATTCTCATTCGATCGGTATAATTAAAGATGGGTGTAGGTCAAATATTTTGGGTTGTTACAAACAGCAGCACAAAGTCATTATACCCAAACCACATAGTGGTATAGGGTATAAAAATACATAACAAAACATGAGTACTTATTGTCCATACGATTTTTTGAAATTTTTTCCCTAAATTATTGGATACGTATTGTAATAAATTTTAAGTTATAACCTCCATACGAAGCTGTCTCCCTGTATGAGCACGTTTGCTTAAAAAGTAGTTTAGGCAAATATGAATGTATCTATTTTTAACTCGATATTGCGAAGGGTATGATATGGTCAACATATACCGACTGTAACACTCTTGCTTGTTTTTCTTCTTCTTCCAGCCTTTTCTGCCCTTTGATAAAAATAAATAACAAAACGTACATGCATACTTAAATTGCTTAGCCACAAACTAGTAGATAACAAATCTTAAATTCCTATCTACCAACGACGATACCAAATGATACAATATCAGCATACTAATCAAGTTTACAAGATCACTAACTATTGTTAGTTAAAGAGATCGACATCGACTAAAACTATTGACTATTTTTAAATGTTGCAACTAGCATACATAATAACATAGGAAGACAAATATAGAGGAGGCACATAGAAATACCTTATCAGAGTTGCCAATGGTATTAAATTAAATTAAAATATAGTTTGTTATTCTAAAAAAAATAACTGAGAACCATAAAATTTAAATGTCAGTGATTCCATTAAAAACTGGAATGTATAGCAATATTTAGACAAAATAGAATTGGTTAGAGGAGAAGCAAAATAAAGCAATATAATTATATCCTATACCACAATGTGGTCAGGTTATAATGTGCTTGTGTTGATGTTTATAACTACCAAAAATATTTGGCTCAAACCGATCTTATATTATATCTATCGATTCAGAATCACTAAATGAATAAAATAAGAGTGATAATTATGTTGTGGGTAAAATTTAATCAATATAACATTTATTTTTTGAAATATTTTACTTATCTATAATCTTAATAGGCTAGGCGATTTCTTGTGACCGATGTTTTGTTCTACCGTTTTATCCCGATTTTGACCAAACGTATATTATATGCAAGGTACTTCTAGCCATGTTGCAGATTTACAGATTTTTAAAATTTTTCATTAATTTTGAGTAAATTGCATTTAAAGTTGCTACTAACACATACATAAAATTATTCATATGCTATGTGTGTGTTTGTTAAATTTGCTAATGTGTTTGTAATTAAAATGAGTTTGTTTTTTGTGTTGATTTGTGAATTGGCTATAATCGATTAGCATAACTTTAGGGTCTTTATTTAATGAAAAATATAATTTCCTAGAATTTGCACTCGAATTTCGAGGGCTGGAATCTGCTAGTTTTTATTAATTCTTTTAATAACTTAAAATAAAATAACAAAACTTCACAAAAATAACTCTGCATTTGTCTTTAGAAATAGGATAGCCAGGGCCGGATTAACCATGTCGGGGCCCTAGGCAATGTGTATCTCGGGACCCCTCACCCTTTCCATACTTCCTAATTTTGTCTACCATAATGTAAGTTTTTTCATAATTACGCTGTTTTTTTAAACTCTTTTAACTCATACTCTCTGTCTGTCTGTCTGTCTGCCATGGGTGGACCCCATTCCCCCTTATCAAATTGATCTGAAACTTGGCCCATAGTCTTCTCGTGACTATAGATTAATTTTGAGGTAGTCACGCACAGTCACGCGTGATCTAAATGTCATTTCCCCTCATCCGATCGATCTCAAACTTGGTCCATACACTTGCTGTGAAAAAAAGATTAACTTTGACTTAGTCACGCACAGTCACGCGTGGTCACGCACAGTCACGGAGTGATCTAAATGTCATTTCACCTCATCCGATCGATCTGAAACTTGGTTCATACACTTGCTGTGAAAAAAAGATTAACTTTGACTGAGTCACGCAGAGTCACGCATGGTCATGCACAGTCACGGAGTGATCTAAATGACATTTACCCTCATCCGAACGATCTGAAACTTGGTCGATATACTTGCTGTGAAGAAAGATCAACTTCGACATAGTCACGCGCAGTCACGCATAGTCACGCACAGTCACGCAGTGATTTAAAACCCATTTTCCCTAATCCGATCGATCTGAAACGCACGCACAGTCACGAAGAGATTAAAACCCCACTTCCCCTCATCCGATGGATCTGAAACTTTGTCCATAGACTTGTTAGACTTTTAAGATAGTCACACACAGTCACGGAGATATTCAAAACTCATATGCATAAGGAAAGAAAGTGTTTTAATAAAAACTTTGCTTTTTATGGGTTAGATTATTTAAATTTTTATTAAAAAAAAAATAAAATTGTATCAAATATTTGGAGTTCAAATTAATTATTTGTATGCTAATAGCTACTCAAATGAAACTTATACTCCACTTTGACTTTCAGTAATTCTTTTTTTTTTATAATAAATTAACTAAAACACCAGACCTAAAATATATGTACAATATGCTGAATATTGTTAAAATTCAATTAAATTAACCATAAACCTTAAAAAGCCACAAACATCTATTTTCGACTTGATCAATAACCGATTATAAGTTCTGCTATTGCAATTTAGACTCTTGCCCTCACTAACGAATAAAATTCCAAGATAATTTAAATTATGAAACACTTTTATATTATTTAATTTAAATACTTGAATAAACTTACTCTCATAAAGTAAATTAAAATCTTCTTAGTGATCTGTAAAATATTACGTGACCAATTTCGAAGAATTTATTGTTTTTAATTATTTTATAAATTATTTAAATTAATCATACACGTGCAATATCGAAAAATTTTGGAGTCGGATTCTCGAGTTTTATTAGCGACTTCAACACCGATACAAACACCGCGACTCCGACTCCACAGCTCTCCTTGTAATCAAGCTACATAAATTTCTTTTGATTTATCAGTCTTGCTACGAACGGTATTGACATTGATGAAAATCGGTGCATGTTCAGTCCTAGTCCCCACACTATTGACCCCTATTAAGTCGACCTAAATTGCCATAAGATCCAAATTATCGTATAAAAATCTGTCAAATTTTGTTTGAGTGAGATATAAAACTGCTTCCCGATCTCTCAAAAAACAAGCATATAGCACAAATTTTTTTCAAAATATTGTTTATATATGTTTTTGCAAAAAATAATTGACTACCAAATATGGTCAGGATTGGTCCATTTTTCAACCTAGTTCCCATATAAATATAGCACCCGATATGAATTTTTTCTGTAGCCAAAAAAAATAATAATAATGCCACTAAAATTTGGTTTATGCTTATTTTCTATGTCCAATTAATTGGACAAGACCCTTTCTCTAAACGCATGGTATAGAGTATCGCATAGTCTTACTTTTTTTTTATTAAATTCCCCTACGAAAAAGTACCAATAACGGTGACTTTTTCGCTAAAAGTGGTAAAATTTTTAAATTGTTTATCATACATTCCTAACATATTTTTATTTCTCAACAAAGGTTCCAAATTTTGTATCCCTTTCAAATAATTGGATTTCTAAAGGTCCACAAAATGATTATTGATTTCATTGTTGGAGCTAAATTTCTTTCCTCTTAGCCATTTCGTAGGGTTTGGAAATAAAAAATAATTACTAGGTGCTAACTAAATTCGGAATAGTGGCAGATGAGATAGCAGCTCATAACCCAAGTCGTGGAATTTTGCGTTGGCGACCCATTTGAACACGTGTGCGTCCGTGCATTGTCTAAATGAAAAGGAAATGTTATAGCCAAATGCGATCTTTTTCTTTAAATCGATCCAATAAGTTCCCTGTGTATTTTTTATACCCTATACCACTATGGTATAATGACTTTGTGCTGATGTTTGTAAATACCAAAAATATTTGATCTAGACCTACCTTTTATTATACCGATTAACTCAGAATCAATTTTTTGAGAATAACTTTCTGAGTCGATTTAGAGTGCCTATTCGTCTGACTGTCTGTCTGTCCGTCTAGAAACTACCGGTCGCAAATATAAATATATTTTAATGAAATTTGATATATAAGCTGCTATCACCCATAGCATGAAGGCTTTGAAACTGGTGAAAATTGGTGCATGTTCAGACCTAGTCCACATACAAATAAGCCCTATGAAATCGACATAAATTTTCATAAAATCCAAATTATCTTATAGATCTCGGTCAAATTGGCTTTGTGTATGTTTATTACTCCCATTTATCAGTAGTCCAAAAATAAAGCCAATAGGACAATTCTTAGACATATCCTCATTTGCAAAAAATAATTGACCTTACCAAATATGGTCAGGATCGGTCAATTTTACGACCTAGTCCTCATATAAATATACCATCCGAAATGAACTTTTTCATATCCGAAGGCAACAAAAAACCTACCACTCAAACTTGCTTCATGTTTATGTTCTTTATCTAAATAGTTGGACCAAAGAGATACGGCATTTAAACGCATGGTATAGGGTATAGCATAGTCGGTCTAGATCAACTATAATTTTCTTACTTGTTTTTTTTTTAATGTGGATTATGCCGAACCAAAATGCCCTTCTTGGCCATCTTTGTGTCGATCTGACCGGTAATATCCATTTTTTCGCTGCTTGGTTTCTGGTATAACGTAAGGGAACCATGTTTCATCGACCATTAGAAACCCATCATCACTCCTTTATAGTTCTCTCACGAGTTATGGTCAATTGTGAGGCATTCGTCTTGCGGATAGCTTTCTAAAATACAACTGATCATTTAAAACTGAAATACATATGGCATCAAAAATTTCGCGAACTTTCACTCCCCATTTTTGCCAAAAAATAACGAGGTTGTTTGCTTTGAATAGCTGCCAATAATAACTTTCATAACGGAGCTTATTCAAAAATTTTTCAGTAATCTAATAATATATGGTAGTTGACGCTGACAGTCAAGACCTTATAAATAGATCAGCCCGCGTTTTCACGGCTGTAGTACTTATTTAGGTAGTACTTATTTAGGTGGCATGGCATAGTGGGTAATAACGAAATAAAAAAGCACGATTTGGAGCAGAGGAGACTTCCTTCGGCCCAAATCATGAACAAGGCATTGTCAAAAATGACATCAATGAAAGAGTTACCACATAGACAAGAAAAACAATTAAAAATCGTATACTCACAAATTTTCGAATTTAATGAGCAAAGACGCAAAGATGCTTCTACGACGATATAACTGTACGTAGTTACATCCTATATCGTAATTGAGACTGCTCTGCTCAGAATTAACAGGTAAAAATCTGGTTTCGAAATGTAAATATGATGGCAGCCCTTTTCATGTTGTTAACCTGATAGTTTTGTTAATTTTAATTTTTCTTCCACAACAGGAGAAAACATTTACAACATACGCACATTCCAATGAAATTTGTTGATTTATTCTTTTTGTGTTTTTTTTTTGTCTTGAATGATCATGATGACCATAATCATGATCATTAAGATAACTACTACAACAACTGTGCTCTCCTTTTAACTTTGAAGCCGGTTTGAATTGGTTTGAAGTCATAGCCGAGCCTCTTTTATGCCACTAACGTCTTTGTAGCCTAACTAAAACTGGGTTTAATTATTTATTGTTTGCTTTCTTATGGTACGACTACATATTACTCATGAACGAAGTGAGTAGTGCTAAGTTCGCGTGACTTTACTGTGGATAAAAAGCTAAAAATAAACCTCTGCGCAGCACCTGCTGCTTATGATTATGCTGCCTAACTTATCAATGTGTCAATTTGTACCGGTGGACCAGTGTTTAAAATCATCTTCGCCATTATCATTACTTTTATCAAACGTTAAAATCGTAGAAACTTAATTGAAAAGCATTTATGATCATAGCACATTTAAATTTTTTTTATTGCATGATATAAAATGTCAATAAATAAAAACTTTATCGAGAATTTGATACAAAAATTTTAATAAACAAGTTAAAATAAATAATTATATTTAAACACAGGAGTAAAAAATAATAAAATTTTTTTATTATTTCAAGAAGATTTTATATTCAAAAGGAAGAAACAAAATTAGACACTAAATTTTCTTAATCATATATTAAAACAAGTAAGAAAATTATAGTCGGTCTAGAGCGTCTATACGATACCCTATACCATGCGTTTAGAGACCCTATCTTTTAGGCCCAACTAACAGGATATAGAAAATAAGCTTAAACTAAATTTGAGTAGGATCTTTATTAAGTTTTTTGGCTGAAGATATGAAAAAGTTCATATCGGATGCTATATCTATATGGGTACTAGGTCCAAAAATGGACCGATCCTTATCATGTTTGGTAAAGTCTCTTGTATTTTGCAAAAAAATATACAAACCAAATTTGAGAAGAATCAGTGCAATATTTTTGGTTTTTTGATAGATTTAAATGAAGATCGGGAAGCAGCTCTATATGGGGCCTATGACTAAGAGTTGTCCCATAGGGATCGTTTTTTGACTATTCATTAATGGATGTAATAAACGCATACAAACCCAATTTGAGTAAAATCTATATGACAATTTGGATCTTATGACAATTTATGTCGATTTCATAGGGGTC
The DNA here is from genome assembly GCA_963682025.1 of Cordilura impudica. Lineage (NCBI taxonomy): Eukaryota > Metazoa > Arthropoda > Insecta > Diptera > Scathophagidae > Cordilura > Cordilura impudica. The sequence goes on along the minus strand of OY821518.1, from coordinate 127,266,581 downwards.
ATTTGTATGGGGGCTAGGTCTGAACATCGACCGATTCTTACCAATTTCAATAGCGTTCATCCCATGGCCAATAGAAGATTAAATACCAAATTTCATCATTGCGACCTGCAGTTTGATTACAAGCTTTACATGGACACACAGACGGACGGACGGACGGACGGACATCGTTAAATCGAATCAGATAGTGATTCTGATTCGATCGGTATAATAAAAGATGGGTCTAGGTCAAATATTTTTGGTAGTTACAAACAGCAGCATAAAGTCATTATACCCAAACCACATAGTGGTATAGGGTATAAAAATAGCTACGATACGATATAAACTATCATAGAATGTTAACAGCACAAATAGCTTTGTTCCCAATAAAAATTTGGAAAAATATTAAAAGAGTTATCGTAGACAAACAAAAATTAGCAAATTAGGAAAAAAAAAATTATTTTTAATGGAATCATTGCAAAGCCAACCACAACTACATATAATACATTATTTTTTTCCTAGAAGCCGTTGCCTACAGCTCTCACAATATACCATTTAATTTTCATCTTAATCGCAGCGAGGACTCGTTTGACTCCCATATACAGTTTTTCTAAAAAAAAAAAAACACTATAAAACCTGTAAAAATTGTTCGATTGTTCTAAAATTGGAGATGGAGGATAGTAGATAGAACTCTTAATATTCTTCTTCTTCATTTGCCTATTCGTTTTCCAAATGTTCGCTACCAAACGTTTCTATTTCTCGCCTCGCTCAGGAGATTATCAGTCTATATCTGCATATTATTAAGCCATGGTATTTCATTCTTTACTCTAGTTATCCCTTCTTCAATATTTGTTCGCGTAATCATTTGTAACAGCTTGTATTTTGGTTTCCTCATAGTGTGTCCCAAGTATGCTGTCTTTCGTTTCTTTGTAGTGGCTAAGGGCTCTCTAACAGTACAATAGATCGCAGTACTTTCGACACCTCTTTATACAAGGGCTCTCTATTGCGGTGTTCTTTTCTTAGTACTTCGCTGTCCGATATAAAGTAAATCCATGGCATCTTGAGCATCCGTCGACAAATCCATATATTAAAGGCTTCCATTCCAGCTTCTTTATGTCCACTGCTTTTATGGTCCATACCTATATTGCATATAGCAGAACTGACTAAGATTAATGTCATGGATGGTAAGAACTTTTTTATATTTAAAAAATACTTCTCTTGCCATTTCAATAAGGCATCTTAGTTCTTTCAAAATATCCTATTGGTCGTTGATTGTAACCCCGAGATATTTAAAACTCAATACAAAGTCGACGTAAGAGTTTTGTATCACAACCACATATTGGTTTTCTATATATTAATCTTCAGGCCGAATGTTTCACTGTAAACAGTCAATGTAGACTAGATCTTGGAGTTCAGACATACTATTAGCCAGTAAGAGTGATCAGCATATCTAAAATTGTTGAGGAATATATTTGAAGTATTTGTTCTCATGCTCATGTTCTCAAACCTGCACAAATGCTCAGGAAGTGAGAACAGAAAACAGAAAAATTAGTTTTTGTTTGATATTCTGAAGAGTCCTTAAACCCATACAAGAAGATCGTTATCAGTCGTGACTATAAAATTTTTGAAAAGAAGATGGTCGAATCGAAAAATTATATAGAGCAATGAAAGTTTGTCGCAATATCATCAGAGACCAACATAGAAGAACAATATTAAATTCCAATTGAAGAAGAATATTTATCAGCAGATGAAGATCAGTGTGATAATTGCTATATTGATTCAGATTTTGTACTATCAATAAAGGTCAATCACCAGCTAGATACGCCAATATATTATTTGCAGGCGAGAAACCAAAAAGTTTGAAAGAAATTGCAAATTGAGAAGACATATCGCACCTGTACCTCTAAAGTGAGTCAACTCAAAATTTACAAATTTCAATGTTTGCTATAAAATTTAAAAACAGTTGTTTCATTGTAAAGAATTGCGAATAATAAGTATACAACAGTAGTTGGTTTTTGCGATTTTTTTCAAAAAAGTTTTTTGGGTGCAACTCAAAATATATCTTTTTAGTGGATTCTAAAGAAACTACTCTTATAACACAAACAGGGTTACAACTGTATTTTTTTTTTTGCGAAAGACTAGAAAAACCGATGTAAAATTATTACAGTGGATAGATATGACCACTGTGCATCGTTTTCTTGCAAAAAGTGAAAATTGAAAAATTTTGAGTTGACTCACTTTAGAGGTACAGGTGCGATATGAATGATGAAATGAACTCGCTCCGAAAGAACGAAACTTGGAAAATTAACGAAAAGCAGTCGAATTCAAGTGGTTCTTTAGACTTACGAAAGACAGATGTGGTAATATTGCAAAGTTTAAAGCTAGATTGTGGCTCAAGGTTTTACGCAGAACTTCGGCGTTGACTACGATAAAGTCTTAGCGCCAGTGATTCCGCAAGCTATGTTTTGTACATTTTTTACTTTGGCTGGATCTCTCAAATACAATATTAAACAATATGACGTAAAAACGGCGATTATAAACGGACATTTGAGTGAGGAAATCTCTATGCGTCTAGCCCCCAGGTATGAAATTAGATCGAAGGATAATGAAATGTTGGTGTATAATCTGAAACGAAGTTTGTATGGTCCCAAGCAGTCTGCAAGATATACTGAAATTTTAGGTTTTTTATGTCCTAGAAATGGAAAATTTTAAACAAGGTCAAGCTCATCCCTGTCTATTTAACCTTTAACTATGGAGGTGAAATTTTGGAACATAGTCAGTGACGTGGTGGTAAATTTTACCCCTTTTAATTTTACTAAATAAATTTAATAAAAAACAATTTCTACATTTTTAATTTAAAAAATAAAAAAATTTAAATTTCATCAAAATAGGCACTTTATTCCACAAACCTTTATTTTGTACAAAAAAAAAAAAAAAGGAGAGGGTAAAATTTATCACCACCTCCAAAGTTAAAGGTTAAGAAAGAGGTAGGAAAGCATTTTGTATACATGCATTTATACCTGTATACGTTGATTACATATCGAAGTCGATAAATTATAAAATTTTTCGAAAAAAGCTAAAATTTTTATATTTCAAATTAAAAGCTACATTTTTAAATACAAGTAAAACAACCTAAAATGGAATTAAATATAACAAAAACAAAAATTTGTTATCAATTTCCGTGAAGCATTGAACTATAAATTTCATAAACGGCATTTAAAAAAATTTTAAATTTAAATATATTATGATCAAAATGTGGTGAGTTTCCCTCTTTAGCTTTAATGGCAATATTATACGCTTAAAAAAAATATAAACAAAAAAACAAGAATAATGAACTCTTTTTTTAATTTATTCAAATTTTCGTAAATTTAGGGCGGTACAGTAAAATAAGAATTTTTTAAAGTTCATATTTTGGAAACTAATGGAAAAGTGTCTGTCTGTCCGTTGAAATCATGCTCACTCACAAAATAATTAGGATAATATTGTTTGTCATAATTTCGAGGAGGTTGGTATTTAAAATAGGGTAAATCGGGCATAATTGTACCAAGATATGGCCTAAAATATGGAGACACTTCTAAAAAATTATAAATATTTAGTGTGTATGTTGTAATATTATTGTAGAAAGAAGTTTATCAAATGTTTTACTTTGTCAATAAGTCCAGATATTAATGTGTACGTAAAAGCCAAAGATTCAGCATAGCCGAATTTATCACTCTAACTTATTATCTATACTATTAACAGGCTAGGCGATTTTTTCGTTTTACCGTTTTATGCCGATTTTGACCAAACGTATGTTATTTGAAAGGTATTTCTTTTTAACTGATTTTTAAATTTTTTCCTTTATTTTGAGTAGATTGTATTTAAAGTTGCTACTAACACATACACAAAAAAATTATACTTATGCTATGTGTGTGTTTATAAAATTTGTTAATGTGTTTGTTAATAAGTCTGTTATCTTCATTCACAATAATAATAAACCAAAAAGTGTTGGTTTGTGAATTGGTTAATTTAAAAAATAAAGTTGGCAAGAAATTGCACTCGAATTTCGAGCTCTGGAATCTGCTAGTTATAATAATTGTTGCAGAACTACTTTCTGAGAGGATTTTGCGATTTCCGTCCATCTGTTTGCGTGTATGTCCATGTAAACGTTGAAATCAAACTATAGGTCGCAAATAAAAATATGTTTTGATGAAATTTTGTCGGCCATATGACCACCAGTATTGAAATTGATTTCAACCGGTACATATTCAGACTTACGCCCCATCCAAATAAGCCCTATTGAGATCGGGTTAAGATGCCGTAAGATCCAGATTTCGTACAGATATCAGTAAAATTTATTTTAATTGTGTTTAATATACCCGTTAATAAATAAACCCTGTATGGCTATTTTTATGTCATAGTCCCCATGCAAAAGCTACGTACCGATCTTCACTTAAATCTATAGAAAAAACTTAAATATTACATAGATATTTCTCAAAATTCGTTAATATGCATATCTATGTTTTTGAGACAAATAAGTTGTCATAACCGGACTATTTTTGACTAAGTTCCCATATAAAAATAGCATCCGATATTAACCATCGGATTATCTATCCTAGCTGCACACCACAATTTAATAACCATGCCACTCAAATTAGGTTTTTGATTATTTTCTGTATCCAGTTAATAACTCAGCAAAGCTGGATCCCTCTATAAACCCATGGTATAGCTTATCGTCTACACAGATTATAATTTGCATACTTGTATTATTTAGTTTTGTCTATTAACCCTGAAAGAGTATCGTTAGTCGATTCGCCTAACACCAATTTCACTTTTGGTGATTTCTCCTCTTGAAGTATTTTATATATACCATATACCACTATGTGGTCAGGGTATAATGACTTTGTGCTGATGTTTATAACTACCGAAAATATTTGACATGTACCCATCTTTTATTATAACAATCAAATAAGAATTGCTTTCTGAGTCGATTTAGCGATGTTCGTCTGTCCGTCCATGTAAACTTTGTATTCAAACTCCATGTCGCAAATATGAATATATTTTGATGAAATTTAGTATATAAGCTTCCATCGGCCATAGGATGAATGCAGTTGAAATTGGATAAAATCGGTTCATGTTCAGACCTAGTCCCCATACAAATGACCCCTATGAGATCGACTTAAATTGCCATAATATCAAATTTTCATCTCGGTCAAATTGGATTGGTGTATGATTATTACATCAGTAGTCCAAAAAAAAACCCTTTAGGACAATTATTAATCATAGCCCACATATGGAGATAATTTCCGAACTTTACTTAAATCTATCAAAAAAACAAATAGATTGCACGATTTTTCTCATATTTTGTTTGTATATGTTTTTGCAAAAAATAAGTGACCTTACCAAATATGGTCAGGATCGGTTCATTTTTCGACCTAGTATTCATATAAATATATCATCTGACATGAACTTTTTCATATCCGAAGTCAAAACAATTAATTTTGTCAGTCTATCTTTACAACTCTAATGCTTGGTTTTTACTATGCCATTTTCAATGTCAATTGATGTCAATTATTGTCAGTTGTATGAAAACGGGTTGTAATGTCTTGTCATTTGCAACTCATGCAACATTTGACATCTAAACTGGAATTGCCAACAATTGGTAATTTGTTTTTGGTTGACAGCCGGTTTTTTTTGTTAGTTTCTAAGATGTAATGTAAACGCAATTAATAGAAAACAAGTAAGAAAATTATAGTCGGTCTAGACCGATTGTAGGATACCCTATACCATGCGTTTAGAGACCCTACCCCATAGGCCCAACTAACTGGACATAGAAAATAAGCTAAACCAAATTTGAGTGGGATTTTTATAAATTTTGTTGTCTGCAGATATGAAAAAGTTCATATCGGATGCTATATCTATATGGGGACTAGGCCCAGAAATGGACCGATCCTGACCATGTTTGGTAAGGTCTCTTGTATTTTGCAAAAATATATACAAACAAAATTTTAGAAGAATCAGTGCAATATTTTTGTTTTTTGATAGATTTAAGTGAAGATCGGGAAGCAGCTCTATATGGGGCCTATGACTAAGAGTTGTCCCATAGGGATCATTTTTGGACTACTGATTAATGGATGTAATAAACACATACGAATCCAATTTGACTAAGATTTATATGATAATTTGGATCTTATGGCAATTTAAGTCGATTTCATAGGGGTCATTTGTATGGGGGCTAGGTCTGAACATAGACCGATTCTCACCAATTTCAATAGCGTTCATCCCATGGCCGACATCGTTAAATCGAATCAGATAGTGATTCTGATTCGATCGGTATAATTAAAGATGGGTCTAGGTCAAATATTTTTGGTAGTTACAAACAGCAGCACAAAGTCATTATACCCAAACCACATAGTGGTATAGGGTATAATTAGGAAATGTCAGTTGAGGAAATTGTTTGTTGTCAGTTTATATGGCATAGTAAAAACTAGGCATAACAAAGAAGTTCAAAATATATAAAACTAAATAAAACAAAATTAAACATATGTATCTATATTATTAATAGATTTCTTGCGGCCGATGATTTTTTCAACAGTTGCCTCCCGATTTGAACGGAATTTCTTTTTAGCTGTGCACCACATTTACAGATTTTTAAAGTTTTAAATTTTTTTTGGAGTAAAAAGTGTTTGTGAGTTCGTTTTCTTTATTCACAATAATAATTGTGTTGAATTGGAAAATAATTTTGGACATAAACCATTCACAATATTAATTGTGTGGAATTGAAAAATAATTTTGGATAACGCAATCGATATTTAAAAAGTGTTGAATTGTGAGTTGAGTAAAATAACTTATTAAATGAAGAAATAAAATTTCCTAGAATTTGCACTCGAATTTCGAGGGCTGGGATCTGCTAGATATATTTGAAGTACAGTCCACTTAAATCGCAAACAAATTTTCTTACTTGTTTTTTGTTTAATAATAATTTAATAATGGATAATTTGTTTAAAATAAATATAAACAAGTAAGAAAATTATAGTCGGTCTAGACCGACTATACGATACCCTATACCATGCGTTTAGAGACCCTATCTCTTAGGCCCAACTAACTGGACATAGAAAATAAGCGAAAACCAAATTTGAGTGGGATTTTTATTAATTTTTTTGGCTGCAGATATGAAAAAGTTCATATCGGATGCTATATCTATATAGGGACTTGGTCCAAAAATGGACCGATCCTGATCATGTTTAGTAAAGTCTCTTGTATTTTGCAAAAATATATACAAACAAAATTTGAGAAGAATCAGTGCAATGTTTTTGTTTTTTAATAGATTTAAGTGAAGATCGGGAAGCAGCTCTATATGGGGCCAAAGGGATCATTTTTGGACTACTCATTAATGGATGTAATGAACGCATACAAACCCAGTTTGAGTAAGATCTATATGACAATTTGGATCTTATGGCAATTTATGTCCATTTCATATGGGTAATTTGTATGGGGGCTACGTCTGAATATGGACCGATTCTCACCAATTTCAATAGCGTTCATCCCATGGCTGATAAAAGCTTATATACCAAATGTCATCAAAATATATTCATATTTGCGACCTGCAGTTTGATTACAAGGTTTACATGGACACACAGACGGACGGACGGACGGACGGACGGACGGACATTGTTAAATCAACTCAGAAAGTGATTCTGATTCGATCGGTATAATTAAAGATGGGTGTAGGTCAAATATTTTTGGTTGTTACAAACAGCAGCACAAAGTCATTATACCCAAACCACATAGTGGTATAGGGTATAAAAACTCAAATGCATAGTTATATAATCAAAATTGGTGTTACTCATTTCGACTAAAAAAGCGCACAGACAGGGTCAAATTAACGACTATGCGGCACTAACAGTAAGTTTTATACAAAGTATCACCTAAATCACAAAATCTAAACGTCTGATATCTTGTCTATCACAACAGCAATCCGACTTTTATTTACTAAGTATTAAAAAGAGGCAAAAAATTATCAGATATAAAAACAAAAAATTTACTAATAGTGCGCTTACCTTTGGTATAAAATCTCGAAAAATTAGATTTCAACGTAATTTTCACTAAAATCACGAGATTTCCTATACAAACTAATATCTCAATAGATAAATTAATAAAGCTAAATACTGGTTCTATTTCTTCCAGTGTATATAATATATCAAGAGAACATGTTTTTGTTTAAGAAATATCCGCATTTTTACATAGTTTGAAAATTAATGTTTTTTAAAAATCTTTGTTTATATATATCAGTCGTTTCAAACAACATTTTGTAATTCCAAGTGTAAATACAGAATTGTTTAAATTCTTTAGATTTCCACCATATGTAAACCCACCAGAAATCCTTTAAAATATAAAACGATAACTACAATTTAAAGCGGCTACAATTTATTTATTCCAAATATTCGTTGACTTTGAAATAAATAATTTCGTAAATGAAATCTAACCCATAAAAACAAAGTTTTTATTAAAACTCTTTCTTTCCTTATGCATATGAGTTTTGAATATCTCCGTGACTGTGGGTGACTGTGTGTGACTATCTTAAAACTAATCTTTAGCCACAACAATTCTATGGACAAAGTTTCAGATCCATCGGATGAGGGGAAGTGGGGTTTTAATCTCTCCTTGACTGCGCGTGACTATGTCGAAGTTGATCTTTTTCACAGCAAAGTTTTAGATCGATCGGATAAGGGAAAATGGGTTTTAAATCACTCCGTGACTGTGCGTGACTATGCGTGACTGCGCGTGACTATGTCGACGTTGATCTTTCTTTACAGCAATTATATCGACCAACTTTCAGAACAGTCGGATGAGGGTAAATGACATTTAGATCAGTCCGTGACTGTGCGAGGCCATGCGTGACTGCGCGTGACTAAGTCAAAGTTAATCTTTTTTCACAACAAGTGTATGGAACAAGTTTGAGATCGATCGGATGAGGGGATATGACATTTATATCACTCCGTGACTGTGCGGTCGGATAAGGTAAATGACATTTAGATCACTCCGTGACTGTGCGTGACCACTCGTGACAGTGCGTGACTAAGTCAAAGTTAATCTTTTTTTGGACCAAGTTTGAGATCGTTCGGATGAGGGGAAATGACATTTAGATCACTCCGTGACTGTGCGTGACTACCCCGAAATTAATCTGTAGTCACGACAAGACTATGGGCCAAGTTTCAAATGAATTGGATAAGGGGGAATGGGGTCCACCCATGGCAGAGAGACAGACAGACAGACAGACAGAGAGTATGAGTTAAAAGAAAGAGTTTAGAAACAAAAGATTATAGTCAGTGGCCTCAATGTTCGGAGTCTAAAAGGAATCTATATGAATTTTTTTAAGATTCGATAAAATATGATTAATAATATTAATAAAGTGAAGAGTACGTTATAAATGAGTCAATTTGCTGTACGGGATGAAAATATATTTAATTCCATTTAATTGGCTGTATTTTTCAATTTTTGTATATAAAGAAGGTTTTTTTAAATTTTATATGACCGCATGTCTTAGACTGAATTTAAAAAATATAATAATTTTTAATTGCCTTTAGACACCATGAGTTGTTCAAAAATTTTATTGCTATTAATTAAAATCAAGATCGCTAAACAAGCAAACAATAAATCATAATTGTACAAAGATAACGTATTTGCTTAGAACATTCGGATCAATTTATAAAATTAAAAACACAATTCGATAATACAAAATTTAACTCTAGTATCGAATTATTGCTCAGCAGCAACAGTCCCAAAATAATAAAGTTTTCATAACACTGTTGTTGTTTTCTCTTTACATAGAAAATTAATTTAAAATTTCAACAACTATCCAACATAACTAATATACTTAAGCTACACAAAGAAAAAAATATTTTAAAACTAGTATAAAATACAATGTCAGAAGTGTTTGCGATTCTAAAGTAACATGTAAATTTGTCGAGACATAATTTTTGTTAAAATAACAAATCTTTTTATAACCTCCACACCACTGTGTAGAGGGTATATATGGGTTTGTCATTTCGTTTGTAATGCATCGAAAAACAACTCGAGTCGATATAGCGATGTCCATCTGTCCATCTGTCTGTTGACATCATGCTCGTTCACAAAATAAACCATTTACCATGCTAAACTTATGATAATATTATTTTTCATTATTTCGAGCAGGTTGGTATTGAAAATGGGGTAAATCGGGCATCATTGTGCCGAGATATGTCCAAAAAGATGACAAATTTTAAAAATTCAGTGTGTTTAAAAAAATAATATTAAGTTTATGAAACTATCAAATTAATGCTTTTTAAAATAATTTTTTTACATTTGTTACAAATAGTGCAATAAGTCACGATATTAATGTAAACGAAAAAAGATCAGTCACAGCCGAATTTAACACTCTTACTTGTACAAATTTAGTTTTAATCACTCTCAAAAAAATGCTAACTTACCAATTTGTCCCAATTTGATATGCGATAGGAAACTAAATTTTGTTAGCAGTCAATCGCACATTTAGATGGGAAAAAGTTCTACCTCCTTTCTTTAGTTTCACCAAATGTGCTTTAAAATAATTACTGGAAAATTTATTCTGTACGCAAATTTTATGCTACATGCATCGCAAAACATATAAAGTTTTTAGTTATTTCATTAAACATACAAATGTAAGGAGTTTTATATGGTCATACACACAAATTCATGATTGTTTATCACTTTACTTAATATAAATACATATTTTGATATGTTCCTAATGACCAGTGATTGTAATTACTTATTGTGATATTAAGCTTCCTATGGTCGTCCTAAGCAGGAATAATTAAAACAAATATGCTGTAATTTTATTTTCTGTCTGCGACGTTTCGACACTATGGTTGGTGTCCTCATCAGGCGTCTAATTTTATTTAATAATAATTAAGAATATACATTAATTATCACTTTAACAAATTTATGTGAATTTTTTGTAAAATAATTGTTACCTTAATAGTATTATTACACACTTAATCTAAATTTTACATTTTAATTTTATTTATTAAGTACTAAATTGTACATGTTACTAATGTGATCACCGTCTTCTTTAATGTTTATTTACTGTTTTTAAAGTTTACATATTAAGAAACATATTGACAAAACAGTAAACATTAAAGAAGACAGTGATCACAAATATTGCACTGATTCTTCTCAAATTTTGTTTGTATATATTTTTGCAAAATACAAGAGACTTTATCAAACATAGTCAGGATCGGTCCATTGTTGGGCCTAGTCTCCATATAGATATAGCATCCGATATGGACTTTTTCATATCTGCAGCCGAAAAAATTAATAAAAATCCCACTAAAATTTGGTTTATGCTTATTTTCTATATCTAGTTAGTTGGGCCTGAGAGATAGGGTCTCTAAACGCATTGTATAGGGTATCGTGTAGTCGGTATAGACCGACTATAATTATACCACTATGTGGCTTGGGTACAATGACTTTGTGCTGCTGTTTGTAACTACCAAAAATATTTGCCCTAGACCCATCTTTAATTATACCGATCGAATCAGAATCACTAACTGATTCGATTTAACGATGTCCGTCCGTCCGACCGTCCGTCCGACCGTCCGTCCGTCCATCTGTGTGTCCATGTAAACCTTTTAATCAAACTGCAGGTCGCAAATATGAATATATTTTGATGAAATTTGGGACGTAAGCTTTCATTGGCCATAGGATGAATGCTATTGAAATTGGTGAGAATCGGTCCATGTTCAGACCTAGCCCCCATACAAATTACCCCTATGAAAACGACATAAATTGCCATAAGATCCAAATTGTCATATAGATCTTACTCAAATTGGGTTTGTATGCGTTTATTACATCCATTAATGAGTAGTCTAAAAGTGATCCCTGGGACAACTCTTAGTCATAGGCCCCATATAGAGCTGCTTCCCGATCTTCACTTAAATCTGTCAAAAAACAAAAATATTGCACTGATTCTTGTCAAATTTTGTTTTTATATATTTTTGCAAAATACAAGAGACTTTACCAAACATAGTCAGGATCGTTCCATTTTTGGGCCTAGTCCCCATATAGATATAGCATCCGATATGAACTTTTTCATATCCGCAGCCCAAAAAATTAATAAAAATCCCACTCAAATTTGGTTTATGCTTATTTTCTATATCCAGTTAGTTGGGCCTAAGAGATAGGGTCTCTAAACGCATGGTATAGGGTATCATATAGCCGGTCTCGACCGACTATAATTTTTTTGTAATATAAGAGAAATATGAAAAATAATTGAAGACAACGCTAGATGGAGTGTATAATGGGCCTTCAAAGTACTAAATTCGCTAGTGGATACTTATGCAAATATGGATAAGTGGGAAAATCTAAAATACGGATGTTTTCTAACCATTTGTCCCACTTAAATGTGAAATTGTGAAGTATTCTAAGTGAACCACCCAGGAAACTTATTGTTACATACATAAACTAATTAATGATTGTATAGAAATTTTTTGGTTCTTTTTATTCCAATGAATAATGCTTATTAAAAATCTATTATTGCGAATTTATTATTAAAAGTTCTATTCCTATTATATTTGTAATTCTAATTAGTTTTGTTTTTTATTCCATTTTTTTTTTAATAAACCTTTTATAATTATAGTTGAAGATAACAATTCAAACTTATGCTATGTTCAGACGCACCGCAAGACTCGAGGTTCGCTCTCTCATTCACGGTTCGTGCCCGAATCATGACTGAACCTACATGATTCGGCATACAAAATTTTGAGAGCGAACCAACTTGTTTCATTTTGAATCTAGTTACGAACCACGAAAAATGTACTGTCATCTCCAATTTTGATAAAACTTATCGCTAGTTTATATGAACTAGCTGTCAAAAATAAAGGGCCCGCCATCTAACGTTTTTTTTTTCAACTAGTGCTTATTTCGTGAATGGTAACACTTAGCTCATGTCTGATTTGACAGATAATTAGTTTTATCCTTCTGCTGAACGAATATGGTTGTGTATACGCTTGAACAACGCTGGGAAATATTGCGACATTACTTTGAAAATCATGGTAATGTTGCAGAATGTGTGCGAAAATTGCGTACGGATTTTGGAAGAAGAGAAGCATCGTCAGCTCCGTATGTTCGTTATCTTGTGGAAAAAGTGGAAGAAACTGGCATCCTCATCGATAAACCAAAGCGTGAAAAGCCAAAAACAGTGCGTACACCCGAGAATATTGCTGCTGTGGCAGAAAGTGTGCGTGGAGCGCCATCAACATCAATTCACCGTCGTTCTCAAGAATTGAACATTTCGGAGGCATCATTGAGACGAATTTTGCATAAAGACCTTGGTATGACGCCATACAAAGTCCAATTGGTTCAGGAGTTGAAGCCAACTGACCATCCAATGCGTTTTCGCTTCGCTAAGTGACCGATCGTGTAGGCTACTGCATGGCCAGCCGAGGCAGCCATTTGAATGAAATTATTTTCCATTATTAACCGGAAGGATTGTACTTTCAAATAAAAAAAGAAATTTGAGATAATATTCAGTAGTTTTTTTTATAGCATTTTAAAAAAAAAAAAGTTATTTGGCGGACCCTTTATATAAACAAAGAAAAAACAAAAAAACAATGTGTGCAATAAAATAAATAGAAACATTTAACAAATAAAAATTATATATTTACATATGTATATCGCACCTTATATACAAAAAGTCACAACTCAAAATTTTCAAATTTTCAGGAGAGGCAAAAAACTGTTTACATATGTAAAAATGATTGTATTATTTAAAACAAGTAAGAAAATTATAGTCGGTCTAGACCGACCATATGATACCCTATACCATGGTTTTGAGACTCTATCTCTTCGGTCCAACTAATTCGATATGGAAAATAAGCATAAACCAAATTTGAGTGGCATTTTTATTAATTTTTTTGCTGCAAATATGAAAAAGTTCATATCGGGTGCTATATTTATATGGGACTTGATTGAAAAATGGACCGATCTTGACCATATCTGATAAAGTCACTTATATTTTGAAAAGTTATATACAAACCAAATTTGAGAAAAATCTGTGCAATATTTTTATTTTTGATAGATTTAAGTGAAGATCGGGAAGCAGCTTATATGGGACCTATGACTACGGATTGTCCTATAGGGATTATTTTTGGACTACTGATTAATGGATATAATAAACACATACAAACCCAATTTGACTGAGATCTATATTATAATTTGGATCTTATGGCACTTCATGTCGGTTTCATAGGAGTCATTTGTATGGGGGCTAGGTCTGAACATGGACCACATTTCACCAATTTCAATAACGTTCATCCTATGGCCGGTGAAAGCTTATATATCAAATTTCATCAAAATATATTCATATTTGCGACCTGTAGTTTGATTACAAGCTTTACATGGACACACAGACGGACGGACGGACGGACGGACGGACGGATGGACATTGATAAATCGACTCATAAAGTGATTCTGAGTCGATCGGTATAATAAAAGATGGGTCTAGGTCACATATTTTTGGTAGCTACAAACAGCAGCACAAAGTCATTATACCCAAACCAAAAATTAACAAGTAAGAAAATTATAGTCGGTCTAGACCGACTATATGATACCCTATACCATGCGTTTAGAGACCCTATGTCTCAGGACCAACTAACCGGATATAGAAAATAAGCATAAACCAAATTTGAGTGGAATTTTTATTAATTTTTTCGGCTGCAGATATGAAAAAGTTCATATCGGATGCTATATCTATGTGGGGGCCAGGCCCAAAAATGGACCGATCCTGACCATGTTTGGTAAACTCTCTTGTCTTTTGCAAAAACATATACAACCGAAATTTGAGAAGAATCAGTGCAATATTTTTGTTTTTTGATAGATTTAAGTGAAGATCGGGAAGCAGCTATATATGGGGCCTATGACTAAGAGTTGTCCAATAGGGATCATTTCTGGACTACTGATTAATGGATGTAATATATACAAACAAACCCAATTTGACGAAGATTTGTATGATAATTTGGATCTTATGGCAATATAAGTTGATTTCATAGGGGTCATTTGTATGGGGGCTAGGTCTCAACATGAACCGATTCTCACCAATTTCAATAGCGTTCATCCCATGGCCTATAAAAGATTAAATAACAAATTTCGTCAAAATATATTCATATTTGCGACCTGCAGTTTGATTACAAGCTTTACATGGACACACAGACGGACGGACGGAAGGACGGACGGACGGACATCGTTAAATCGAATCAGATAGTGATTCTGCTTCGATCGGTATAATTAAAGATGGGTGTAGGTCAAATATTTTTGGTTGTTACAAACAGCAGCACAAAGTCATTATACCCAAACCACATAGTGGTATAGGGTATAAAAATGTAGTTTCATTATGAACAAGTAAGAAAATTATAGTCGGTCTAGACCGACTATACGATACCCTATACCATGCGTTTAGAAACCCTATCTCTTAGGCCCAACTAACTGGACATTGAAAATAAGCAAAAACCAAATTTGAGTGGGATTTTTATTAATTTTTTTGGCTGCAGATATGAAAAAGTTCATATCGGATGCTATATCTATAAAAGGACTAGGTCCGAAAATGGACCGATCCTGATCATGTTTGGTAAAGTCTCTTGTATTTTGCAAAAATATATACAAACAAAATTTGAGAAGAATCAGTGCAATATTTTTGTTTTTAATATATTTAAGTGAAGATCGGGAAGCAGCTCTATATGGGGTCAAAGGGAGCATTTTTGGACTACTCATTAGTGGATGTAATGAAGGCATACAAACCCAATTTGACAATTTGGATCTTATGGCAATTTATGTCGATTTCATATGGGTAATTTGTATGGGGGCTAGGTCTGAACATGGACCGATTCTCACCAATTTCAATAGCATTAATCCCATGGCTGATAAAAGCTTATATACCAAATTTCATCAAAACATATTCATATTTGCGACCTGCAGTTTGATTACAAGCTTTACATGGACACACAGACGGAAATAAATAAATGGACACACAGACGGACGGACGGACGGACATTGTTAAATCAACTCAGAAAGTGATTCTGATTCGATCGGTATAATTAAAGATGGGTCTAGGTCAAATATTTTTGGTTGTTACAAACAGCAGCACAAAGTCATTATACCCAAACCACATAGTGGTATAGGGTATAAAAATGTCCATTTTGAGGAAAGTTTTGCTATACTTTTTTTTAATTATACCCTATACCACTATGTGGTTTGGGTATAATGACTTTGTGCTGCTGTTTGTAACAACCAAAAATATTTGACCTAGACCCATCTTTAATTATACCGATCGAATCAGAATCACTTTTTGAGTTGATTTTACAATGTCCGTCCGTCCGTCCGTCCGTCCGTCCGTCTGTGTGTCCATGTAAACCTTGTAATCAAACTGCAGGTCGCAAATCTGAATATATTTTGATGAAATTTGGTATATAAGCTTTTATCGGCCATGGGATGAACGCTATTGAAAATGGTGAGAATCGGTCCATGTTCAGACCGAGCCCCTATACAAATTACCCCTATGAAATCGACATAAATTGCAATAAGATCCAAATTGTCATATATATATTACTCAAATTGGGTTTGTATGTGTTCATTACATCCATTAATGAGTAGTCCAAAAATGATACCTTCGGCCCCATATAGAGCTGCTTCCCGATCTTCACTTAAATCTATTAAAAAACGAAAATATTGCACTGATTCTTCTCAAATTTTGTTTGTATATATTTTTTCAAAACACAAGAGACTTTACCAAACATGATCAGGATCGGTCCATTTTTGGACCTAGTCTCCATATAGATATAGCATCCGATATGAACTTTTTCATATCTACAACCAAAAAAATTAATAAAAATCCCACTCAAATTTGGTTTTTGCTTATTTTCTATGTCCAGTTAGTTGGGCCTAAGAGATAGGGTTTCTAAACGCATGGTATAGGGTATCGTATAGTCGATCTAGACCGACTATAATTTTCTTACTTGTTTATATTGTATTTGTGGAAATAAAATATAATTTTGAGTTATGACTCTCTGAATGAAATTTTTTCATTTGACTAGTGATGTTATCTCAAGTTGTGCCCCAGATATAACAGCATTTTTCCTGTTAAAGAAGATGGTTATGAGAAATAAATTTTTGCAGTAGATAGAAATGTGTACTGTGAATTAATTTATGGGAAAGTCAATTTTGGAAAATTTTGATTTGTGACTCTTTTGTATTTAAGGTGCGATATATATTCAAATAAAAATGGGAAAAATTAAATAGTGAAACGTAAAGTGTAGAAGGATGTGTTAAAATATTTGTACATAAAATATAAACGTCAAAATGAAACAAAAACACTCGTCTGAACACCAAGGTTCACATTCATGATTCAGAGAGCGAATCAAGTGGATCATTTTGCCGTCTGAACATGTTATAATTATAGTTGAAGATAACAATTCAAATAAATTTACCTTTGCCTTTTTTATATGCCATCTCTAAAGATTTCACGTTAAATAAATATTAGAGACCACACTTTGATAACATTAAAGATGACAATTGTGAATTCAGAATAATTGAACAGCAAATGGGTCAAAATGGTAATACCATGTTCAGACGGCAAAATGAACCACTTGATTCGCTCTCTGATGCTATGTTCACACGGACAACAAGATTCGCGGTTCGCTCTCCCATTCACGGTTCGTGCCCGAATCATGATTGAATCCACATGATTCGCCATACAAAATTTTGAGAGCGAATCTGCTTGGTTCAAAATGAACCTAAAGGGTGATTTTTTTAGCTATTATCTTTTTGGCAACAATGGTTTAAACAGCTGACGCACGTTTCGTGTTTTGTTTCATTGTCAAACATCTTCAGTTTGGTCTATAATTTAACCATGCTCTGTTAAGAAAGTTCATCGCGCGCTTCTTCCATTTTATGGTCAGTTTAATCGACCCACTGAAGCGGCTATTCGGGCTATTGTGACTAAATTTCGCACCAAATTTACATTGTTGGACATTAAACCACCAACACGCTTACGTAGAGTGTGAACTGAAGAAAATATCGCAGCTGTATCGGCCAGTGTTAATGATGACCATCAATTATCGATTCGTCGCCGTTCGCAGCAATTGGGCCTCTGTTACTCAACAACGTGGAAAATTTTGCGGAAGGATTTAGGTGTGAAGCCTTTCAAAATACAGCTGGTGCAAGAATTGAAGCCGAACGACCTACCGCAACGTAGAATTTTTGGTGAATGGACTCTTGGAAAGTTGGCCGAAGATCCACTTTTTACCGAAAAATTGTGTTCTGCGACGAAGCTCATTTTTGGCTCAATGGGTACGTAAATAAGCAGAATTGTCGATTTTGGAGTGAATATCAGCCAGAAGCATTGGAAGAGCTACCAATGCATCCAGAAAAAGTCACAGTTTGGTGCGGTTTATAGGCTGGTGGCATCATTCGACCGTACTTCTTCAAAGATGATGCGAATCGTAACGTAACTGTAAATGGTGAGCGCTACCGAGAGATGATATCCAACTTTTATTTGCCCAAAATGCAAGAGCTTGACTTGCATGACATGTGGATTCAACAAGACGGTGCCACATGCCACACAGCACGCGCAACAATGGACTTATTGAGAGTCGAGTTCGGTGAACATTTTATTTCACGTTCGGGACCGGTCAATTGGCCGCCTAGATCGTGCGATTTAACGCCTTTAGACTATTTTTTGTGGGGCTAT
This sequence comes from Cordilura impudica, assembly GCA_963682025.1. Classification (NCBI taxonomy): domain Eukaryota; kingdom Metazoa; phylum Arthropoda; class Insecta; order Diptera; family Scathophagidae; genus Cordilura; species Cordilura impudica. Next base: position 127,247,869 of record OY821518.1, on the reverse strand, counting down.
GTTAAAGATCATGTCTATACAGACAATCCCGCTTCAATTGACGCATTGGAAGACAACATTGAAGCATTTATTCGTGAGATCCCGGCCGAAATGTTGGAAAGAGTATGCCAAAATTGGACTAAGCGGATGGACCATTTGAGGCGCAGTCACGGTCAACATTTGCATAAAATAATCTTCAAACATTAAATTATAAAAGATTTCATGCATTTTTCTGAATTTTATGTGTTTTTTTTTTTTTTGGAAAACTTTCCTATAGCTCTTAAAAACTCACCCTTTAGTTGTGAACCTAGAAACATTGAGTGTCATCTCCAAGTTTGATAAGAAGTTATCGCTAGTTTCTCTGAACTAGCTGTCAAAAATATATAAACAAAGAAAAAACAAAAAATTAATTAAATAGAAACATTTAACAAATAAAAAGTATATATTTACATACTTATATATATTCAAATAAAAATGGAAAAATTAAATAGTTAAACGTAAAATGTAGAAGGATGTCTTCAAATATTTGCACAAAATATATAAACGTCAAAATGAAACAAGAAAACTCATCTAAACACCAAGGTTCACAATCATGATTCTGAGAGCGAATCAAGCGGTTCATTTTGCCGTCAGAACATGCTAATATAGTCGAAGATAATTCAAATTTACCTTTGCCTTTTTTATATGCCATTAAAGATGACAATTGAGAACTCAAAATAATTGAACTGCAAATGTGTCAAAATGGTAATAGCGTGTTCAGACGGCAAAATGAACCACTTGATTCGCTCTCTAAATCACGATTGCGAACCTTAGTGTTCAGACGAATGTTCTCCAAAGATTTTTATTGTAACAATTTTATTTTTTACAAGTGGAACTTAAGTGGAACGTAAAGAGTTCGAATCTAATTCTCTTTACGAACGGTCGTGTAAATAATTAAAGCGCTTAGAGTACAACTATTTAAAATTAACAACAAGTGTATATTTTTGTTTTTGCAATTGCCTATTATTGATCTCATTTGAACTCACGTGGTAGACAATCTAGCTTATAACAGGAATAAAAATTTAGCGATGGCCCGAGGGGCCAAATCTTCATCAAAAAGAAAGCTTGTGAACAAAAAGATGACAAGACTTCCTCCGGGTTTTGTTAACCCGAACATCGCGTCAACTTCCAGCAACAGATTTAGCCTGCTTGCTGGCCTCAATGATATGGACGTAACTCCTGCATCAAATATTAATGATATTAAGCAACACAAACCTCCACCTATAGTTGTAGAAGCCAACGCCTCATTTGCAGAAATACGAAAACTACTTGGTAAAGATTGTATTTTCAAACGTACTTCAATTGGTACCAAAATATTTGCTCCAACTAAAGAATTGTACGAATGCTATAAGCAAATTCTTAAAGAGAGTAAAATGGAGTTTCATTCATATGGCTCCAAAGATAATAGGTTATACACAACCTTTCTACACGGTTTACCCCGCATAAACTCTGAGGACATCACCGAAGAGTTAAAAAACTACAACCTATCCCCTTCTTCGGTGGCTGAAATAGTCACCAAATTCAGTTCGAACAACAATGCTGTTTACAAAGTTCAATTTGTTCGTAAAAATTTTAACCCAACTGCCTTAAAAAATGTAAGGACAATTTCCAATATCATAATTTCTTGGAAAAAATACAAATCTAGGTCCAGAAATAAACCAACTCAATGCTGGAACTGCTTAATGTATGGCCATGGCGGTGAACATTGCCATCGAAGTGCTGCATGTATGATATGTGCAGAACAACATCATACAAGTGTGTGTCCGTTTAACACAAATGAAAAAAGACCAGCTGTTTTTACATGCTTTAATTGCAAAAAACATGGAAAAGAGAGAACTGATCACTCTGCAAATGACATCAACTGTCCGTTACGTTCTCTCTATTTGGAAACTAGAACAAGAGTAACTTCCAAAAGTCATAACAACAGCAGGCAACAACCAAATATTTCATTTCAATCAAAGGTTGATTTCCCAAATTTAAGTAACAACAACACAAATTGTAACAATAACATCAATAATAACAGCAAAGCTACATATGCTAACCAGCTGAAAACAAACAACGATTTATTTAGCATTGATGAGCTTTTTGATATTTTCACTACAGCTATGGATGATTTGCATAGGTGCACCTCAAAAGTACAACAAATCAAAGTTGTAATGTCAATGGTAAAATACGCCCATGGATTATACTAATAATTTAAACGAATTCAAAATGCTTCACTTGAATGCCAATGGCATTTCAAACTTTTCTAAATTAAAACAATTTGAGATACTAATTGAACGAGAAAATATTAAAATAGCGTCTTTGAATGAAACTTTTTTTCAGAAAATCATAGACCCTATTTTAAAAATTATTATTTATATAGAAGTGACAGAACAGATGCAAGAGGAGGAGGAGTAGCTCTGTTAATTCATAAATCTGTCGCTCATAAAAACCTCTTTATATCAAACACCTCATCAATCGAAAACATCTCTATTGAAGTTATTATAAATAATAGACCTATTGTTGTATCTTCGTTATATTCACCAAGATATACTCATAACTTCTGTGCTGATATCGTGAACCTAACACCTTCCACCAAAGAATATATAGTTTTTGGTGACCTAAATGCCAAACATTGTTCATGGAATTGTCGTTCAAATAATACTGCAGGAATCGCACTTAACAACCTACAGCAATCAAGCAATTTTTTTATTCACTATCCTAATAGTCCAACCCTATTCCCCCATCAACACAATCGCGAAGCATCCACAGTCGATATTATTTTAAGCAACTCCGCTTTAAATATAGAGGTAAAAACAATGGATTACGAAATACCATCAGACCATCGCCCCATTATATGTACACTTAAAAGGTCAATGGCCTTGCAAGTTGACCTCAATTATTATGATTATAGTGCAACCAACTGGAACATTTATATGAATTTTTTAGACAATAAAATCACGTTATATTCCGATATATACAATACCAAGGCAGTAATTGATCAGCAAATCCAAAAATTTATAAATGTAGTTTTCGAAGCAAGGGATGTGTCTACACCTAAAATAACTCAACAAAATAATTACACATTACCAGAAAGTACTGTGAAATATATAAAACTAAGAAGAAGCTTTAAAAGAAAAAGCCAACGATCTTCAAATATAGCCGAGCAAACTTTTTATAATCAATGTACTAAGTTTCTAAGTAACATGATTGATAAAAGTATTAATTCGGAGCGCAATAAGAAATGGTCTCAATTATTATCCAATTTAAAACCAGGTGATAAATCGTTTTGGAAAATAAGCAGGAACTTGCGAGGAAAAGGAAAAAATCAAATCGCTCACTTCAAAGTTGGAAATACAAAAATAACATCTGATAAGGACAAGGCTGAAGTCCTGGCAAATACATTTGTCCAAGCAAATAACCTCACTTCGAACTATAACCACTCGGCAGATACACTAATAAATACAACAGTAAATAATTTTAAGAAGGAAAATCCCAGTTCTGAATCTGCAATTTATACATCTCTTGAAGAAGTAATGAATATTGTCTCATCAATAAAACCCTCAAAATCCCCTGGTTTTGACAATGTTCCCAACCTGCTTTTAAAGAAACTACCAATTAAAGCTTTAAAATTACTGGTTATAATATTTAACAGTTGCATCAAACTCAACTATTTCCCAAACCATTTCAAAAATGCGAAGGTTATAGCTATTAACAAACCTAGCAAGCCAAAAACTAACCCAAACAGCTACAGACCTATCAGTCTATTAAGTAACTTTGGTAAAATATTTGAAAAAATTCTACATTCTCGTCTTAGTGAATTTGTAACGACCAATTCTATTGTTGCTAAAGAACAATTTGGATTTAAAAAAGGACATAGCACTACTCACCAAATAAACAGAATTAAAAATCAAATAATCACCAATAAAAACAATAAACGTTCAACGGGTGTAATATTGTTAGATATTGAAAAGGCGTTTGACACCGTTTGGCATAATGGCCTCTTATTTAAACTTCTTGATGCAAATATACCAAAATATCTATGTAAACTTATTTCAGATTTCATTCACGACAGAAGCTTTAAAGTTGCAATTAATAATGAAACATCAACTCCAAAAACCATTACCTCAGGGTTACCTCAAGGATCAGTCTTGTCGCCATTGCTTTACTCGATATATACATCCGATTTTAAAGTCCCAAAATATATGAAAATTGCCTATTACGCAGATGACACTGCGTTAATTTCTTCAAACAAACTTACAAGTGCACTCCTGAAGAAAATGGAAAAGGGACTTGTAAATTGCAGTAAATATTTCCACAAATGGAAAATCAAAATTAATCCAAACAAGACCCAAGCAATAATTTTTCCATTCAACAAATCTCCCAAAAGACTGCCAAGACGTCACCTTCTTATTGGAAATAATACCATAAATGTACTTAACGATGTCAAATATCTCGGAGTTGTCTTGGACAAAAAGCTTACATTTAAACAACATATTATGGCTACGTGCCAAAAAGCTATAAAATCATTTAAAGCATTATGGCCACTACTAAATAGAAGGTCATTTCTAAACCACCAAAACAAAAATCTACTCTTCAAAAGTGTTATAAGGCCGATATTAACATACGCGTGTCCTATTTGGAGTGACGCTGCCAACTGCCACCTAAAACGCTTACAAATTATACAAAACAAATGTCTTAAAATGATATATAAAAAGCACTGGAGGTATCCTACAAATCTTCTTCATGAAGAAACCGGTTATGAAAAAATTATCGATTTCATATCAAGGATTAATAACAATTACTTTGCCAAAATTGAAAATTCCTCTTACCCACTGCTAAGAGAATGTATAGAAATAACGTAAAATTAAAAAAGAAATCACCAAATTGAAAATTATATGCTTATAGAGGTCTATTATTACTAATAAACCTCCTATAAGCATATAAACATTTTCAGATAGTATTTGAATATATTAAATCATATAGGTTTTTTCCTCCCATTTTCCTTTAAAAATCATTAAAAAATAAAATAAAAGCTATTTAATATTTTTAGATCCTATGTATTATTTGTTGCAATATCTATATGTAAAGATAAGATCTCATATGTAAATATCAAATTTGTTAAAATATGTAAATAAAGGAAGAATATATAATTGAAAAAAAGTGGAACGTAAAAACCAAAATAGAACGGCTGACTACGCATTTCAACATTTTGATACAATAGTAAATCACATAACGTGGAAATTCACTTCCACATTTCATAACAATATTCTCAGCTCCGATCATTTCGAATAAGTGTCACGTGCCGATCGATTTTACCCGACCTCCAAAAAATTTTGATATATACCCTATATTGGGGAATTGCCGTGATACCCTATAATCAACAAATTAAATCTATCCAAAAAAAAGTAACCGCCAAAGTTTTTTTTTCGAAATTCTTGTGATGATTTCGAATATCTGATATACATATTATCATTTTTTGTTTGTATTCTAAGTGGACCACTTAGGAAACTTTTCTTTGATGTAGCATAAACTAATTAATAGCTATTTAGAATCTTTTTTTTTGTGTGTTTAAATGAAAAAAAAATAATTCTTAATTAGAAACCTATATTTTTTAAGTTATTATTATGCTATTTCTATTATAATTCTAACTAATTTTTTTTTTTTTTGTAAGAAATTATAATTATAGTTGATAACAGTTGATAACAATTCCAATTTAGCTTTCCCTTTTTTATATGCCATCTCCAATTTTAAACTTTTCACTGTTAAATAAATATTAGAGACCACAGTGTGATAACATTAAAGATGACAATTGTTAATTCAGAATAATCGAACAGCAAATGTGTCAAAATTGTGAAATAAAATGTAATGCATGAAACACATACGCGACAGCGGCTACACGACTACAGCGATTATTTTGACACCGACACAGCTACACGGCTACACGACAACTTCTGTCGCTGTGGTCAACTTAGGATAATTTCTATTTTTTTTGGCTGCAAAACAAAAATAGTGTTGACAATATAACAATATATGTAAAAGAAATTAGTGCTTTGAAATATTTTATTTTATTAAAAAAAACCTCTAAAAATGAAATGCTATAATTTGATTAATAATCAAAAGGGGTTAAATAAATTTATTTATTTATTATTACGTTATAATAATGCATTATAAATAAGTAATTGTATATTTAAGTCAAGTTTATACAGAATCATGCATGTTTTTCTATTTTAATAAAGTAAAAAAATAAAATTGGCACTACTGAAATAAAAATGCATTTGTATAAAAAAATTAAGTAGCTGACTACACGACTACGATTGCAGCCAGCAGCATTTGTAGTCGTGTGTTCGTGTAGCCGCAGTCGTGTATGTGTTTCATGCATAATTGTCAACATCGAAAAAAGAAATATTTCACAATTCTATTCAATACACGAAAGACGGAGAAAGACGTAAATTTTATCAACAACACAATTTGTCAGAAGTTAGTTTTTATACAATATCGATTGAATAAGAGTTGAAAAGTATAAATAAGTTTAATTTAGTTCAAAATATAATAGAAATACAAAGGAAGAAATGGAGGCTAATACAAATAATACTAGTACAACGTGCCCTTGGGGCCAAGTTGCAAAACCCCCTATGGAATCGATGAATTTTGCAGCTATTGTAAAAAATCAAAAAGAAGAAAAAGAATTAAAGCAAGCAACAGAGAGGGAAAAACAAAAATTGAAAGAAAAACAAGATGTAGAAGAAGCTCTAGTGCGCAGTTTGGAAGAAGCTACGAAATTGGATGATGATTGGGATTTCATTGATATGACTGAATTTGATGCAAATTTACCACCAGAAGTTTTGGCTTTTCTACAGACAGAAGAAGAGGAATTGGCCGAAGCTGACGCAGCTGCTTCGGCCTGTTGTGATTCGGATTCTGTAATTGCTCAAATGTTGCAGGCTCAATTCGATAAGGAGTATAATGAAGATTTGAGACGTATCGAAAAGGCTCATAATAAACAATCCAAAGTTACTGTATGTTTGGATAAATATATGAAACCTTTTGTTAAAGATGTTGGTGAAGAGTATGATGATCAGAACGTGGAGGATGATGATGTATTGAGAGAGAAAAGAGATTGGGATCGTTTTGATACTAATGAACGTTTGCTGGAAGCTATACCCAAATGTGGTTATACTATAGATAAAGAAGGAGAAATGATCACCAAACATGATGCAGATTTGTGTGGTGTACGCAATGCTTGCAAAATGATGTCTTTTCCATTGGAATTTGCAACAGGCGATGGAGCTGGTTTTGATATAAAGTTATCAAATAGGGTGAGTTTTTAAAATTGCATAATGTTTTGATAATAGCGTATTTTATTTAAAATATTTTTTCTTTCTAGGTTTTTAATCAACTAAAAACGCATTCCCGTAAAAATAGTAAGAAAACTCCTCGAATGCAGGATCGTAAGGATAATGCGGCAACTGCTGAAATGGGTGTTGATGGTCGTACACGTCTTCTTCTGTATAAATTAATCAACAATCAAATACTCGAACAGATTAATGGTATTATATCAACTGGCAAGGAGGCTGTTATTTTACATGCAAATTCAGATCCTACTTTTGTGGGTACTGATCCCAATAGTCCTCAAATTATGCCCAAAGAATGCGCAGTAAAAATTTTCAAAACTACTCTTAATGATTTCAAGCAACGTGATCGTTATATAAAAGATGATTATCGTTTTAAGAATCGTTTCAATGTACGTTTTAGCAAACAAAATAATGTGGTCATCATCAATATGTGGGCTGAAAAGGAGATGCATAATTTAATGCGTATGCAAAATGTTGGACTTAATTGTCCAGAAGTCGTTATATTAAAAAAACATGTACTGGTAATGTCATTCATTGGCGAAGGTAATCGAGCTGCTCCCAAACTTAAAGATGCTATTCTCAGCTCGGCTGAATGGATTGCGGCGTATGATGAAGTGGTAGAAGCTATGCATAAATTATATAATGAAGCTAAATTGGTACATGCCGATTTGAGTGAATACAATATACTGTGGCACGATGGTAAATGCTGGTTTATTGATGTTGCACAAGCTGTGGAGCCACAACATCCATCGGCTTTAGAATATTTGATGAGAGATTGTTATAATATAACAACAGTAAGTATAGTTTATAGATTTTTTCTGTTCCTCTGCTGAAATTTATAATTTTTTTTAATAGTTCTTTAGCAAGAGGGGTGTACCCCGTTGTCATACTAAGGAAGAATTATTCGAACATATTACATCGCTCAATGCAGAAACTCTTAATGTAGCTATGCTAGAACGTATCTATACAAAAGGTGCTAACATTCAAATGGCTACAGCACCTAATCAAGATGAATGCCCAACAGCGTTGAAACCATTGGAATATCCTTTCGACTTAGCTTGGGAGAAAAGTACTGAAAATCATAAATTGCTGAAACAGAATAATGTTGTGATCGATCAAGCTGCTAATGCTCTTGTTAATGTTGAATGTCGTTTACAGTCTTCCTTAAACGAAGCTTTAGATGATTCTTCCTTACTACCAAAGCCAATTGCTATAAATTCTGTCTCAGACACTGCCACGCATTAAGGCTCAAATGTTTTTTTTTTTTTTTACATATAATTGCAATTTGATAATTGTCTTCGTCGAATACGATTCTATTTTTCATAAGAATATTTGTTAAAGAATACTTACCCTAAAACAAAATGGTAAAACTTTCTAAAGATAATAAAAAAAAAAATATATTATTAACATAATTTAAATTGACTGTTATTTGCGTTGAAAAGGTAACCTAGCCATTAAACGATAAATATTTTTTGTTTTGGATATTTTAATATCGTTGTTTTTTTTTTTTTAAATTTGTCAAAACAAAATAAAGATAAAATGGTTAAAAATTTAAAAATTCGATTTTATTACTAAAGGACATTATTGCATAGTACGCTTAATTATTAACTAAATTTTTTGTTCTTTCCTTTAACATTTGTTTAAATTAAATTTATCGTTAACTACTGTAATAGTTTTCGTTTCACTTCTAAGAGATAAGCTCTCTAGGTGGTGGATTAAATGGTATTTTTCCTGGTAGAAAACAATTGGCTTTAAAAGCTTCTATCTCCTCCGCGGATAAATCTTCCATGCGACTGTATAAAGTTGAGCTAACAAGGGATGATGGATTATTATTACCAGCTGGATTTTGATTTTGCAATGTATTTTGTTGAAATAGCCCGACTGTAGGTGGTTGAGCCTGTGCTTGTTGTTGTAGCTGCCCAGGATTTTGTGCAGTTTGCTGAAAGATATTGGCTGGATTTTGTTGTTGTTGCTGCTGCTGTTGCACAGCCTGACCAAATATATTTTGAGATGGTTGGGCTACTTGAGCAAAAAGTCCCTGTCCAGCTGTTGCTGTTTGTTGCGGCATTGTCTGTTGGGCAGCTTGGGCAAATAATCCTTGTTGTGGTGGTTGCGGCTGTTGCATGGATTGGGATGCTTGAGCAAATAAACTTTGTTGAGCTGGCGGTGGTTGTTGAGCGGCCTGAATAAAAGGATTTGCTGGTTGCGGAATTTGTGTCTGTCCAAAAATATTTGTAGTCTGTTGCTGTGGCTGTTGTGAAAATATTGACGATTGTTGCTGTGTTTGTTGTGGTTGTTGTTGAGGTTGTTGGGAAAAGAAACCAAATCCTGGGTTTGGTTGCTGAGGTTGAGCAAGTTGTCCAAAAAGATTTCCACCCGTCGGTGCTGCTGGTTGTTGGAATGTATTCGTATTTCCCCCACCGAATAAAGGGTTTGTAGGTTTTGCTGCTTGACTAAATATGGAAGTTAGCTGTTGTTGCTGCTGCGATGGTTGAGCAAATGATGATGAATTAGCAAATATATTCGAAGATGCCTGCGTTGCGTTAGCACCGCCAAATATACCACCAGCAGCTGCATTGTTACCAAAAATATTACTGGCTGGTTGTGTAGTGGGTTTAGCAAATATTGAGCCAGCATTTGATGTCGCAGCATTGCCCATTCCAAAAGGATTATTGCTAGTACTATTCGGTTTTCCTGCCACTGCTACACCATTGCAGCTAGTGTCTAATGGTGTATCGTAAACATTTATAACTACATCAACAATATCTGGTGTCATTTGCAATAAGGCTTTCATTTTATTACTAGCTTCCAGAACCTCTTTAGTGAATTGTTGACGAAATCTATCAAAAAAATTGTTTTGTTTAGCTTCGTAACAGAGCAAGCGTATTTCTTCAAATGACTGATCTTCTATAAAATTTGGTATGGATGGTTTATCTTTGAATGGTCCATAGCTAGACAGTGGCCACTGTTTGCCATTGATGGCTCCCTCTACATCAGTTTTAATGACTTGTTTAACATCGAAGTGTTCATTATTGCATTTTGAACCAAAACGGCAGGAGCCTTGTTGAAAAAATTTACACAATACCATAACTATTTGAATAAATTCGCAATAAAACTAAATTAAATTGATTGAGAAAATCTCGCAAAACACACGAAATAATCAAAACATATGACTATTTAAGAAACTCATAGGAAAATGATAACAGAGATATGTCAAAGAGTACTAAGTATACTATAGTGCACAAAAAGCCGCTTTTAGCTTTTTTTTTTTAAAGCAGAGGGTTATAAAATGTTTCACGGTTCCAGGTTTTATCAAATTTTTTTTTTTTGGGAATTTCTCTTATTATTTTTATACCCTCCACCCCAGTGTGCAGAGGGTATATACAAGTTTGTCATTCCGTTTGTAATAATTAGAAAAAAAATTCTAGACCCCATAAAATATATATATTTGTGATCCTTATAACAAGCGGAGTTGATATAACGATATCCGTCTGTCCGTCTGTGGAAATCACGATGACAACTTCAATCGGGCTGCTAGGGTGCTCGTTTGCATAAAAAATGATTCGCTGATTTTCTGAGAAGTTTACTATTTAAAATCGTCCAAATCGGTTAAATAGGGCCCGAGATCTGAATGAAGAACTAAAAAAGTCTTGAAAAAATATGATTTTCTGTTGTTCTTGTCACGATCACGGCCTCAATAGGACAGCTAGGGTGAAAATTTTTGTGAGAATGATTCACCAAGATCATGGGAAGTTTTCTGTTTCAAAAATCATTAAAATCGGTTGAACAGGTCCAGGGAAATAACTGAAAAAGTAAAAAAAATAAAAATATGATGTTTCTATATTTTTTTTGCTGTTATTCTAAATGTTGTATTGTTGTCATAGCTGGACTTGTTGTTTTTGTGGACGTTGTGGTAATAGCATTATAAAAACTAACCCTTTGTAAATTTTTTTTATCAACTCTGGTAGAAAAATTTTAAAGTTTCCATAGTTTTGACATCACTAAATGATCTAACGATTTTTGTCATCTCCACGAGCCTGCCTGCAAAGTTTCAGATCGATTAGGTCACGGGAAAGGGGTTAAAAATGAATCCAAAATTTTTTCGACAAGCAGACACTACGAATTTATATAAAGGGAGTAAAAATTCACCAACATCTAAAGTAAATAATGTTAAACTGCCTATGTAGTTGTTAATAATAAAAAAAATAATGTAAATTTACCAAACAAAATTTTATGTATTAATTTATTTAAAGGAAAACATGAAAATAACTTTTTATGTTGTATTTTTTGTGTGTAATATTTACATGTATGTACATACATACATATATTAAATAACAAAATAATATACATATATTCTATACATGTATGTTCGTAACAACCGCATGTTAGAAATAAATCGGTATATTATTTTATTTATATAAAATTCTCCAATATGTATTTTGTTTTAGGGAAAATAAATTTCTTTTGTATTAACAGTGTCACTTCATTTTGCTCAGCGTGACTATGCCACAGTAGATGGCGCCATAATTTTTGTTCTAATTAGCTTCGCAATCGTTGTTTCCATTTTAACATGAATGTCAACATTTTCAATTAGATAGCAAACTTCATTTCGCTCAGTGTTGCTATGGCACAGTAGATGGCGCCGCAATTTTTATTGTAATAAGCCTTGCAATCATTATTTCTATTTTAACATGAATGTCAACATTTTCAATTAGACATCAAATACAACAATGTTAAGACAAGGTTAAACAGGGCTGGTCTTTTATTCGATACGTTTTTCCATTTTTATGAATGCGATTACATATAATTTTTAAAAATTGTTTACAATTATTAAAGCAATACTATTGACATATATACAGAATTGCACCTTTTAAATTTTCCATTCAAATTTAAGAAAATATCAATTCTAAAAATTTGAATTCAGATTTCCAATTATAAATTAGAAAATATCAATTGAATTTCAGAAAATCATATTAAAACGTCGTTAATAACTTGAAATTTAAAAGACATCAATTGAATTCTTAAAATATAAATTTTATTCTTTAAACACAAATTGAATTTTAATTTTATTCTGTTGCGGTGGCCCAGAGCCCTGAGTGTGTGTCGGACTGCGAGTACGCCCCTGTACGATTAAGGGATTGCTGTAATGTAGTTGTCGATGGGTTATATTAGTTTTTTTTTGGTTGATATTTTATATTTACCTGTCGCGGAGATTCTGGAGCGGGAAGGCTATTGTGCTGGTGGCACTTTGGCAGGCAGGTCCAACAGCCTTTGGGAGAGTGGAAATTAATTCCTCTGGGTGATGTCGTCGTCATCCAAATGTTGGAGTTAGATAGTTTTTTTTTGTTACTTTCCGGTATAGTTTTTTTTTGTTGTGATTTCTGTTTAGTTATTTTTTTGGGGTATTTGGTATGTACTACGTTTTAGTTTTATAGAAATAAAAATGTGTCTGTCCGTAAAGCAGTCCTTTTTAAACTGTGTGGCTGTGGTGTGGCCACGTTAGTACGACCAATTAAGAGGAGCCAGTGCTGCCAAGTTGGGGTAAATATACTGGAAGAAAAGTTAAAATAAAAACGAGATGGAAGCTTAGGAATTAATTTTAGAACTTATGAGATTCGGGTAAATTTATTAGGTTGGTGTCCAGAATAGAACATTTGAATTTAGATAAAAGAGCAAATTAATAGAAAAGGATAGTTGTTTAGAGAAAAGGGGCAATAATAGAAAAGGATAAGCACAGGCTGTATAGAAAATGGAAAAATCAGTTACTGGAAAAGTCAGCGATTGCGCTACCTATAAAATCCAGCCATTTTTTTTGGGCGATCATTAGTATCCAAAGCGCGAAGTCGAAGATATGAAATTCGGTGTATAAAAAGTGATAGAGTGAATACATTAAAATAAAAGGAAATAATTTTTTTAAGTGAAATTATTAACAAATAAAATAAAGTAATAGGAGTGATTACCAGCAGTGACCGATGAAAAGTCGATACACCTCTGGAAAATTTTAAGCCGGACAACGTTCAATTTAAGGTTAACCTGGATAGTTGGAGGAGTGGACTGACTGGTAGAGGAAACTGGGCATATCTGTTTTGGGCCCAGAAGATTTGTTTTATGTGACGGGAGTCAGCAACAGCAGGGGAGTATCCTCCAGATAAGAAAATATCATCACCCTGTGTATATATTTTGTGTGTTGAAGTCCCTATATTGGAAGAGGAAAGTTAAACAGATCCAGGTAACCGTAAGATTTATTTAGTTTTTTGTGCCTTCGCGCTGAAAAAAAAAGGATAGAATCAAAAATCAAAAAGAAGGCCGTATTCAGAAGAAGACAAATCCAATACTTGCCAATATAGAATATATCTAATACTTGCCAATATCGAATATCAACGACGGAAAAAGTCAAATCCACAGAAAAAAAAAATTGCATGTATATATATATATTATAACCTGTATTTTAAGTTTTTTTTTTATCATATAAATATTTATTATTAGTTTAAGTGAGAGATTTTAGTGTTAAGTGTTCATATTGTGAGTGTCTAGGGCAAAGAAAAAGAAAAGGGGAATTAAACAGTTTTTTTTTATTTACCGTATCCGCTCAAGGAAGCAGGAAATAATATAGTACAAGTTAGTTCACATTAGCGCACCTTCCATTCCTCATTATAGAGTGATTGATTCCGTTAGGCCTTAGAGAGCTCTTTCAGTCCTAGGAAAAAAAAAGTAGAAGGAAAAAACTTTAGTTATTGGTGACATGTATATGGTGAATTAAATTGACCTGTATTAATGAGTGACGGGCGTAACGAGATTTTTATTTATTTTATTTTATTTATTTAAACGCAAGTTTGTGCGTATCCCCATAGGTTTTTTTTTTGTCAGTAAGGCACAGTTTCAGTCTTTATTTGGAAATTATTTGTGTTTAATTGTATTTTATTTTTTTTGGGTATCCATTAATTGGAAATTTATCGTTCTATTGTAGTTATATATGTAGTCTTAGAGTAAGGGAAAAATTTATAGTATCAATAAAAAAATTATGTTATGAATAAGTCTATATAAGAAATGGATATGTGCTAAAATAATTTAAGAGGGGTTGGTTAACTGAGGTAAGTGGATACGTGTAAGCGGGTTTTTGGGATCACGATGAATGGAGATGATGGAGTTCGTGATCATGGTTGGGATAGGGCGGTTGGAGGCCAACATCTTCCTCCCATTCAATTGAGGTATGTGAAAGTATGGTTTTTATGGTAGTTACAAGTTATTGGAACGGTCCTTGGGCTAGGGTTGAGGGATGGACCACACCCAGCGGCGATCAAGAGCTAGTCGGTCATTTCACTCTAGTGCCACATAGGTCACGTAACAATATGGCGCCCAATCGAAAGGACTTCGACATCTTCGGATGTCAAACGAATTTTATGTTTTTTCGTAGTGTATGAAAGCGAAACACGTATATAGAATACTAGTTTTTGTTAATAGACCAAAATGTTTTTTTTTGTAAATGCCCGAAATTGTGTATGAACCTACGTAGCCGTTCTGTGCAAATGCAGAAGCCTGTAGTACGTGGGGCATTAATAATGGGATGGATTTACAACGATTAATCATTCACCAGTACATATGGGTAATAGTGATGTCCTAGTGAGTTGCAACCTGTGCACGCTAGTTTGCACACTAAATCTTTGATTTGTTTTAGTAATTTTAGTTTCAGCTTGGAATTTAATTAATAAGCAGTGTCAAACTTACCGATAACCGCGTAAGACTCTGGTCAAGAAGTTCGACGTATCGAAAAGGGAGACAGCTGGCCTTTGGTATCAGAATGGAAAGGTACTAAGGAAGATGAAATTATATCGTTATAGATGTTCACAATTTGTTTTAAATCGATTAATACCTCAATAGAGATGCTCATAGGAGAACCTTAAAATTGAATAAATTACCGCTAAGCGCCACCACAGTTAACCACCCCTTTAAAAGAAAAGATATAGAAGAAACAAATTATTAGAAATATTATATTATAGAATTATTGCATTTAAAATATTTATTATAAGAGTTTTTTTTTGTATTTCATTATTAATATTGTTTTTATGATTTCATGGGCATTATTTTTTTTTTCTGTATTTATAATTATTTTATTTAGTTATCCGAATCCTAATTATTATAATTTGTTCTTCTTCCTTTTTACTTTTTTTTGATTTATACACCCGAATTTTAATTATTTATTATTTTTTTTGTTGAGTACTACATCTTTTATAGTTTTTTTTGTTGTTTTTTTTTTAGGTTTATTGTTATGCTAGATTTTTTTTTATGTTTATCCGAAATCTAATTAGTATATAATTTTTATTATTCTGTTTATTTTTTTTAATTTTTGGCATCTTTTTACTGTTTCAGGTTTATTTGCATGCTAGTTTTTGTATTATTATTTATCCGAAATCTAATTATTATATATTTGTCTTTGTACGTTTTACGTTTCAATATTTTTTTTTTATATATCTATGTGTAAATTTTTTTTTGTCTTTTTCTTTTTTTTTGTTTGATTATTTATCTGAATTTTTATTACTATATATATTATTTGAATTACCTAATAATTTTCTTTTTCCGATTTTTAGTCTAGTTATATATCCGAATTTTAATTATTTATTATTGTTTAATTTGTTTATTATTATATATATATGTTTGTGCGATTTCCAGATCAGCGTTTAATTATTAGTTTCCTTTTGATTTTTACAAATTTTAAATAGTTGAAGGCAATTTTGGTTAAGGGATGAATATAGAAACCAGGTCCCAAATTCAAAAGAGGGAACAAGAGAGACAAAAAGAATTCGATATAAATAGAACGTCCCATCAATCCAAAGATAGAAAAAGGGTTAGGCAACCTGAGTTTGATTTGAATAGATCCAAACAACATACCCAACCAAAACAACGCAAATTCTATCCTATTTCGAAAATGGCTAATACTAACGTTAATGCGAACGCAAATCAGATAATGGATTTATCCGAAACGATAATGACGGCATCGGGCCCATCAATAAATCGTGCGCGAATAACCGCGACTCCAAATGCCTCGGGCAGTGTAAATAATATAGGGGATGAGAATATTGCACCTGAGGTAAGGGAGCTAGTGGTAGATGAGGTGCTGGTAGTGCAAAGATCTCTTGAGGACAAGGTTAGGAAAATGGTCCAAGATGAGATGGTAGAGGTGAGGAAAATCATGGGAGATCTGGCAAAGGCTGTAGAGGGTCTAACTAATAATCAGTCGCAGAACGGGCAGAACATACCTAGTAATAATATTGGGAACAATCTTATATTTGCGGAAAACTTACAAGGTAGGGTTGGTTCGGCCACTCCAAATGCACAGTTCGGCAATATATTCGGTCAAGTTGATCAGCCAACAAACCGTAATGTGTTCTCAGCCCATGCTGTGAGTGGCCAATATAAGAATAACAATAATAATGACGATAGAAATAACAATACCAATTCAGAAAACCTACGAAGCAGGTCAGCAATAGTGACATCAAATGTACCTTTCGGAAACCTTTTTGAACAAAACGATCCACTTAGAAACCCAAACGGTATCAACCGTAATTGTCCATCTCAAAAGGACAATTTAAGCGCACATCAAGTCGCCCAGAGTGTTAACAGGATGGTTATCAGGGTTGATAAATTCGGGCTAGAATTTGATGGAAATACGATGCGCTTAACAGTGGAAGATTTTATTTTCCGACTGGAACATTTACAGGCGCATTACAACATCCCATGGGAGGAAGTTTTGAGAGATTTTCATCTATTGGTTTCTGGGCCGGCAAGAGATTGGTATTGGCTCTTCCTTAAGACACACTGTTTTTCCGATTGGCCAGGTCTTCGTCTCGCATTATTGAGCCAGTATCAGACAGTCAGATCTAATTTTGAATTAATGAGAGATTTGGTTGAAAGAAGACAGCAAATAAATGAATCAATTGATACTTATTTTCATGCGATGTGCCATTTACGGTCAAGATTGGTTCAACCAGTGCCAGAATACGATATGATTAGGATTTTGAAAAGAAATGTGAAAGAAAGTGTGGGAAGAATTGTGTATCCAATGGCGATTTCTTCGGTCGACCAATTGCGTGTGGAATGCAATGAGGCCGAACGTAACTTTCCAAGGAAAGATATGAGGAGTGCCCAACAACCACCGCCGCGTCCCACGAGACATTTAAATGAGATTTATTGTGACCGAAGCGATGTTCAATATGACGATGAAAGCCAGCCACAAGATTTGGAGGAAATAGCCGCCCTGAGGATAAGCCAGCAACAAAAACATCCCGTAGTGTGCTGGAACTGTAAGGTTCCCGGCCATGTATTTATGGAGTGTCCATCGACTGAAAGATCACTTTTCTGCTATCGTTGCGGCAAACCCAACGTAATAACGCCAAAATGTCCAGTATGTCAACAGGGAAACCTGAAGAAGGGCGCGGGAGCGACAGGGGGCCCACGTCAATCCGAGAACCCTGCCATGGAAAATTCGGAGAGGGAAAAGAGATTTCAGTAAGCAAGTTCATCAAGGCGAATAGTAGGGAAAACATATCAGGAATCAGACACTATTTACCAATAGAGATTAGACAGAAAAATTACTATGAAACTAGAGATCGCATTTTTAATGCCGAAGTAGCTTGTAAAACGCCATCAGATCGGATTCTAAAAATTAGGAGAAAGTTCGCAGAACGCCGTAAATTGATTCGTGGTTTGGTAGACGCGGTCCATAAAGCCACTCATAATACGGGTGATCCTCGCATTTTCGCGGAGGTAAAAATAGAAGGCAAACACGTGAAAGGATTGTTAGATACCGGAGCATCCATAAGTATATTGGGTAAAGGGTGTAGGGAATTCGTTCAGAAATTAGATGTAAGTATTCTCCCAATGTTGACCAATGTGAAAACTGCCAGTGGTCAGCAACATCGAATACTTGGAAAAGTAAAATTATCCATAAAGTATAAAGAGCAAGAGCGCAAAATGCTGTTGTATCTGTGTCCTGATTTGGAACAAGATCTTTATTTAGGCATAGATTTTTGGAGGATTTTCGGCCTAGCTCCCGAAATTGTGGATGTAGATGAGGTAGATTTAGCAAAAATAGAACAAGACTTGGTAAAGGATAGATCAGAAAACAAATTGAAACCACATGAACTTACGATAGGACAACAGCAAAGATTAGACGAAGTAATTAAAAGTTTTTCGACATTCGAGGAAAATGGGTTAGGTCACACTTCGCTGGAAAAACATTCGATAACCCTTACAGATGGGGCGGTTCCAGTAAAAGACAGGTATTACCCAATTTCGCCAGCTGTACAGGAAATAACTTATAAGGAAATTGAGATGATGCTAAAATTAAAGGTTATAGAAGAAAGCGAAAGCCCTTGGAGCAATCGAACCACTGTAGTTAGGAAGCCTGGAAAGAATCGGTTCTGTTTGGATGCAAGAAAGTTGAACAAAGTAACAGTAAAAGATGCATATCCACTACAGAACATCGACGGAATACTAAGCAGAATCGACGAAACCTATTATATAAGCAGTGTCGATCTCAAATATGCGTTTTGGCAGATCGAGTTGGATGAAGAGAGCAAACCTTACACTGCATTTACGGTAGCTGGTAGGCCGCTCTATCAGTTTAGAGTGATGCCCTTCGGTCTGTGTAACGCTGCACAAAGGCTATGCAGACTAATGGACAAAGTGGTTCCGCAGAAACTAAAAGATAACGTCTTCATTTACTTGGATGATTTGCTGATAATTTCGAGTACCTTTGAAGATCATATAAAACTTTTAGAAGAAGTAGCCAAATGCCTACGAGAGGCGAACCTGACAATAGGTTTAAAAAAATCACAATTCTGTTTTCAAGAATTGAAATATCTGGGATTCATAATAGGTGGAGGAGTGTTAAAGACGGATCCAGAAAAGGTACAGGCGATTAGAAAGATAAAACT